>JAUIMM010000370.1:10322500-10702500 GCA_031769625.1 Taudactylus pleione
AACTTAAATTATTTTTAACAGTCATATTTAAAGTTTTACCTGTGAAGCTCTGTATTGGTAGTTTGCTAACTGTGTTAATGTAGATTGTAGCAGGACATAGTACTTAAAGTTTTAGAAGTAGACTTTCCCCTGTGCTGACAGCTAACGTCTTTATCATCCTTGTGGATCTTAGGTCACCTTTGAAGCTATTCGTGGATTGACAGACTATGGAGACATAGCTATTGACAATGTTGGAGTGAAGAAAGGGCCATGTGGTAAGTTTTGATATAAATGAATGATAATGATGTAATAAAATGCAATGCATGATTTTCAACAGCTAGTGACACAATGTAGGGTTTTTGCCAGCACAAGACTACCTATTTTCATACATGGGATGCTCAGTCAAAGCTTACTTTGCCTTATTTTTCTTTTCCAACTAGAGACACTCAAAATTCATTCAAAGTGATTCCCGAACCAGATCTAAAGTTCAAAAATTTGCAATAAATTCTCGGAGTATAGATTAGACTAAAATTTTGAGCAAAGTTTGAGCAAGATGAACATGTTGCAGGATAAATCTTATTAAGGCTTAATGGCTACACGGTATAGTATGTAGCACCATTTTGCATGTAGAAATCCAATTTGTGCAAACAGTGTTGCTGTATCCTGCCTTTTCTTGTAGATTTTCTACTTGCTATTACTACTCTGGATCCTGCAGTGTTTGAAACCTGTTTGTTAAAAGGCTATATGCTCCAACTGGAAAGCCAAGCAATGAGAGAACACTTTAGTCCTTTCTCTTCCCAACATTAAGGGGTCTATTTACTAAGCAGTGTTAGGAAACAAAGTGAAATGAGATTAGGTACCAGCCAATCAGCTCCTAACTGCCATGTCACAGGCTGTGTTTGAAAAATGACAGTTGGGAGCTGAATGGCTGGTACTTTATCTCCTTTCACTTTGTCTACTAACACTGCTTAGTAAATAGACCCCTAAGCCTACAATGTAGTATTCACTTTTAATAAATAGGCCTGAACAAGTTACATGTGTTGTTGATGGTAACATGGGGGACTTAAAAGCCTCCCTGCACCTGATTACTGACTCCACCCTGTGTGCCGATCACCAGTACCAGATTGGGATGTGTATTTCTCCATGAAGAGTAAAGGAAGTGGACATGAGGTACTGGAAAGGAGAAGTGGAACACATACAATAGGGTGACTGATCAATAGAAGTGCCCAGCCAATAGGAAGAACACTAATCCCAGGGTTGGTCTTCTATAGAATAAGATAAATCCAATCCTCGAAGACAAAGGTCTTGAGTCTCTTATCTTCAGGGTCGGACTGGCTCACAGGTGTACACAGGAAATCTCTGGTGGGCCCCACTCCCTGAGGGCCACACCTCCTCCTCTAGAAAACATTAGTTACTATTAGTCTATGGAAACTACATCAAGATTAGCCCAACCACATTTAAAGTGGGTGCTCCTAACATACTGCTGTACTCTCCTTTTAAAAAGTGGCCGTGTTTTTTGCAAGTCTCTTTGTGGTCACTGGCCACACCCCTTTTGATAGCTGGCCACAGCCCACAACCCTTAAGCTTGGGCCCCTACCACTGCATTACCCGATGGGCCCTTCATGCTGCAGTCTGACACTGCTTATCTTTCCCTTCCAAGTTTTAAAATACTGCAGGTACAGTAAGCTAAAAATAGGTACTAAACAACGGTTCCATTCACTTGCATTATTTTTTCATTAGAATTAATGCACACTTAATAGGCTTTAAGAGCATGCATTGAACGTGTAACATTAACACCCATTTGTACAAGCCCTAGCCAATAATATCATTTTATCATTAATATATTTATGAGCAAGCTAAAAGCAATTCATTTATAATTTACAGGAAAAAAAACAACTTTAATGTTGCTATTTCCCTTAAATATGCATCCAAAGATATTTACTATAGTTTGTCCCATTAAAGACATACAGCTCCTCTTGTGAATAGCTCAACCTTTCTTTATTCACTGAAAAGAATCATTATTAACTATGAATGTTGCATAATCATTTCTAAAGGATTAATATATTCTGCGGGGCAGTTTTAATAAGGGAAACTGCCCTACAATTAGCTATAGATGTTTTATATTTCCATGTGTATACCTGTTTACCATGTAATTTTTCTTGTGATTATTGTCATTTTAAATAATCCATCATTCACTTTAATCTACTTTTGCTTTAGGTACAAAAGCAACCGAATCTCCAAGTTCAACCATCACAATAAATCCAGCTTCTCCATTTACAACAATACCGACCTCCCCTCCAGATATATCAGGTATATATTTGCACACACAAACACACACATATATATAAGCATAGAAATATAGATATATTTCTTACTCACTTCTTTAATTATAATCAATAGTGATAATCTTGAGATACCTTTGTTGTGTCAGGGTTTCATACAGTGCCTGTGTGTCTATATTTGCAGGTGGGACGTGCAGTGGCTATGGCGATCCCCATTACTTCACCTTTGATGATCACCACCATACATTCATGGGAAACTGCACTTACACACTGACAAAACTTTGTGACACTAGTAACAATTTGCCATATTTCAATGTGGAAGTTGAACATGAGTATAGAGGTGGTAACACACGTGTGTCCTATGTAAAACAAGTAACAGTATATGTCCACAGTTACAAAATCACCTTGGAAAAACAAAAAGTTGTGAAGGTAAGTTACCGAGTTGTATTTACTTTTTAGGCTACTATTTTTGTATTGGCCAATAGTACTCTTCCTCCTATGCAAAAGCTTTCCACAGTTTCTAACCACTTCTGGATCCCATTTGTATAATATAAATAAATGGAATAATTCAGCCTTTTCCAAGCTTATAATCAAATGTTTGTAATACATAAATAGGTCTATTTTTGAGGCTGAGATAAGCTTATCTCAGCTTCTATCAATTTTTCTGGTGATAATCTATTTTGCACAGGATGGTAGTAGACGTACCTGGCAATAGTAGTGGGGGAGGGAGGGTCACAACAATGCTGGAGAGGCTTTGTTTGATCCCCTACAGGCCAAATCTCTATGCACATGCATGAACACTGGCCACGCATGTCCATATTACTGGAGCAAGATCTTGGAGCCCCGTATTGCTAAATAGTGGAATAATTGCATTCTGTAATATGCAGCCACTGAAACACTAATGATAAATACAGCCCTTAATTTCTTCACAAGAACTATGTTGTCAAATAATAAAGAAACACTATGGGGGAAATGTAACAGTGTGCGAGATGCAGGCATTTGCGCTGTTCCTTGGTTTGGTTCCTTGGCCTTTCAAATTATTATTATTGCTGTCCGGAATCGTGCTGATGCCTGCATCCTGTAGACTATTACATGTCTCTGATTAAGTGGATTCTTGTTTGTAAGCAGAAATGTAATATTCTTCTAGGTCTGTAAAAGTAAATATTGGGGATAGAACACATTTGTTTGTTAGAAAGTCAAAATATTTTTCTTAAAACTATTTAAATAAAATGACTCGCAAGGATATGTAGGAAGTGTTTAAACTACACAAATACAGTGTGCTAAACTCATTTATTACCTGTTGAATAGCAGTTGAATTGTTGCTGTATTTTCTATTTTCTTTAATATTCTTAGGTGAATGGACTGACCCAACAGCTTCCGCTGAGCTTATCTCCGGATGTGTTCATTGGACTCAGGGGCCAGTATGTTGATGTTACAGTTGCATTTGGCCTACGAGCAAAGTACGATGGAAACCACAGAGTCGAAGTGACACTTTCCAAAACCTTTCAAAACAAAGTATGTGGAATCTGTGCCAATTACAATGGGGATGTACGTGATGATAATCTCAATCCTGATGGGCAGAAGGAGACAAATTCTGTAAACTATGGAAACAGCTGGCAGGTGGACAATGGCACCAGGTAGGAAGATCCTCCTGCTAACATTGTGACATTTCTTTTCAAGCCAAAGCAATAATAACTATTCAAACTGTGCTAAACAGCCAACCAGGTCAGTGTTTATTACACCACCTTGTCATATCAGAGCACCAGCATTAAGTATTCCAACAGATCAGTTGTGGGTTAATCCTAGATATGGATAAGAAGTTATTAGTGTTCATACTATGTGAATGAACTGTGATTATGCTAGGTCAAAACATTATAAAAGGAACATTGTGAGACTGACAAGCAATATTTATAGCCAAAAAATCTGGATGTGAGCCTTTGTAAGACAACACACAGACTTTAGCCCATCAGTTGTACACTGAAGATTTGAAGCCTACAATGGAAAAATGGTCAAATTTGAAGTTAGGCTCAAGAATCTTCCTAATACTAAATCTAATTGATAATCATAAACAGGTTAATTTATTATTTAATAACACAGTCAGTCAACATCTGACTACAGATTTGACATGTTCCATTAGAAAAGTTGTAGTAGTTTAATCATCAAGTTATATATATCATCATACAAGTGCAAAATTGGGGTGTTTAGACTTGTTCCTTGGAGTGCCATATTAAGAAAATGACTTTGGTCGGAGGGTCACATTTTTCTCACCGTTCGCCTCCCAGCAATTAGGTAAGTGCTCTTTACTGAATAAATCTAATTTGAATAAACATGAAAACTAATTATATCTTGAACTAAATGTATTTTAAAATGATGTTTTATTTAATTTTGCTCATTGTGATGCGATGCATAATATGCCACACAACGGTGTCCCCAATTCATGATATGCAACCCAGTAGTGCCACCATTTATAATATGCCTCATAGCAGTATCCACAATTTCTAATATACCACACAATTATTCCTCAAATGATAATATGCCACACTGTAATGCCCCAATTGATAATATGCCATACACCACAATGCCCCCACTTGATATATCACACAGTAATGCTCCCAACTGGTAATATGCCACAGAAATCCCCAGTCATGCCCCTTTATGTTCCAGCTTTAGAGCCTCCTCAGTCGTGCCCCTTTATATGCCGGCTTCAGATCTCCTTCAGTCATGTTCCTTTATATACCAGTCTCAGAGCTCCCCCAATCATGCTTTATCCTGTATGTCAGCCTATGAGCCCATTCAGTCATGTCCCTTTAAATACCAGTTTCAGGGCTCCCTCAGTCAATGATGGGTGCCAGATTTCAGCAAGGGGGAGTGTAGTTGTTTGTTCTAACCTGGTATAAAATGACAAGTGCTTCACAGTATAGTAATTTAAATACTCAATATAAGGAAGGTGCTAGGTGCTTGCATACCAGAGTGAATATCTAATGAGCTTTTCTGTTGCTAATGGGATCACGGTTATGAGTTTCCTCTAATCCAGAAAATTCCCAATGTGTTGGCCTCCAAGAACTTGTTTACAGTGTATATATATATATATATATATATATATATATAATATATATATATATATATATGCAGGGGCATTTCTAGAGAGGAGGGGGCCCGTGTGCAGTCTCCGTCACGGGCCCCCTCCTCTCCGTCCGATGGCCGGCAGCACACTTATAGACTCTGGGCACTACAGCACGGCAGATCTGAAGATGCAATGTGCGACCTGCGGGGACGCGCATCGCATCGTGATTATGAGTGGGGACTCACGATTTACTCATGATTTGGGCATATTTTACATGATTTGTCATTCTGATGCGTCGGATTTGGCTAGATCGTGAACAATAATGCTATGTGTGTAGGCACCTTTAGGGCTGTAATTATGTACCTGCAGTGTACCATCACGGCCGCCCAATACATGGCACCCCTTCCCAGCACCTGAGAAGCCACCATACACTAGTGGAGAGCTCCATGTCAGACCATCAGCTGCTGCCTTCGTCTATCTATTGCCTGTCTGCATGCAAATTGCTACATTACAGTGTCAGTGGCTGTGACAAATTATAACTTGCATCCGGGGGCGTCTGGGATGAATTTACGCCACTGATCTGACCTATCGTGTGTCCTTAATGATTTTCACTACATCGTTAACATGATTGGCAGATCTCACTGCATGTAGGTAAGATCTGAGGTTACGACAAATGACCCGCGGGAGCGCGCATGGTGCTAGTGGGTACACACTGCACGATTTGCACCATTTGTCAAATAAGCACACTAAGGAATTAGTGAGAAGCACTAATTCCGCCTCCCTACTACAGTACATCAATATATAGGGCTGTGGGTCACCCAATATACACAGATAAATAAACCACAGCTAAATGCTTTTTGTTATTCCAGTTGTTTTCCAGCCTCAGAAGTTTCACCTTCGTGCACAGCAGAAGAAATAGCAGGCATTCAGAGTTATGAGTCTTGTGGCATGATGCTTCCCTTTGAGGGTGTTTTCAAGTTCTGCCATACCACAGTGGATCCCAGGCAATACTTTGAGAACTGTTTCCATGATATGTGTGAGCTCCATCTAGACCAAGACATTCTTTGTAGTCACCTCCAAGCGTACACAGATGCTTGTCATGCAGCAGGAGTCGATGTCAGACCATGGAGAAACTCAACCTTTTGTCGTAAGTATTAATATTTTCCTGAGCCATCAATTCACTTTCCAAAGCGTCTTAAGTTTAATCATTATTGTAATATTGAATCAATTTTATTAATAATTTTCAAAAGTATAACCGAAATTTCCATAATTCCAATTTCTTTGATTAGATATAGTACACATCACATGGAAGCAAATCTTAAAGCATTGTACTCATAGGCCCTGATTCAGACCCACTCGCAGGGTCTGTGGGCATTTTTTTTTCTCCATAGCTTGTGCGAGCGGGCTGGAGACCATCATGATTATCGCGACCATCGGGCTTGCGACGAGACCCTGGGGTAGGGTCTCAGCTGCCGCAAGCCCGAGTGGACTCCCTGCTCCAATAGAGCATGAAGTCCACTACTGACATCACTAGTGATGTCAGTAGGTCCTCCCACAAACACCAGGCATTCCTAAGGGAACGCCTGCATTTGTGCAGCCACCCCCCTTACCCATCTACAAAACGAGGCGAACTGTCACTCACCATCGACAGCCGTCCCGTCTTGTAGCGAGCCCCACAGTGACGGAAGCTCAGTTGCTCGTCGGGGCTCGGACGCTTGCGAGGGGCTCTGCATTAGGCCCATTAGACCCATTGTACATTTACAATAGGGCAGAGCAAAGTATAATAAGAAAAGCTACAGAAAATAAATGTAGCGTATTTTATAGAAAAAAAATAGTTGTAAATAAGTTATAGGAAGTTGTGTTTCCTGTGGTTGGACATTATACATAACAGCACTGCCATATGTATATTGTATATGTTAACATCTAACATAAAATAAATTCTCTTAAATCAGTTGAATAGTGCTTCCTTTTGGGGGACCTAATTCTCCAATTCTTTTTGTTTTCTGCACCTTGAGGTTAAGCAATTCCTCTTATTAGGAAGCTGCAGTCCAATTAATAGTTGCCACCAAGTCAGACCAGTGCCCAGGTGTGTGTTCTTTGTGTTTACTTAGGAGAATAGGTCTTTGTGAGAGTTGTTTTGGGGTGTAGCTGATGGGGGAACACTAACGTACACACCGTTGCTTACAATGGGAGGAAAACAAACAATGTATATTTTTTTGCATTAATGTCTTTGTTTTTTAGACACAGACAATACAGTCAATTGTTTGCATGCACTTGGAAGAACAGGTCTTTGTGAGAATTGTTTTGGGGTGCAAATTAAGGGTGTAACACCACCACACACCGTCGCTTATACTGGAAGGATTACACACTATGCAGATATTTTTGCACTAATGTCTTTGTTTTTTAGACACGGACAACACTGGTAATAGTTTGCATGCACTTGGGGAAACAGTTGTGAGAATTGGTTTGGGGTGTAGATTAAGGGGGGACACCACCGCACAAGGGCCCTGATTCACAGCCGGACGCTCTGACCAGAGCGCTCGCTCTGAATCAGAGCCCACCTCCATTAATATGGAGCGTCCTCCTGGACGCTCGTACAGCTGTGGGTCACCACCCACAGCATATATGAGCGTGCAAAAAGATGGTCGCGATGGTCTTGACCATCGCGACCATCGGAACTGCGAGTGAAAGCCTGTGGTTGGGTTTCCCAACCGCAAGGCCAGGAGTGATTTTGGCTCTATTAGAGCCAAAATCACTCCCACTGACATCACTAGTGATGTCAGTGGGGCCGGCTTCAGACGGTAGGCGTTCCCTTGGGAACGCCTCCGTCTGGCAGGCACGCCCCCGGCACGCCCACCAAAGGGGGCGTGCTGTCAGTCACCATCGACAGTACGCCCCCTTTGATGAGACACTCCGAGCGAAGGAAAGTCCTTCGCTCGCCGGGTCTCGCGCATGCGCACGACGGAGCTCCCTCCGTCGTGCGCATGCGCAGTGGGGAACATCGACCCACTTGCGAGCGTACTGCCGCTCGCGAGTGGGTCTGAATGACCCCCAAAGAACAGTAATATATGCTGCTTCACTCATCTGAACAAACAACTTCTTGAAAAACTCAGTATAATTTTTAAATTCAATTACAAAAGACTACCATTTTTTGTTTTAGACAGCAAGAAACAATAATATATTTTCTTTGCAATTATTTTAGATAAAACTTGTAAAACACTGAAAACAAAGAGGACTTCTCGGGGTGCAGTAAACTTTAAACATAGTAGAGTATTTTGTGGACAGAAAAACAATATAGAATACTGCAGTGATAGATTTCCTAGAGAAAAAAAACGTGCAGGTTCACTTTAAGATAAAAATATAAAAACAATCAACAACACCACACATACAGTAGCCTGTTTGTTTGCACTGCAGTGTGTGTGTGTGTAGTGTGTGTGACAAACACACATACACTGACAAGTAACAATGATGCCTGCAGTCACACTTACTAGGCACCTACACCTGTCTCCAGGTCTACCTACTATTAAACTCTACGAGTGTTTCCACTGAAACAGAACCAAACACACCCCAACTTGGGGTTCCAATTGATTCCGAATCTCTGCTTGGGTCTCCCTGCCAAGTTCATATACCAAAAAGAGGCAAAACTATATTTTCCCGACATCGGATCTTTCATGTTTTAGATTGCATATAAAAGTCCCCTCCCTCATTTCTAGGGAAACCGAACCGCTCATCTCTATGTGAAATATATCCTTTTGTTTTCTGAACTATTTTAACATGTGAATGCTTCTACAATATCATCCTTCTTTCATCTCTCATCTAGACTAGAAAATAGGCTAGTAAATAACTTACATAAAAGTGAGATATTGGGCCTGATTCAGACCCACTCGCGAGCGGCTGTCCGCTCGCAAGTGGGTCGATGTTATGGACTGAGCATGCGCACGACGGAGGGAGCTCCGTCGTGCGCATGCACCAGACGCGACGAGCGAAGGAAAGTCCTTCGCTCGTTGTGTCCGATCAAAGGGGACGTGCTGTCAATGTTGATTGACAGCACGCCCCCTTTGGTGGGCGTGCCGGGGGCGTGCCTCCCTGACGGGGGCGTTCCCACGGGAACGCCTCCCGTCAGAAGCCGGCCCACTGACATCACTAGTGATGTCAGTGGGAGTGATTTTGGCTCTGATAGAGCCAAAATCACTCCGGAGCTTGCGGTTGAAAACCTCAACCGCAGGCTCCGGCTCGCAAATTCGATGGTCGCGATGGTCTCGACCATCGCGACCATCACAATGCACGCTCGTATAGCCTGTGGGTGGTGACCCACAGCTATACGAGCGTCCAGGAGGACGCTCCATGAAAATGGAGCCCGGCCCTCATTCAGAGCATGCGCTCTGCTCAGAGCGTACGGCTCTGAATGAGGGCCATAGTTTGTAGTTTTATGTAATTTTTTAAACTTTACTGATTTTGGGTAAAAAAAATGATCACAAGAAAACAATCTGCTTTAGGCAATTATAAACAAATACATATTTAACTGGTCAAGTCATCAACTTAAATGTAACAATCTAAAAATTCTGATATAATTTACAGCTCTGGAGTGTCCAGCCAACAGTCATTATGAGCCATGTGGAACAGCCTGTCCTGCTACTTGTGTCACTCCAGGATCACCATCTAATTGTAATCTTCCTTGTACCGAGGGATGTGTCTGTGACTCGGGATATGTCCTCTATGATAAGAAGTGTGTTCCAAGTAGCCAGTGTGGATGTTGGGAAGATGGTAAACATTATCCTGTAGGCTCTGAGTTCTGGACAGACGACACTTGCTCTACAAAATGCAGATGTCCCTCAGCAGGCGGCAGTGTAGTCTGTAATTCTGCTTCATGTCCATCTGACAAATACTGTGGCATAATGAGTGGAGTTCCTGACTGTTATGATCTCACATACGGTAACTGTGATATCTATGGTGACCCTCACTACACCACGTTTGATAAAGTTGTGCATCACTTTATGGGAATATGCACCTACACCCTGTCCAAGCTTTGCACCAATGATACTTCTCTGCCAAACTTTAATATTGAAGCAAAGAACGAGCACCGTGGGAATCCAACAGTATCTTATATACAGAAAGTTATGGTAGACGTTTATGAGCATACAATAACAATTGTTAGGAATCAGCCCAGTCGTGTTTTGGTAAGTTTAACAACACCCTTCTAGAAACTGCCTCATAATGAAAATTTTTCTTGTTGAATACATTTGATCTAACACAGTGCACTCGTTGTTTATTAGGTAAATGGTATTTATACAAATCTACCAATAAGCTTGGTGAATGGATCCCTGGTAGTGACAAGAAGTGGTAGATATGTTATTTTAGAGACGGATTTCCATCTCTCAGTCTCTTATGACAATGACCATACAGTTAATGTGAAGGTTCCGACTACGTATTTCAACCAGACCTGTGGAATATGCGGCAACTTAAATGGTCTCCAAAATGACGACTTCTTGATGCCGAATGGACAACTAGCACAGAACACTAATCAGCTTGGAGACAGCTGGAAGGTGGAAGATGATGATCCATTATGTAACACATTTGTTCCTACACCTCCCCGACCATGCCCTCCAGAGATAGAGGCCCTCTATGGCAGTGATGCATTCTGTGGTTTGCTAACAAATAAAGATGGTCCCTTCCTGGCCTGTCATTCAGTCATCAATCCAGACCGCTTCTTTGAGAGCTGTGTGTTTGATCTGTGTGTAGTTGGTAATAGTGCTTTGTGCACGGCTATAGAAGCCTATGCCGATGCCTGTCAAAGAGCAGGAGTTACCATTGCTTGGCGCAACCCTACTTTCTGTCGTAAGTATACTGCAATGTTAACGTGTACTAAAATGAATCTGAGAATTTGAATCTGTTTACTTTTGGATAAATGACAATGTTAACGGAAAGTTAATCTTTACAACTATTTGGAAATATTATTTATAGTTGGAGGAGAGATTAGAAAGTCACTGCTTAGTCAGCAGCAAAGTACATATACATATCAATACATATTAGGGAGTCTATTTACTAAAGGGCGGGTTTTTAGAAGTGGAGATGTTGCCTATGGCAACCAATCAGATCTAGCTATTATTTGGAAAGTGCTAGATAAATGATAAGTAAATGATAGCGCCAATGAGCCTCTCCCGGACCCAAGAGACACACCAATACAAAGATAAATATAACAATGTATTTTATTGCAATAAAAAGACAAATGTCATAAATATCCTTTCACATTAATTAATATTCAAAATAGAAAAGGACTATATTAATCTTAAGCTGGGTACACACTGACAGATATATCTGTCCAATCTGTCTGGTGGAAAGGAATATCTGGTCTGTCTTCCAGGGTTTTGGAGCATATTTCTATCGGTATTTGCTCCCATACATTACCAGATTTTCTTTCCCACCAGACAGATTGGACAGATATATCTGTCAGTGTGTACCCAGCTTTACATTCAACCTGCATTAAATGCAGTAACATTGTAATTACTCGGATCCATTTAAAAATTAATTAATCCTACAGTGGTGACCCACAGCTATGAGTAATATGAGTAATAATATGAGTAACAAAGAAAACCTGTTCTGCATGCAGAAAAACTCAAAACGAATAACTAAAAACGAATCAGAAGCTTCTTCCACAGATATCAATATAAATGTGAAGGGAGCATCAGCTGTATACTCTCCAAATCTGTGGGTCAGAATCTTCAATTAGCTCTATTGTGTTCCTCAATTTGGATATAGGGTAATGTCAGAAAGTGGCAAGTGCATGTGTCTTTATTTTCACTGCAGTGAACACATTGTATCCAGTCAGGGTTAGTCTTGGTTAATCCTTTAAACTTCAAAGATATTTTCCAAGCCCTTAATATACAGTTGCTCTAATAAAAGGTTCCATATAGGTGTGATTACAATAGTGTGAGGTTACCCGCAATGTTAAGCTTGCCTCTGCATTTTAAAATGGTATAGGGAGCCGGACTTGACAATCACCGCTATCCATCTGTTGCTAGTGGTCATGACCAGGGAGCTGCTGTGTGTAAGTGTATCTGCTCACCTGGTCTATACAATCGGCGGTGAAAGCCGGTGCTGTTCCTATAGCCAGCAGGTTGCTGTGTAATGGAAGAGTTATTCATATTATATCTGTAGGATTGAATTAGTTTTTATATGGGAGTAAATACTCCATCACTGCATTTAATGCAACATCAGGTTCAATGTAAGATTAATATAGTCCTTTTCTATTTTGAATATTAATTAATGTGAAAGGATATTTATGGCATTTGCCTTTCTATTGTAATGAAATACATTGTTATATTTATCTTTGTATTGGTGTGTCTCTTATGTCCAGGAGAGGCTAATTGGCGCTATCATTTACTTATCTACAGTATTTTCCCTAGAGGTTATTTGGGTGGCAGACCCCTAGTATAGCTGCCATCCATTATTCAGCTGTGTTTGGGAGGGCGCCCTCTAATATTCTTACTATAAATGATAAGTAGAATCTGATTGGTTGCTGTGGGCATCATCCCCACTTCTAAAAACCTGCACTTTAGTAAATATACCCCTAGTTCTCTTGAAAAGAGATCTCATAGGTAACAAACCATTGCTGTTATGTGCCATCTGATATCCTTTCATATTACTGTGGTGCTGACTCTGGACCTCATGCGGAAAAAACATACTTTAATTCAATAGAGTTATACGTACAGTACACGTCTTTTTTGTTTTTTCAGTCCATGTCACTTGCCTTTTTCACATGTGTGTGGGTGTATATAGTGAATTAGTCCTGGTAAAACAATACAATTATAATAGTCTCCTAATCATTATAAAATCTTAAACATACATTAAAGACTACATTTTATATTTCTGCTCAAATAATGTGAATGACTTTAGTGTACTTTAATTTTGACCATGTGCTTCTGTGTAATTTTATATATATATATATATATATATATATATATTATCATTATTATTAATAATAATAATAATAATAATAATAATAATAATAATTATTATTATTATTATTATTATTATAATTATATAATTACATTTTATTTTGTTTTTACACAGCCATCCCATGTCCTGCTAACAGTCACTATAACGTATGCACCAGTGCCTGCCCAGCTACATGTGTGGACCAGAATACACCAAACATCTGCAATAAGCCGTGTACCGATGGCTGTGAATGTGATGATGGCTTTGTGCTCAGTGGCAGCAATTGTGTTTCAGTCAGTGATTGTGGATGCTTTTATGATGGCAAATACTACCAGGTCAGTTTTCTTGTGCTATATTCTAGAGTAAAATACACATTTAGAAATTATGAAATATAATGTTTTACAGATAGAATGTTAATTATAACAAAAATAATGTATTTGCATTTAGAATTCACAGAAATTTAGTTTAGCAAATGTTTGCAAAGATACCTTACTTTGATAGCCGGGAAATCTATTTGGTTTAAGACTTCTGCTCCACTTGTTGTATTACTAAATAAGAGATATATGATACCAATATTCTGGATGGGGTTGGGGTGTAATTATAGGATTAATGCATATCAATGTTCTACACCTTGAGAGGACTTAATGATGCCATTGCAATGCTGCATTTTAAAATTGTCCGATGAGTAGGAATATTTACTGAAGTCATTAATGGGGACCTTTAGTGGTAATCACGTTGTGGCAACCAAGGGCATATCCTCGGTCCCTTTTTAGCTGCCCAGTTGCATTATAAAAAAAGGAAGTGAACTTTTGGGTCTTGCACTTGGTGAATTGACAACTACATAATGACAGTTCTCTTGTTCTGTATGCTGGAACTTGTGACCATATGGTAGTAAACAATGTGTAGTAGATGTGTGTAATCTGGGTGGGGTTGGGGTGTAATTATATGATTAAAGTTTGTAAAAAAAAAATTTACTGCACCAGTCCTTCAGATGAAGTTCTTGAAATAAGTTAAGACTTCATCAGCCAAATTTAGTTTATGTCCCCAGCTATACTGCTTGAACACTAGGTCCATTCGTGGAATATCACCAGACAGAAAAGACAATTAATACTTCTTCTTTTACATCTAGGACCATTTAATTAATTATTTCTGTCATAAAAATATGCAGAATCTGCTGTTTTATCATGTTTAAGGGCACAAATATGTATTTGTACAATGTAATAAGATAGAAAGCAGAAGATATCAGGGTGGTTTCTTATCAGAGCCCGTGTCCCAACTATTTAGATTAATACAGTGCATTCTAAGGAAAAATAATTCTTATTGCCACTTGACCAACTTGACCAAGGAGCACATTTAATATAATTTACGGTAAGTCCCCCAAAATTAAAAATCTTTATTGCCACTATATGTGGCAATAAAGATTTTTAATTTTGGGTGACTCACCACAAATTATAGTAAATGTGCTCCTTGGTCAAGTTAGAGGTCATATCTTGTGGGTGACTCAACTCAACAGTCCCAATGAGTTGTCTATAATGTCATTCTAATGGATATCAAGTAGGGACTATAATGGTGCCATTGCAATGTTGCATTTTAAATGCCCTGATGACTAGTCATATTTAATGGATTCACTAATGGGGGCCTTTAGTGGTAATCATGCATGGCAACCTAGGACATTTCCTTGGTCCCTTTTTAGCTGCCCATGTGCATAAAAAAAAAATTAAGCAAACTTTTGGGTCTTATACTTGGTGTATGGACAACTACAAAATGACAGTTCTCTTGTTCTGTATGCTGGAATTTGTGACCATATGTCAGTAAGTAAACAATGTCTAATATATATGTGTGTGTGTGTAATATGCATGCTCAAAAGTGGAATTTGTAAAGCTTATCTGAATCAATGAATCTTATGGTGTGGCCCTCTGTTGTCAGAATTCTAATCCACAATCACTGGATTTAACATAATTTGGAATGTAGCCCAGGACCAGATACACAAAAGAGACTTGTAGTGTTGTAGTAAAGTAATTTTATATTGAAAATAGATTAATTAAGGGCACTTAGTGACATTGGTGTGAGTGGTGTGTGAATTAGAGATGAGCGGGTTCGGATTAGTTTGGATTTTCCTGCCAAGTTCGGATTTTTCCCTCCAAAAATTGGGTCTCAGAAAGAGGCAAAATGTCATCTTTCATGGACAAACATCATCATTCCTGGACAAAAATACAGGAATAATGATGTTTGTCCATGAAAGATGACGTTTTGCCTCTTTCTGAGACCCGATTTTTGGCGGGAAAAATCCAAACTTGATGGGAAAAACCAAACTAATCCGAACCTGCTCATCTATAGTGTGAAGGTGTTGCAGCCACCAGCCTGTATAGTGCTGCTGGTCACGTGGGTCACTCCTGCAACAGGGCCCCTATGCAAAGTAAAGCAACTAGAACACCTCAAATAAAAAAAAAATTGTCTGAAGCAATTTCACCGTAGGCAAAGCCACGTGCGAGTATTCAGCTCTTTTCACATACACTAAATAAAAGTCTCAGGATGCTTCCAGCTCTGAAGGGCTGAAGGGTAACATATGCACCAAAGTGACAAGAGGAGAAAACAGTAGCATATATGCCTGTTTTATGCATGGAGATTACAGTATGTGACAGTATTAGCAGTAAATCCTACAGTTGCAGAACCCAGCATGTACACAATATAGTACTTTACTCAAGTGTCATATAAATAAAAGTGTGTCTGTGTCTGGGAAGTGATATTAATAAATAGTAAGTCATATTTACCATGTTAAATACATTTAATTACAGACACAAATCAAGATGCACTCAGCCATTTGGAGGTGGCCGCCAACTGTCAGCATGATTGTATATTTTGCACCAGGGGTAAAGCACACACAAGTGATATGTCTCCTGAGAGGCACACATGAGTCTTTCCTGTGGTCTGCATTGGTCTTATTTAAGTGAACCCACCCTTACTGTACTTGGCCACTGCTTGCACGCTGCCTCCATTGTCTGGCATAAGCACAAAATGCGTTAGACTGCATAGGCATAGATTTGTAAGAATTTTTGTCAAGTGCAATTTGTGCCAAAAAAATGCCCGAAGGTGTTCAGCAATATGCCTGGTATAGCCCTGTAACTGTGTCAGGATTAGGCTACTGCTCAATGTTTTTCTCTCACACTTCTCTTGTACAAACACTATGTAGAAATTGGTAGTCTGCACTAATATAACACAATGGGAGAGATGTTTGGAATAATAATATTTTCTCAGCATTAGCATACAGTGACTTGTTATTGCAATATAATATACAGGAAATGTTAGCATTACACATAGTAATAATGCTGTACATTTTCTTCTACAGAGTTCTGAAGTGTTCTGGGAGGGAGAATGTGAAAGTTTCTGTATGTGTAAAGAAAACAACCAGGTTAGCTGTGAGGAGATGTCCTGCGATCCCTCTTCTACATGCGGTATCTATGATGGTGGTATGACCTGTGTGCCAACACTCT
Organism: Taudactylus pleione; assembly: GCA_031769625.1. Lineage (NCBI taxonomy): Eukaryota > Metazoa > Chordata > Amphibia > Anura > Myobatrachidae > Taudactylus > Taudactylus pleione. The sequence goes on from JAUIMM010000370.1 coordinate 10,339,252, forward strand.
CCTCAGAGGAGTGTCACATTTATGGTGACCCCCACTACATCACCTTTGATGGAAAACTCTACCATTTCCAAGGATCTTGTCATTATACAGTTGTGGAGACTTGTGGAAACTCAACTACTAACTTCTCAATTTCAACAAGGAATGAGCACAGAGGAAGCCTATCCTGGACAGCTATAAATTCAGTCATAGTTAGGATAAATGACCTGCATATAAAACTGGGGAAACACAAAGCCGTGGAGGTGAATGTGGTTGCTAGCATTATTTAACATGTTCAAAATCACAAAACAAAATAACATGATTTAAATGTGAGAGGAATCGTCAAATTCCACTCAATATACAATGAATTAACTGCATACACTCATTAATATAATAACATCAAGCATATTCTAACTATTTTACAATTTATTCTTTCTTTAGATCAATGGAGTTTCTGTCACTTTACCTGTGAACTTACCACCTAACATTTTAATATATTTATATGAATCCTATGTCTTTTTAAGCGGTGGTGAAGAATTTGGGTTTGCAATTAGATATAATGGTGATGATGATCTTTTGGTTAGAGTGATGAATTACTTGGAAGGACAGTTGTGTGGGCTCTGTGGCACCTACAATGGTAACCAACAGGATGATTTCCTAACACCAGGAGGTGTAATTGCACCTACGGCCAATGACTTTGGAAACAGCTGGCGGGTTCCTGATGACGATTGGATGTGAGTGCAGAAAAATAATTCAGTACAAATGTATTCAGCTGATGCAGCTTTTAAAGCTGTTATTTTACTCATTTATCAATAATAGCATTTTACTTGATACTAATTATATATTTGCTAAGTAAAAAACCACAGTTCTATTATATGGTATATACATGAATTCAAAGTTGTTAAAACAATATAACCATTTATTTAAAACACAAACATATATGCTATAAGATAAAAACTATAATTGTACTATATGCACACATTATAAGGAAATGGTATATACTTAACTATTATTAAATGTATGCAGGTGATAAAGCGTCATACATTATATATACAGCACTTCAAAGTATAAAACATTTATTTGTTTTATTATAATCAACCTTAGTTGGAGAAAATCTCTGAATTATAGGACTTTATTTTATGCTCGGAAAGTAGGGCTTAGATAACAGTGACTCAAAGTGGAAAACAATACAGTAAATCAAAGTGAGATTACAATGTATCAAAGAGTTGATTATGTAATAGTCACTTCGTGCATATGGGTGGAAGTATGTGTGCTACTTCCTGGAGTAATTTTCTATGTTGTATCAAGTATAACGGTTATTATGATATAGATTTAGAATAATAGTCCTATTTCAAAATTAATTTTAAAAAGAAAAGAGATTATTACATCTCCATCATACCTGAGTTTGAGGTAGAATGGAGGGGTTGAGTACGGGATGCCGGAGTTCGGGATCCTGGCAGTCAAAATCCCGACAGGGTTAGGAAACCGACACCTGTCGGTAGGTATCCTAACCCTTCTCCTGGGATGTAGTTTGGAAGCCTAATTGCCGACCGCCGGCTTCCAGACTTTCTAATCCCGGCGTGGTACTAATGACAGGCGTCAAACTCGATGCCTGTCATTAACCATACGCCGGAAGACCGACGCCCGGCATACCGAACAAAGGTAAGCTGGGCGCCAGGCGTGGACAGCCGCGCAGGGGGGGGAGAGTTAGGTTTAGGGCTCCCTGGGGGACTTAGGGTTAGGCACTCCCCCGGGTTTAGGCTATTGGAATGGGGGGTTAGGGTTAGGCACCCCCGGGGGGAGGTTAGGGTTAGGCACCCCCTGGAGGACTTAGATTTCGGCTGCGGGGAAGGGGGGATTAGGTTTAGGCACTTAAAGGGGGATTAGGGTTAGGCACTTGGGGGAGAGGTTAGGGTTAGGCACCCCTAAGGGAGGGTTAGGGTTAAGGTGGGAAATTTGGTTAGCAATACTTACCTTAGGGACGAACGGTATCTTCACCCTTGTCGGCCGGCGGTAATACCTACTACACCCCTTCTCCTACCTCTAACTCTAGTCAAATTCCATTTACAGTCTCAGATGCACACAGATTTACAAGTGTCATATATCAAATTAATCTGCACAGTCTCCTGGTGTGTCCTAGTCACATCGCATTGCAACCAGAGTAGCATGGGACCTGGCGGCCCACTCACACCAGGCATATTGTGCAGCATGGAGTATTGAGGCTAGATGAGCAAGGACACATCTGTATGTTGTTTTTCCTGTGGTATTATCTGAAAGAGAGGAAAATCGAATATTATTACATCCCCCTCGTGCCATGTATGTGGCAGAATGGGGACAACTCTATTCCGTTCTTTGAGAAATAGTGTTGAACAGTTAGTGGTCTTGGAATACAGACCATATATTGTTACTGGAAGCAGACTACAAAATACTGAACAGAATGTAATATCTTCAGTAGTTGGTTCTTAGGGCCTGATGCAGAGCCGCTCGTAAGCGGCCGCTCGTTCGCTCCGAGCAATGTTCGCACATCTGCGCATGCGTATGGGTTGTAATGCGCATGCGCCAACAAGTCAGTGCGGTCGGAAATCGCGTGCTCGCAAAATAGCGAATGCCTGCTAATTTGATTGACAGGATGAGGCGTTTGTGGGTGTTAACAGGGGAAGGTGCTTGAAAACGGGGAGTGGAGATCCGAACGCAGGCGTGCCAAACGGTCAACACGGGCGTTTTAAGGGTGTGCATAATTAACAAAGCAGCGTCATCGACCACGTCACTTGGTTGTCTTTTAGCCTGAACTGCTCGCATGATTGCGGTAGGAAAATGCTACCACAAGAATAGCGAGCAGTTCATACGCCTTTCGATGTACTTGATTAATCTAATAAATAGTGGAGATAAATAGTGGAGATGACGTATGATGCGAGCGGCCAAGGGGCATCTTTACAAAAATAGCGAGTGCATGTTTTGGACGCTCGTTCAGACATAGAGGCGTCAACAGACCGCAAAGAGCGAGCACTCAATTTAAATAGCCAGCCCCTTTTTCTGAACGAGCGTCCGCAAATAGCGTCCGGCTCTGAATCAGGCCCTTAATTAGCAATCTTATAATGCAGATCATAGTATGATTTTTTTGTAAAATCAGTGTAGTTTTAAAGAATATGTCTGTATCACTATTCATCAGACCAGTATATCGCTGCATATTATGGTATCAGGTGATTCAGCAGTTATGGTTGATAACCTTTCAAAGTCAATGAAATTATCGCAGATTCATTTGTTTGTTTAGTTTTTAATATTTGCCTCATGTTTAAAATAAACCCACAGTTCCATTTCTCATTATGCCGATATTAAGGTAAAGCAATTATAATATTGTAAACAGTCGTGCTTGTTTTGGAGTAGGTTTTTTTTTTTTCTTTTTTAGGATAGTTTATTAATGTTCTTTACTCAATATGTTTAATTTAGTGTAAGGTCACAGTTCAGTTTTTGATCTGTAAGTATTATGGCACACAGATATATATTAATAATTGCAGAACTGCCACGATTATTAAGGTTCCATAAGGTGGTAGATAATTACATTTTTAATTAAAATATCCCTGCTATGTACCAAGGAGAATTTGCAGGGACAGCGATTGTTGTAACCACTGTGCCTGCAAGTTATATTCCTGACATATTGTGAAAGACTTCTCTGGGTGAAGCTGAAACTGTAACGTACAGGTAATAGGACTGCCGTTTATATAATATCATATATAGTATGTGTGTGGCTCAAATATTCTCAACACAATAGGACCATTATAAGAAAAAAGAGTGGTCTCCATTCCGCATCAAAACTAGGACTGAGGGAGATGTAATAATCTTCTCTTTTTCAAAACTTTTTCAAAATAAGATTTGAAATAAGATTATTATTACTATTACTAGTTTACTAGATAATAACCATTATAATTGGTACAACATAGAATATCACTCCAGGGAGTAGCACAAATACATACCTCCCAACATTACAAGAAGAGGAAGAGGGACATTTGGCTCGCCTGTGGCGAGCCTGTGGTGCTCGTCCTAAAAAAGGGGGGCTTGGCATATCAATATGGGGGTGTGGCCTTGCAGAAAAGACATGACCGTGTGCCATGCCCCCGTTTTCATCATGCTGGTGCTTGCCCAGCACTCCCAGCCTCATTCAGACCCAGAAAAGTGTATATGCATGCTATGCAGAGTGTCCTCCCCCGCCCACTGTACACTGCGGGGGAGGACACAGTTGGAAAGTATACAAATACTTCCACTCACATGCACAAATTGACTATTATGTAATCAACTCTTTCATAAATTGTAATCTTACTTTGATATATTGTTTTCCACTTTGAGCCACAATTACCTAAGTCCTAAGCCCTACTTTTCAAGCATTAAAAAAATAAAGCCCTATAGTTCAGACATTTTCTCTTACTAATGTTAATTAAAAAAGAACAAATAAATCCACACAGGGAGAAATAGTTTTCAATATGCAATTTCATTCTTTTCACATACTTATTCTTTGTGTTATTTTGCTGTCTCCTTTTATTATATATGTACACATTTGTTTTAGTTGGATTTAGAAAAAGGTATTTTTTAAATTAATTTAAATGTACACCTCAATTTAGTCCTTTTCTGTGATACCTAATACATTGAAAAGACACACAAATATTTTACTAAGCAACAGGTTAAATGCATAAATATGCTTTAACTAATCAAAATAAATAAACTTTCAAAGTGTTTACAAATTATGTAACACCTTTGTTCTAAAGTACATTGAGGTATATCAAGCTATAGGATTTTTCACTTTTTTTTTACATGTGAGAAAGTTTACATTTCATATCATAGGTATAAACAAACCAGGTCATCTTACTTTTGTGTTGTTTGCAGATTGAGCCATACTTGCAAAATATTTTCAATGTTTTTATTACATTATTGCATGAATCTAAGGGGTCAATTCAATTAGATACAAGTTGGGTCCTGCAAGCCATTCTCAAGGCATGTGGAGGTGTAAATTATGTGGGGCAAGTATGTGGAGGTGTAGATAATGTGGGACAGGTATGTGAATGTGTAAATGATATGGGACATGTATGTGGACATGTAAATTATATGGGAGAGGTATGTGGAGGTGTACATGATGTGGGACAAGTATGTGGAGGTGTAAATGATGTGGGACAGGCATGTGGAGGTGTAAATGATGTGGGACAAGCATGTGGAGGTGTAAATGATGTGTGACAGGTTTGTGGAGGTGTAAATGATGTAGGACAGGCACGTGGAGGCATAAATGATGTGGGACAGGTATGTGGAGGTGTAAATGATGTAGGACAGGTATGTGGAGATGTAAATGATGTAGGACAGGTATGTGGAGGTGTAAATGATGTGGGACAGATAGGTGGTGGTGTAAATGATGTGGGAGAGGTATGTGGAGGTGTAAATGATGTGGGACAGGTATGTGGAGGTGTAAATTATGTGGGACAGATATGTGGACATGTAAATTATATGGGAGAGGTATGTGGAGGTGTAAATGATGTAGGACTGGCATGAGGAGGTGCAAATGATGTGCTACAAGTATGTGGAGGTGTAGATGATGTGGGACAGGCATTTGAATGTGTAAATGATATGGGACATGTATGTGGACATGTAAATTATATGGGAGAGGTATGTGGAGGTGTAAATGATGTGGGACAGGTATGTGGAGGTGTAAATGATGTGAGACAGTGGAGGTGGAGGTGTAAATGATGTGGGACAGGCATGTGGAGGTGTAAATGATGTAGGGTAGGCATGTGGAGGTGTAAATGATGTGTGACAGGTATGTGGAGGTGTAAATGATGTAGGATAGACATGTGGAGGTGTAAATGATGCAGGACAGGTATATGGAGGTGTAAATGATGTGGGACAGGTATGTGGAGGTGCAAATGTTGTGGGACAGGTATGTGGAGGTGTAAATTATATGGGACATGTATATAGAGGTGTAAATGATATGGGACATGTATGTGGTGGTGTAAATGATGTGGGACAGGTATGTGGAGGTGTAAATTATGTGGGACGGGTATGTGAACGTGTAAATGATATGGGACATGTATGTGGCAGTATAAAGGATGTGGGACATGTATGTGGAGATGTAAATGATGTGGGAAAAGTATGCAAAGGTCTAACTAATATGGGACAGGTATGTGGAGATGTAAATAATATGGGACAGGTATGTGGAGATGTAAATAATATGGGACAGGCATGTGAACATGTAAATTAAATGGGACAAGTATGTGAATATCTAAATGATATCAGAGAGGTATGTGGACATGTAAATTATATGGGAGAGGTATGTGGAGGTGTAAATAATGTGGGACAGGTATATGTGGCGGTGTAAATGATTAGGGACAGGTATATGGAGGTGTATATTAAGGTGTAACTAATGTGGGACTGGTATGTGGAGGTATAAATGATGTGGGACAGGTATGTGGAGGTGTAAAGGATGTGGGACAGTTATGTGGAGGTGTAAATGATGTGGGACAGGTATGTGGAGGTGTAAATGATGTAAGACAGGTATGTGGAGGTGTAAATGATGTGGGACAGGTATGTGGAGGTGTAAATTATGTGGGAAAGGTATGTGAAGGTGTAAATGATGTGGGACAGGTGCGTGGAGGTGTAAATGATGTGGGACAGGTATGTGGAGGTGTAAATGATGTGGGACAGGTATGTGGAGGTGTAAATGATGAGGGACAGTTATGTGGAGGTGTAAATGATGAGGGACAGGTATGTGGAGGTGTAAATGATGAGGGACAGTTATGTGGAGGTGTAAATGATGTGGGATAGGTATGTGAAGGTGTAAATTATGTGGGACAGGTGCGTGGAGGTGTACATGATGTGGGACAGGTATGTGGAGGTGTAAATGATGTGGGACAGGTATGTGGAGGTGTAAATGATGTGGGACAGGTATGTGGAGGTGTAAATGATGTGGGACAGTTATGTGGAGGTATAACTGATGAGGGACAGGTGTGTGGAGGAGTAAATTATGTAGGACGGGTATGAGAATGCGTAAATTATATGGGACATGTATGTGGTGGTGTAAAGGTTGTGGGAGATGTATGTGGCGGTGTAAAGATTGTGAGACATGTATGTGGCGGTTTTGTACTGATGGTAGAGGGGTTTTGAATTTGCAGATGAGAAGTAAAATTGTTTGTTCCAACTTTTAAAAAACATGTATAAAAACACTGAAACAATTACTATACAGATAATTTCTGTAGCCCAAATTGCTGGAGAGACTTTGATTTGCTGAAAAACTCTTGCTTTTTATAATTTTTCAACCATTAATAAAAGTTATATGACACCTTTTAAATATCTAACAGCCTTCTATATCGTCATATTATCTTACAGTAGTTGCCACTTTTTAGGGGTCCTGCATAGTTTCACAACTTTTTATGCACTTCTCCCAGGTCGCTTTTTGTACAAAGTCCTGCACCCGCACCGCGAGTACCGTGATTTGGCATTTCTAATGGAATCTCACATTTCTTGGTTGTGTGCATTCATGCAATGTGTGCAAGTTATTATACAAACTCACTTTTACAAACTTGCTCCTCATTGAATTGGCCCCTAAACGTGAATAGATAACATTTATAAAAAAAATGCACATTTGTCTTCCTCTAGCTGTGATGAAAATATTGTTGATCCCCCTCCTTGTGATCCCGCATCAGAGATGGACTATGAAGATCAATGTAGAGTCATCTTAACTGGCAATGGTCCATTCAAGGATTGTCATTACCATATTCCTCCCCAGTTATACTTTGAAAGTTGTGTGTATGATCTTTGTGCCACTGGAGGAGACTCAGATCAGTTCTGTAATGCTGTAAAAGCTTATGCTAGTGCCTGCGAAGCCTATGGTATTTATATAGAGTGGAGAGAGGACACAAACTGCAGTAAGTGAATTATTTTATTTATTGTGCTAATATTAAAATGAATTGCTTTATTACTTCTGCACCACTGTTTTGTTGTGTATGTTTAATGATTGATTCAAACCTTTCTCCCCCTTATACTGTCCCTACTTCACTGCTTTATGCACGACTGGTGTAAGGTTTCTATGAGCTGTATGCACCTACCACCACTCACCCCCTTCAATACTCACTTTCCAGCACCTCACACTCAACAACTGTAAATTACTCTTAACTTATTTTCTCTGGAAATGCTGCAGTCCAGATGCCCTGATGTATAATGTGGAACAGTTATCCAGGCTACACTGCTGTCCAGGGGCAAATGCAGGATTTCTACAGGGAGGTTTCCAAATGTTAGATTTCAGAACAACACCAAAACCAATGTATTGGCATAAGCTGCCAACAGACATTGGCTTGTAATAATTAGTTTGAACCGTTGTGTATGTATTATGAACTTGTTTAAGGGCACTGTGAAATGCAGGTATACCTACACAACATATGTGTCTATTTTAAATCAGAGAAGAATTATTAAAGAAAACATGTAAATTATGTACAGTCATGTACATTTTCTGTTGATGTACTAAATATGCTGTTGCGAGGCAGTTGCTTCAGTTCGGAATGGCATGGAAGGAAATGTGGGTTGAGCAGCTTCCAGCTATTATATGCAGTTTTTATTGTTTTGTAAGGGATAGTAAAGCATAAAGTATGCAGACTTTCTCTCTGATGAAACTACAGTAGTTAGAATTGTGGACCTCATTCAGAGCCGCTCGCAAAAAGCGAGCGCTCGCTCTGAATGAGGGCGGCCACTTTTCTTTTGAAAGGCAGCCTCCTGGCCGCTCGCTAAGCTGTGGGTTACCACCCACAGCTTTAGCGAGTGACTAGGTGATGGTCGCGATGGTAGAGACCATCGCGACCATCGGGGCTTGCGACGAGACCCTTGCGGTAGGTTCTCGTCTATCGCAAGCTCCAGGTAGCTTCCTGCTCTAACAGAGCAGGAAGCTACCTACTGACATCACTGGTGATGTCAGTTGGGCCATCTACAAATGGCAGGCATTCCTCCAGGAATGCATCCATTTGTCCGGCCACCTCCCCACCCTACCTACAAAATGGGGCGAGCTGTCGATCAACATCGACAGCCGCCCCTTTTGTAGCGAGCCCCGGAGCGAGTGCATTTGTCGATCAACATCGACAGCTGCCCCTTTTGTAGCGAGCCCCGGAGCGAGTGCATTTGTCACTCGCTCTGGGGCCTGCGCACGCGCAGTGCGAGCGCTGCACATGCGCAGGCCCTCACCATCGACCTGCTTGCGAGCGCATAGCACTTGCGAGCGGGTCTGAATGAGGTTCAGTGTGCCTGGATGTCTGTGATCTAAAGATTTATGAACTGCCACTCATTCTTATTTCTGCTGGATAACCAGCATTAGTCAAATGTGATAATACTTCAACTGGCATCCAGCTTTTCTATGGACAAGGCTCTGTGAGTTATTTATAAATTCGTCTTTGGATGGAATGGATATGTAATCCCGGCAGTCGGGATGCCTGCTGTCAATATACCGACAGCGGCATCCCAATGCTCAGGATCCCGACAAGCATTGGGTAAGTATACTTACCCTGCCCCCTTGTTTCTACATCGTAACACTAACCCTCCACCTACCCTATCCTAACCCTAACCCTATCCGTTAGTGCCTAAACCTAACCTAACTTGTAAGAACCTGTGTTCAATTCCAGAGTAAGGTCTCTTCTTTTAAACTCCAGATATTTTTCAAAACAATAATAAAAATAATAAATAAAGTGCATTAGTAATATACCACAAATTATGAAAAAAAACTTTTTCAAGCAAAAATCATCACCTCATATAAGTAAATATAATATAATTAAATAGTGCAGTGGCACTTCCCAAAAATAAATATATAGATAGTGCAAAACCAATTAGAACAAAAGTGCACTTGTGCTTATTCACAGCAAAAACATAAAGTGCACAGTGCTTGTGAAATTTTTCAATGTAAACCTCCAGACAGATGTAACCATAACCATAGATAATAAAGTGCATGTGCTCGTACCAATGGACCACTTTGGCTTTGTCTTGACGTCCACACTGTCATTCATAAAAGGTTTTATGGTAAAAGATAAGAAGGCATAGATACCAATGAGTTATATAGTAATAAAACACATTTAACAAAAAATATCTAAACAGTACTAGATGTACTAGAACAGAATGTAGAGCTTACCTGGTTAAGGTCATCAATCAACAGAGTATGGACCACCAACACCAGGATCTCCTCAACGCATTTCGTCAAGTTCCAGGGGAGGAACGCAGATATTGTGGCCATACACTGTGCACTGTGACCATGAAATCTGATGGTTTCAGCTTGTTAGATAAAGGGCTCTATTTACTAAGACTTGGAGAGAGATAAAATGAATGGAGATAAAGTACCAGCCAATTAGCTCCTAACTGTCACGTCACAGGCTGTTTGAAAAATTACAGCCATCATATAGCCACCATCTTTTGTTTTTCTTCTGTTCTCCATAGGCCCACTTTACCCATTTGTATGCAATGTCTGCTCACCCTTCACTAGAGATAAGAACATTATTCAGAACTGTTACATATAATATTTGGCTTATATTATGCATTTGCTCATGAAATGATGCACATTTTGCTAGTCAATTTCCTACCGCAACCAAACAGCAAAAGGAAATGACCACTATAATCCAAGCTCTATTTATAGACTATACAATAAATTACAGAGAAATACAGATATACAAATACAGTTCAGGAGGGCATGACATAGAATGGTAAAATAAATTTGGAACTCGAAGGAGATAACTCCAAAACTTTGCACATCTCAATTGACTCAAAATGTCACTGTTATCAATGTAATTATTTCTAATGTGCATGTATCCAATGTCTAAATAACATTATTATTATTATTAATATTATTATGAAAATAATATAACAAAATGTATATAATATATACCTTCATAATGCACACTTTTGTTTTGTCTATTTGCATTTGAAGAATCATACTGTACTGTACATTCACTTCCATTAAATAAGTTCCATTGAATTTATGGGGGGTATCCAATTATCCGCAATAACCCATTTTTCAGCAAAAAGTTTTCACTTCCTACTGGGACCAAACCACTACAGGGGCAAAATCACTTAGGAATGAACTAAGAAAGCCCTAGATGTGCCTCTCCAGGGTGAGAATGCCCCTTCTGTTATTTTTTGTGGGCCGATGTCTTCCCCGATGGTTCCTTCATATCTTAGTTTGGCACTGTAATTATTAGATCTGTACCTAACATTGTCCAATGCAGTTGTTTTTAAATGGTGATTTTAGAAAAGACAGATTGTCACACTCTACTGTACTTCAGGTGTAGGCAGCCTTTGGCTCTCCAGCTGCAGTGAAACTACACATTCCAGCATGCCTTGCGACAGCTTTAGCAGGATCTAACAGCAAAACTGTAGCATGGCATAGGTAAAAATAATTAGGTAAAAGGAAAATGGATAAAAGGAAAAAAGTACCCAGGCGCTAAAAGGGTTAATTTACACACCCTGAGGCAACACGGCTGAAAGGGATAGTCAGTCCCAATAGCAAAGATACAATCTATATGAAAAAACAGCCGGTGTGTCAGGGGGTATAAGTAGTATATGACAAGGTTCGTATATTAAAATAGATAAATTTATTGACAATTAAAATAATACATAAACATGTATCCCTGGATGATCTAATTAAAAAGGCTGTGCATTAAACCACATTAACAATCTTTCTGTAGGTATACCAGTGTCCAAATTGAATGGCTGCGGGCCCGCTGGCTGTGAAAAGATTGTATCCAAAAAATAATGATACAGATTGATGTTCAGACGTTACCTGCCCTTGGTCTACTTAATTCTAAAATTAATGTTTTATTAACAAGTACTGTGAATTTTAAATTAAAATCCTTTTACATTTTACAGATATTATTACCTCAACAACAACTACCACAGCCCCACCCACTACCCCAGGTAAATTGATTATATTTGCTATTGTTCACTGACTGGAAAAACTGTACTGTATGATTGAACATAGACTAGATAGCAAAAAATCTGGAATTGAAAAGCACAGTAACAATCCAATATTGATGGATTTTATTGTATAAATCTTACTAATGTTAGGTGTTAGTTATTGCAAACTATAATGGGATGGGTCTTACCCAGACACACTCCATTTGCTACAGTACATGACATATGCCTGTTATGTATTACAGGTGCACACTATGAGCTAGTCTCACATATTTTGAACATATTTTAAGTCACGTAAGTTCCGTCATGCGCAGGAACCTTCCTACCTGTGTTTTCATGTCTATATTTATTTTATCTACCTTGTCTGTCCCTGTTTTACAATATGTATGTTTGACTTTTATTGTCCAGTGTCCTGAACCGAGGAGCACTTTGGCGCCTTACAAATCAATGATAAAAATAATAAATTAATAATGATATTAAGTATACATTAAAATTAATTTAAAAAAAAGTATGAGTAGAAGACTTTAAAGAGTAACATGTTTTAAACTTATGTTTAATAAAGTATTTCTAGATAGTAACAGTAAAAGCAATGTAGGGTTAGCATCACTTTCCAATCAATTATCAATTCTAGTAATATAAATGTTATGCTACTAATTAAATGCAGGTCTCTGCTGTGTTATCGGGGTTACAAAATAAAATGTCAATTAATGTTTTTCTTTCTGTTTTATTTATTTGTAGTCACAGTGTGAGCAGGTCCACAGAGCAGCCTGGCCTCACTTTATCATATCTATTACTCCATTAACTATGTAACCTGGCACAGAGTATACAGGTTATAATCACTGTAAATGAATTAGTATAAAGATCAGCTGCAGACCTAACAATAAAACACTGCCTGCAAGAAATAAATAAAATGAAACACTCCCTGATAACCCACATATTGAACAGACTCACTCTGAGCTTCAAAAGGTGTCATAACAATTTGATCCAGTACCAATAAGACGCTCTCCAACTAATAATGAGAAACAATGTTTCCTCCCTGCTCACCGTATGTCAAAATTCTTGAATCACACAGAAATGCAGATAAAAGTGCCCCATGGGTTTTACCCCACTCCCCACAAAATGCACACAATCTAACTGCCAGCTCTAAATTCTTTTGGCATAACTGTGGCCAAGTCTGTATGTTATACCAGATTTCCAGGGACTACCATTGTATTCAATCTCCGTGGAGGGACATTTCTAAATTGATTTCTAAGGTGCTTTTAGTATCTGTGTAGGATTGGCACATATATCCTTCTTCTGTACCAAAACATGTTAGATACATCTTGGGACATATTTTTATTGCCACAAGGTCCATTATTGCATAAAAGTGGCAAAACCAATCCTTCAGTTGCCAAAATTGCTACCAAAACTCGCTTTAATTTTCAAATAATAACAATGGGCACACCATATTCCCCCTCTGCATAATCTCCAATGATCATGTGGTTCATTTACCAATGATGGAGAGGGGCCATTATTCTTCACTCTGACCCATCTACAGATCACCCCCCATTCACCTTCACTGATTCCTCTGCTATTTGCTTCTATTGTCCTGGGGCATATGTAATATTTTGGGCAGTCTGGTTATATATGTCATTTGTGTTGCACCCATATGTATTTTCCCCTTGGATGCACCCCCCTTCCCCACTCCCCTGTTATTTCTTTCTATATCCCCTACCCCTCAAGTTTTTGAAACACTTTAATAAACAATGATGATGCAAAAAACGAACAATGAAGACTGAAATTTTTGTACAAACTGTTCTTTTTGAAAGTGTATTGTTGACACACATTTTAATTATTCTTAGTGCAAATTATTGTGCCTTTAAGGCATTTATTTTTATTTTCTTAAAATTTTAGAACATTTAAAACATCATTTAACAATATCCACTTGTTTTTGTGCTATAGATAAGTGTAGTCTGGATTGTTCTTTTGATGTGGATCTGTGTAACTGGAAGCAGTCATTGACTGATGACATGGACTGGATACGTGGCAATGATGCAACACCATCTGGTTTCACTGGACCCTCTTTTGACCAAGCAACTGGAGGTAAATAGAAAGACATTTACAGCAATGCATTAATCCATGTAAATAAATATACACTGTGCGGTGCACAAATACTATGTGAATAGAGAAACCTATGAACCTTGTTTCAGATATCTACAGTACTTTAATAATCCACTATACACTGCTTACTAAAAACCAAGTTGACCTAAAAAATCATTAATATTCTAGCTGGTTACTACCTCTACATTGATGGGCGATTGTCGAATGAGGGAGATACTGCAAGGTTGGAGAGTCCTGAGAAGTGTTTCACTGGAAGCCAGTGCTTGCGTTTCTGGTACCACATGTATGGATATGCACAGTACATGAAGCTGGTGGTCTATGTATTGAGAGAAGATGGTTTGGAAATTATGTTAGAACTACAGGGCAATGCTGGAGCCAGGTGGCGTACAGTAGCCATTTTACTGGCAGACAGTGACATCATCCAGGTAATACCAACATCCTGACAGGTTGGTGTAATTGTGTTAGGTCAGATAACAAAAGTGTCTTACATTTAACAAGATCTTGACAAGAATTTAAATGGATTGATAGAATTAGATTCTGCTAAATGTAAAAATAATATCTTGAAACAGAGCAGTTACTCTGGAGATCAGTAGGTGAATGTCCATAAATTGATCATTTATTGTTGTACAATTGTGTAAATCTATGATTATTTATTTACTAGTACTTTGGTCCCATCATTTGCTGGGTTGGTAGATGTTGGCCCTGCCCTTGCATTTTTTTTCTCTGTCCTCTCCCAACCATCTGTCTCTTTCATCTCTGTCCATACTCTCCCCCCTATCAAAGTGTGTCTTTCTCATTCGCTCTTATATCTACTGTATGCCCCCTCTCTATTTCTCCTAGTCATCTCTGTCACCCACCAGTCTCTCTATCTTTCTCTTATTTCTCTCCCCCGCCCACCTCACCTCACCTCCCCCTTAATCTCATCTCTATTCCTTCTAGGCAGAAGAGGGTTTCTGCAAGTGGGAGGTGACACAGGGGTATGTTGCAGATAAGGGAGTCTGAAGTGGGGCATGTTGCCAGCTCCAATCACTGACAATTGTCTTCCTCCATCTTCCCATCTCTGCCCCCACCATGTGTCTCTCTCCCATCAGGGAGGGGGTATGCATGGTTGAGGTATGTCAGCTGCAGGTTCTGACACAGGGAACAGACCTGTGCATCCATACTACATTGACTCAGGGAGAAGGGCAGCTGTGTCTGTCAGGCAGCCTGTGAGAGCAGTAAGGGGAGGGGGGAGCCTACCTTCAGCTCTCAGTGTTACAGCAGCTAGTCTAATACAAAAGATCATTATATAATAGATAAAGCCTCAGTTTTTCCTCCTTATGTATATGACTCTAGGAGATCATGAAAGACACTTATTTAAAAGATGGCTAGAATCTTGCAGGCATACTCTTATGGGAGAATATTTGTTCTTTATAGGCCAGAGCAATCCTGAAAAACATGTTTAATGATTATTAACGTTATGTGTTCACAGATTTTTATTGATGGTGTCAGAGGTGAAGACTATCGCAGTGATGTTGCTATAGATGATATCACTCTCACTCCAGGTTCTTGCACAGGTGAGTCTAAAACTCTGCAGTATTTGGAATGTGTTTGACAATGTTTATATGTTTATGGGGGAAATGTAATGGCCTATGAACTAGCGTATGATATCTGAAAACTGCAGAAGGTGCTGGTGGTGGGGGGGTCGAAATAACATGCTGCCATCCGAGTAATGATGATCTAGTGCTCCTTATAATTTCAGTAATGATCTAGAGCTCCCTAGAAAAAAGTTGTCTTCTGGCTTTATCCGACTTTATCCAATGGAAGTGGAACCCCCCCCACACACACAAACAGTAGACAGAAGTAGAGCACTGACCGTTCAATAATTTAAAAGTAGGTTGTTCAGCTACTTAGCCAATCAGGGGCTTCAAGATACAACATAGCCAGTTAGGAGCTTGGGAGGAATTGCTATGGTAATATACAACTGCCCATGGGCATAACTACCATAGGTGCAAGGGATAGCCTCTCTGTTTCATAAAGTAATTACAAATGACAAGCTATTATGGAAGATACAGGATGCAGCTTTCTTTTCTTTTTTTAGTGAAAGTAACACATATGAACAATAATTTTCAAAAGTGAAAGTACTGTATGTGATAAGAGTATGGTAATACAGTTAATAATATGATTAACAGGTTAAACATTTAATTAAATATTTTACACTTGCATTGTTAAATTCTTATTTATGGTTACCATTTTTTTAGTTTGACAATTAACTAACATTATTAAAAAAGAAAACAGTGCAGCCAGAAAGTGAATTGTTTATCTTGTAACTGTAGGTTAAATGACATTGAATCTAAAGTAACCTCTGTGTCTTGAGAACATTAATGAAATATATTAAATACTTGCAATTGATGTAACCCTTATCAGGAACCCCAACAACCACAACCACAACTTCAACTCCAACAACTACCACAACTCCTTCACCTCCAACAGGTACAATAAATAATTGTTTGGTTGGTCAGTAGTGTAGAGTCAAATGCAAATCTAAAGTTGTGGGAAGTAGCATTGTTTTGTCATTATTTAGGTCTCATGTTGGATGGGGTTGTTGCATTCATATACAATTTGGAAAATGATAAGTCACAATAAAGGACATGCTAAAATTATATTTCTGTAAGGTTTTTTGCTCTTGTTACATTACAATGGTACAGTATATAAAGAGCTCTGCTAATGGCAGCTTATTAAATGACTTCCTAATTCTTGGTGTGTGTTCACAATAAGAAAGAAATCAGCTTAGAGACTTGTATTATTATTATTATTATTATTATTATTATTATATTTTCAATATTGGACTTTTATTGAGTTACTGTATGCAAAGTAAATGGGGTACAAAAAAGAAAAGAGGACAATGGGAGGGAATTGGCTAGGAGGGGGCTAAAAGGACAATCCCAGATGTTGGAGGAACATATAAATGAAACAAGTTACAAAGTACGAGTACACAGAGAAATGCAAACAAAATAAAATATTAGAAGAAATACTAAAGAATACACTAAATATACATGACAAGTCTGGCTCAGCTTCAGGAGATTCATTCAGAGGGAAAGAGTGAGGAGAACATCTTGCATCTTGATGCGATGAGGGAACTTCCTTCTGTAACATACAGTACTTGTACTGTATGTTACAGAACTTCCTTCTGTAACATACAGTACAAGTGCATGATAGGAGAAGAAGGATCAGTATAGTATGGGGCTCCTAGTGTTTGCATGTCAAAGTGGAATTGTGTCTTTGAAATAATCTTACTAATAGTGGAAGGATGTGGGGACTTCCAATTTTGGGCAATAGTGACTCTAGATGAAATTAAGATTCAGTATGTCCAAGGACATAGCGGTCAAATTTAGGTACTGCAAGGAGATACCATGGAAGTAAGGCAATAGATGGATCAGGGGAGAGGGTGATATTCAAGATATCTTGAATGAGAATGTATGTATCCTCAAAAATAGGATGGGGCAGTCCCACAATATGTGTTGCATGACGCTCACTAGGTTACACTGGAGCCAACAGAATTTGGAACATGTGGGCCACATCCTATGAAGTTTGGTGGGAGTTAAATAGAGTCTATTTAACAACTTAACATGCATCTAAGTATGATTGGTACATCGTGACATGGAAAAGAAGGTGAGATGTATAGATTCCCATTGCTATGGAGTGAATGTTTGTGAAAGGTCAGTTTCCCACTGCAGGTGGATAGGAGAATTATTCAGCATATCTGTGGGTGACAGAAGGTGGTACCAGGAAGATATAGCACCTCGGGAGGAAGAATTAGTTACAGTAACATGACCAGAAGCAGAGAGGGAGGAGCACAAAATGGTACTCATGGTCAGTACCAAGTGTTGAATTTGATAATACCAAAGTCAGGGGATGGCCCAAGACCAAATTTAGTATGCAAGTCAGAAAGATGGAGCAAATAAGCAGGGGCAAACATGTCAGCCACAGTCGAAAGGAACAAACAGATCCAATAGGAAACCTGCAGCCATGGAAGGGCTTTGTCGAGGGCCTTAAGGGAAATGTTTCTGGTAGGTAAAATGAGATCAAAGTAACTCAAAGTTTTAGCTTCCCACACCTTCAGGGAAGACTGTGGTAAATCTGTGAGAGGAAAACCTAGAACATGAGTACATTCCAAGTTCACCCAAGGCTTTGAATGAGGGGGAGTAACCAATCACTCAATTGAGAAAGGAGAGCAGTCTCATGGCATTGGGCAATATCAGGAAGGATTAATCCACCTTGCCGTTAAGAGAGGACCACGCATCCAGATGCGAGACGATGATGCTTATGTTTCCATACACAAGGAAGCATCTCATTTTTCATAGTGTCAATGATTTGTATTTTTTCTAATACCATTGCACAGGTGGTAAAATAAATATGTTTGTCATTTGGAACACAATAATTTAGTCTACACAACTGTTTGTGATAATCTCTCCTTCTTTATATCTTTATACATAGCTACTACCACAAGACCAATCTCCCCAGTCCCACCATCAAGCTTCTTTTTTGTTGCAAAATGTATTACTGTATAATGGTGATTGAGTCTGTGGGTCTCATTCAGACCCGCTCGCGAGCACAGGACGCTCACAAGCGGGTTGATGGTACCCAAATGCGCATGCGCACGATGGAGGGAGCTCCGTCGTGTGCATGCACGAGACCCGGCGAGCGACGGGGTAGCCGTCGCTCGGGGTCTCGCACCAAAGGGGGCGTGCTGTTGATGGTGAGTGACAGCACGCCCCCTTTGGTGGGCGTGCCGGGGGCGTGGGCTGCCAAACGGAGGCATTCCCATGGGAACGCCTACCGTCTGGGTCTGGCCTCACTGACATCACTAGTGAGTGACAGCACGCCCCCTTTGGTGGGCGTGCCGGGGGCGTGGGCTGCCAGACGGAGGCATTCCCATGGGAACGCCTACCGTCTGGGTCCGGCCCCACTGACATCACTAGTGATGTCAGTGGGAGTGATTTTGGCTCTGATAGAGCCAAATTCACTCCAGGGCTTGCGGCAACAAGACCCTACCGCAGGGTCTCATCGCAATCCCGATGGTCGCGATGGTCTTGACCTTCGCGACCATCATCATGGACGCTCGCATAAGCTGTGGGTGGTAACCCACAGCTATGCGAGCGTCCAAGAGGCCGCTCCAAGTTTAGGTAGGAGGGCCCTGATTCAGAGCGAGCGCTCTGGTCAGAGCGTCCGGCTCTGAATCAGACCCTGTGTTTCTTACAGTCTATAGTGCATTACACTACTGTGTGACTTGGAGGATTTCATGGCTGGGCTGTAATTACAGAATAGAACTATAAACATAATAATATCATTTTAAAGTTAAAATACTCTATTATTATTTCTTTTTACAAATAGAAAAGGATTAGAAAATGGCGAAATGCCATATTATTTCCAAATTTCCCAGTCTCTTGTTTTTGGCTTCTTAACATATTGGAGCTATGTTATACTGTAGAATTAACAGTTGTGGACATAGACTTATGAAAACTATATTTTTCACATTAATCAATATATTCCCAGGATCCTGTGAGGTGAATGGAGACCCCCATTATTACACCTTTGATAACCAAGTCCATCACTTTATGGGGACCTGCACATACACTCTATCTAAGCTGTGTGAAGCTGACGGACACCTGACAAACTTCAATGTGGAAGCAGTCAATGAGCACAGGGGAGGCAACACCAGAGTGTCCTATGTAAAGTATGTCAATGTGGATGTGCACGGATACAGGATCACACTGGAGAAGAACAAAGTGGTTAAGGTCAGTCTGCAGGTTGTTAAAGCTTCTTAAAAGAATAATGTCTAAATTTACCATATGATTAACCACATTCATTTTACTGTTGTTTATATGCATCACCTTCTCATGTCATATTTGTGTGAATACAGGTGGATGGAAACCTTGTGAAGTTACCAGCAGCCCTGTCTCCAGGTGTTAATATCTTCCTTAGTGGACATGACGTCCTGGTCACAACAGCATTTGGTCTCAGTGTGAGATTTGATGGAAACCATAGAGTGGTTGTGACTATTCCAGGCAGCTATGTAAATAAAGTGTGTGGGCTCTGTGGAAATTTCAATGGAAATAAGACTGATGACTTCCTAAACCCAGATGGAGAATTAGAGCCAGACTCTAACAGCCTTGGTAACAGCTGGCAGGTGGACAATGACACCATGTAAGTTACTATAATGCTGCAATGATGATATAATGCTGGAAAATCTATTGTATTGTCAAGTTTTTAAAATACACAGGGATAGATGTATCATGTAATACATTGATGTGATACATCTCACCCCATATTGCATGCATACCAGCGTTTAGTAACACCGTATGCATTAATTATTACACAAAGTACAGCTCTTCTGATAGGAAGAGAAGAGAGGACTTTGGGAAGAGAGGACTTCTGGGTTTATGACCCGGGAATGGATTGTGCATACACAAACCACAGAGCAAAGGCGAAGGATAACTGGGATCCATCTCAGAGGAATTCTTTGGAAAGAAGCCCATAGGCTTCCATAGGCAATGCTGGCCTATCAGGCACAAGCTCCAGAAAATTTCACTTTCCGATGCTTGATGCATACCAAGACATCTCAGCCCCATAGCATTCTATGGAGATTGCAGTGTCAGCAGTCCTGGCTGAGCAGTCCTGGCTGCCAGTCTTTTTCCTAGCATCAGTACTTTCTCCTCTCCATATTGGCTAACAACTTTCCATAGTCCCGTTATTTACCTAATTGTAAAAATATTTCTTTAAGATGTACTCCTGGACCAGGCCATCAGCCAGATTGTACTGATGATGAGAAAGACACCATAGTCAGCAACAGCTTCTGCGGACTAATCACCGACAATAATGGTCCATTTAAAAACTGCCATGATGTCTTAGATCCCCTGGTTTATTTCAATAATTGTGCATATGACATGTGCGAGCTGGACCTGGATCCTGGTGCCTTGTGTGACAGTCTTCAGGCCTATGCACAGTCCTGTCAATCTCATGGAGTTACGATAAATCCCTGGAGAAATGATACCTTCTGCCGTAAGTAGAACATCAAAATATTGTGCTCATTTTGGAACATATATGCCATTAAGGTATTGTTAAGGTAACTTACAATGGGCAGTGCACTTGTATTAGTGCACTGCAAATGTAGAGCTTGCCTTCGTTTGAATATATTGTACTTGTGTGTCTCTTCTACTCTTTGTGCTAAAGATGGCATTATTTGTGATAAAAGACGCCCAGGTAGCAATAGAATTGTAATACAATTGTATTGGTATGTTAATGTATCACCACTCTCACTATGTGCATACCATGCCACTCTAATGTGAGCTAAGTGTTGAGGGATATACAGAGCAATATTTAATTTACTAGCGTAATAAACAGATAATTGCTACTTTAATGAAATATGTATATTTTTTCCACTCACTTCCATAACGATGCTAAAAGTTCAACATACAGTAAAACATTAACTTGTAAAATATATATACTAATACAAACTTTATTATAATGAAACTTGCCTTTATTCAATGTCTAAAATATTTTTAAGTTCAATGTGTTTCCTTCATCATTATAATCGCCATTACTTTAAGAGAAGAAATACAACAAAGCATGTAAATTATGCTGTGCTATTAAATTTTTTTTCAAAATCTGCTTATTACCTTACTTACAGCCATGAAGTGTCCAGCCAACAGTCATTATGAGCCATGTGGAACAGCCTGTCCTGCTACTTGTGTCAGTCCAGGATCACCATCTAATTGTAATCTTCCTTGTACTGAGGGATGTGTTTGTGACTCAGGATACGTCCTGTATGATAAGAAGTGTGTTCCAAGTAGCCAGTGTGGATGTTGGGAAGATGGTAAACATTATCCTGTAGGCTCTGAGTTCTGGACAGACGACACTTGCTCTAGAAGATGCAGATGTCCCTCAGCAGGCGGCAGCGTAATCTGTAATTCTGCTTCATGTCCATCTGACAAATACTGTGGCATAATGAATGGAGTTCCTGACTGTTATGGTCTCACATACGGTAACTGTGATATCTATGGTGACCCTCACTACACCACGTTTGATAAAGTTGTGCATCATTTTATGGGAATATGCACCTACACCCTGTCCAAGCTTTGCACCAATGACACTTCTCTGCCAAAATTTAACATTGAAGCAAAGAACGAGCACCGTGGGAATCCAACAGTATCTTATATACAGAAAGTTATGGTAGACGTTTATGAGCATACAATAACAATTGTTAGGAATCAGCCTGGTCGTGTTTTGGTAAGTTTACCAAAATCCTTTACCTGTTATAATGAAAATGTCTATTGTTGAGTACATTTGATCTAACACAGTGCACTCATTGCTGTTTATTAGGTAAATGGTGTTTGGACAAATCTACCAATAAGCTTGGTGAATGGATCCCTGGTAGTGACAAGAAGTGGTAGATATGTTATTCTAGAGACGGATTTCCATCTCTCAGTCTCTTATGACAATGATCATACAGTTAATGTGAAGGTTCCGACTACGTATTTCAACCAGACCTGTGGAATATGCGGCAACTTAAATGGTCTCCAAAATGATGACTTCTTGATGCCTAATGGACAACTAGCACAGAACACTAATCAGCTTGGAAACAGCTGGAAGGTGGAAGATGATGATCCATTATGCAACACAATTGTCCCTACACCTCCCCCACCATGCCCTCCAGATAATGAGGCCCTCTATGGAAGCGATGCATTTTGTGGTTTACTAACAAATAAAGATGGTCCCTTCCTGGCCTGTCATTCAGTCATCAACCCAGACCGCTTCTTTGAGAGCTGTGTGTTTGATCTGTGTGTACTTGGTGATGGTGTTTTGTGTACAGCCATAGAAGCCTATGCCGATGCCTGTCAAAGAGCAGGAGTTACCATTGCTTGGCGCAACCCTACGTTTTGTCGTAAGTATACTCCAGTGCTTGCAGAACATGTATGGAGAGAACTACAACAGATTATTTATTAGTTCATTAAACATGAACAAAAAAATGTGTATTATGATGATAAAGCTACCTTTATGTTGGAAAAATAGATATTTTTTCTTGGATACCTAGCCATCTAGTCTGTGCATGGATTATGGCATTAGATATTATATATTAAACTGGAAAATCTAAGCAACACAAATCTGTTTACAGTACACAAGATATAGTTTATTCAAAAGTATGTACTTGGAAAAGTGATAGAAAAAGGAATGTTGCATTTTTTCCATGTTTTTGCTAAAGCATATATGCTGTATGTCAGCTAAATAATATTGCGTTTGAACAATACATGCAATAATATATCCTTTATGTTAACCACTGCCAATATAAATTGCTATATTATTGTGATTAGAAAATAATTATAGTAATAAATGTAAACATGTATATTTAGATATCTAGTATTCTTTTTATTAAATATGTGACTCATTTCTCTCTTTGTTACACAGCCATCCCATGTCCTGCTAACAGTCACTATAACGTATGCACCAATGCCTGCCCAGCTACATGCCTGCACCAGGATGCACCAAACAACTGCAATAAGCCGTGTACCGATGGCTGTGAATGTGATGATGGCTTTGTGCTCAGTGGCAGCAATTGTGTTTCAGTCAGTGATTGTGGATGCTTTTATGATGGCAATTACTACCAGGTTGGTATTATTTTTCAAAGCTTATGTTACCAATTAATCATTATATTAGACAAAAGATAAATAAATGTTACAACAAATGTAAAATATTATCATAGAGTGACACTTGTATTGTCAGACTAATGACTGTGGATCACAAATGAGTATTTAACATAGGGAGTACAGTTATATTGGTAATATAATGTGCTTGTTGATAATTCTACAGTAGCAATTAGATTTGTAGTTTATCCCGTTAGTTTAAATATGTTCTAATTTTTATTGCAGAAAAATGATGAATTCTGGGAGGGGGAATGTGAGAGTTACTGTACGTGTATAGGAAATAACCAGATGAGCTGTAGGCAGCAGTCCTGTGCTCCCAATGAAGTATGCAAAGTACAAGATGGAACTAAGACCTGTGTGCCAGTGACCATAACCACCACTACCACAATAGTGCCACCCACAGTGCCATCTATAGCGCCAGGTAAACTCTTTATTTCATTTTTGCATACTATAAATGTATCAGAAGTAGATCATATGTAAATAAATATTGATATATCAATGTGGAAAAGAAGGTAAGCTATTTATACCAATATCTACATTAATATTATTTATCCTTGGCAAATTGATTTTCCATCCTTGTAAACTCATAGCAGCCAATATTCAAAAGTCAGATAACCCATCCTTATGTTTTTTGACTGTTGGATAAAACTGGAGTACATAGAGGAATCCCGGAGAACATACAAATTCCAATGTGATATGACCTTGGTTCTACTCAAACCAAAGACCTCAGTGCTGTGAGGCAACAAGCAAACCATTGCACCACATATGGTTCTCTATTTTATATGGTATTTGGTTGCTGAGCTCAAACTGCACTGCACACCAACTATGTTCTATCATCAATAATGTGTGTAAATGCAATAATTCTCTGCATCTATATTTAACTTACAGATTATATTTACAGTACATATATTTTGTATTTTGATATATTAAAATAACTGAATAATATGACAAAACTGAACAATATTCATCAATATTTTGTCTTTGATTTGTCATAGCATAGTTTGTGGAAATGTCACAATATGACATTATTATACAGATGTGTCCTCATACACTGTGGCTTCAGTTGCGCTAAACAGCCCCTCTCGGTGTGCCAATTGTCTTTTTCTCTCAAAGTGCATCTTATTCGCACATAAAGAACTGGAAGCGGCAGAACTACTTTGCTAGATTGCATTGATCAATTTCATGGGCGACATTTGTACATCTATGTGTGACTGAGTCTGAATCACACCAAGTTCCAATGTGCTTCATTTGCGACTTTTTACGTGATTAAAACTGATTCCAGTGTAGTTAAAGTCGCAGCCCAGCATCTATAGTACACTTTGAGTGGTGTTTTGCTGCATCTATGATGCAAATAAGATGCAAAATTTAAAGAAAATGACTCTACACCTCCCAGAGTGTCTGATGTGATCACTTCACTTTTCCTTCAGGGCCCCTACGGATCCCTCTACCGGTAAACTCAGTTGACTGTAGCCTATGTAACATTAGATACTGGGGCCAAGTCAGGAGCTTGGCAAATTCCGCAATTAAGCATACCCTGCGACCTAAAATGGGTGATCGCAGTAGATATTTTCCATATCTGCTGGGCCTCCATAAACATATCCACGGGATACTTAATATTTGCAGTTGCCCCCCAAAAAACACCTGGCTATCATACAAATATTATGTGATAAACAGGCCCCTATGTAATCTGGTTATTCTGCACCCAAGCAGTGCTGATTGTATAGAAAGAAAGAGTGCACTTTCTTTATGAATATAGGTACTCTAACATACACATATATGTACAGGAGAATAATTACTGTGACACAATATTTCTTGTATGAGCTTGCTGAATGAAGCAGTGAGAAATGAAGGAAACCGTGTACTGTACTGTACGTGTCAATAATCTCCATTGCTCATACACAGTAAAATTCCTCTCACATTATGAATTTTATTAATCTGTATATATATATATATATATATATATATACAATCACACCGGCGGCACTCTGTGTAAATAAAGACTCAGACCGGCAGGCAGGATAACATCAATGTTTCGATGACGATGTAACAACATCGAAACATTGCTGTTATCCTGCCTGCTGGTCTGAGTCTTTATTTACACAGAGTGCCGCCGGTGTGTTTGTATATTGGAGCCCCCGCTGTGGAGCATCTCCGGAGGGCACCTGGAACATTGTTCACAGCACATGGGAGTGCCACCTATACAGTTCGTTATATTTATATATATATATATATATATATATATATATATATAGCTTACAGTACAAGAACAGAAGAGATTACTGATTGAAATCAAATCTTGACTTTAATTATGATTTAAACTTGATTGTTTGATTACTGTCTCATCACACCTAGTACAATATTACAGGTTACAGTATATTTAAGAGTTTATTAGTATTTATCCCTTTGGCTTAGTTAAACATCTCAAAGTCAGTACACTAGTGCGACTTTATTTACCAGTAATTAGGAATATATAGACCTACTGTAGGAAATTAATCTGTCTACTGTATATATTCACAGGATCCTGTGAGGTAAATGGAGACCCTCATTATTACACCTTTGATAACCAAGTCCATCACTTTATGGGGACCTGCACATACACTCTATCTAAGCTCTGTGAAGCTGACGGACATCTGACCGACTTCAATGTGGAAGCAGCCAATGAGCACAGGGGAGGCAACACCAGAGTGTCCTATGTAAAGTTTGTCAATGTGGATGTGCACGGATACAGGATCACACTGGAGAAGAACAAAGTGGTTAAGGTCAGTCTGCAGGTTGTTCTCAATTAAGAGAGAAAAATACTGTTACATGTTTCAGAAGAAATGTTTGACGTTTCCATATCATTAACCACATTCATTTTACTCTTGTTTACTATCAACACCTTCTTATGTCCCATTTGTGAATACAGGTGGATGGAAACCTTGTGATATTACCGGCAGCCCTATCTCCAGGTGTTAACATCTTCCTTAGTGGACATGACGTCCTGGTCACAACAGCATTTGGTCTCAGTGTGAGATTTGATGGAAACCATAGAGTGGTTGTGACTGTACCAGGCAGCTATGCAAATAAAGTGTGTGGGATCTGTGGAAATTTCAATGGAAACCAGAGAGACGACTTCTTAAACCCAGATGGAGAATTAGAGCCAGACTCTAACAGCCTTGGTAACAGTTGGCAGGTGAACAATGACACCAGGTAATTACATCTGAATACAAATAAATATGTAAGCTCCGGTACTGTTATGGTAATCGTCACTCCAGATTTGTTTTTTTACTTTTGGATAGCATTTATCTTTAAGACTAACATTTCTTTACATAGACCATGGTTTGAGGGGAATGTGCACATTACATGATTAATGCAGTAATTTTCATTCATATGAGCAATTACTACTTTTGTTTGCTTGCATTTATAGTATTTTATTTTCAGCTTGTTTATAAATAAACACGCTTGGATATCCTGCTATCAGTAATTTATTTGCCAGACCAAAATAAATGACAGTGGGAGGGATGCAGCAATGTGAGAAATGCGGTCAAACCCCTAAAAATGCAGTATTCGTGGGCTTGACCAAATTTCTCATATGCATCAAGCCTTGGATGTGGTGGATATTTCAGATGGTGTTACTCTATAGAAGTCTATGGGCTTCTCTTTACAGAGTGATGTGAGAAGGAACCAATCAGATCCCTCCCAGCACCCCCTGCAGCACATATGTATTTCTGCACATGCACAGATTGACATCAGTGGGACTTCTGGGTCATAGACCCAGAAGTTCCTCACTCACAAAGGAGAGCTGTCCTTTGCATTTTGGTTCATGCATACTGGTGTAATTAACGCCGGCATGCACGCAAAGAGTGGCGGGATCCATTGGATGCAAATGTGATGCATCATGCGTATCGCCAAGTATCATGATGAAAAATAGTCAAAATGGAATACCAGTCTATTCCTTGATTATTGTAAAAATTCACTATTCCTTTTTGTTCCATGACTGGGAAGGGCAGTTTGTTTTCACAGTTATAATTGAGTGTTTTTAAAACATAAAAGTCTTTTGTGTTGTTTACCAGGGGCAGAAACTGGTCTATGGATTCCAGTAATGGCTTACTTTAGAGTACACTTGATATTCTAATTCTATCACTATACAGTACCTACTGTACAGTACATACTAATTCTACCATTCTTCCTTGAAGTTGCTCTCCAGGAGAAGATAACCAACCAGTTTGTACTGATGATGAGCAAGACGCCATTGCCAGCAACAGCTTCTGTGGAATAATCACTGCACTGGATGGTCCATTTAAAGACTGCCATGATGTCATAGATCCTTTGGTATATTTTAATAATTGTGTTTATGACCTGTGCGAATTGCACCTGGATCCTGATGCCCTATGTGACAGCCTTCAGTCCTATGCCCAGTCCTGTCAATCTCATGGAGTCACAGTTAAACCATGGAGAAATGACACTTTCTGTCGTAAGTAGATCATAAGCATTTTTTTAACAGCTTGCAGTGTCAAGTTATCCTTATAAATTGATGTGCAATTAATAATTTTATTTGGTCAAATAACTGGAGTGGATAGAATGTTATGTTACTTTTTATTTTTTTTTTTTCTTTTAAGTTTAATTTATTGAGAATTTTTCAAATGAATGTGTTTGTTTGGTGGCAACATATTGCTTTTCAAAAGGGTTGGTGCTTTAATCTGTAGTCATATACAGTATCGGCTGGGGTTAGATCTGAATAGATGTCTTGTAATAGAAAAAGTGAGATTAGGAGAGAAAATGGGAAGGAAAGAAAAGGGATAAATAGGTTGGAAGGGTTCCCAGTCGGCTTTACCAGAAGAGCTTCATATATAGCAAACCATCCATGAGATTGAGAGGTGAGTGGGGGCTTAATAATAGTTGAGTCAAGGAGACCATGTAGCATGAAATTTGCTAATCGTGAAACATACTTGCATAATCAAAACAAAATACCGGCTATATTTTATTGATTGCTGCTGACATAGGGCCTGATTCATACGGATCGCAATTCAACTGCGATAGCAAGCTAATCCACTGTGATCACAATGCAAACTCAGCACAACTTAAAGACGCCCACTTTACCTTACACACACTTGTAATGTTTAGCAGAATAACAAAACCATCGGTATAATCGAGTACCATCGCAACTTCACGCACAGTTGCACAAGCCCTGACTTTACTCAGAAATTGCTAACTTCCATGCATGTTATGAGACCTCAGGCTGTGTATGGCACACTGACACGCCTGCATTTCCCCGACCACCCCCCCGTCTGCACCCACAAACGGTGCTTCCGAACAATCACTCTGCGAGGGGTCTGAGTAGCCTCTGTGATTGCAGTGGTCGGTTCACGCACACGCATTGCAATGCGTACGCATGTGCAGAACGCAACATTTGACCGGTTGCATGCGTATTACCAACTGCGATTCAAGCTAAATCAGGCCCATAGGCTTGGCGAGCTCAGTTTTTTGTAGTTCTCTGATCATAAATCTTAATTCTACCCAAAACATAAAATTCAAATTAGTGCAGAATATAGCTTATCTGTGTCTGATTTACCACCCGATTCGGCAAAGGCAGACGTCACTGACTGTAGAGGGCTGGTATATAAGTTGGTGGGGTGGCAAAGGTGTTTCAAGAGAGGAAACGCCGCTCTCTATCCAGGGCCCCCTCCTCTCTCTCCGGCGTCCAGAAGCGCACTGAGAGCCCGATTCAGACCCGTTCGATAAGCTGGGTATGCACGCTATGGGTGATTATCGCATGTATGCGCATGCGTATGCGGCAATATACGCATGCGCGAGTCACTCATTGATGTCTGGAATTGAGACAGCGCCGTTTGTGGGTGGTATCAGGGGAAGGTGCCTGTAAATGGGGGAGTGGATGTGCGAATGCAGGCATGTCTGGGCGTCTAAATGGCATTTTAGGGGTGTGCATAATTAGCAAAGAAGTCCCATTGCACAAGTCCCTTGGTTGTGTTTCAGTCTGCAGTGATCACAGTGCTTGCGGTGGGGTAAGGTTTACCTCAAGCGCTGCGTGCAGCTCCGATGGCTCTCGATGTTACAGATTAATCACACACTTCCTGGAGATGACGTGTGCTAAGAAAGAAAGGTGGGCGACTTTATACTCTGGTATGGTGTCCTTACACCACACAGTGCGATCGCTGCATTTGCATACCAGGCCCCTTTTAGCTGCGTGAGAGCGCAGCTTAGCATCCAGGTCTGAATGAGCTCCTGAGTGCAGGGCCACGCCAGTAGACTCTAATGCCCAGAGTCTACAGTCATGCGCCCCATGTAGTGTTCCCCCTTATACAGTTCCCCCAGTAGTGGTCCCCTTATACAGTGCCCCCAGTAGTGGTCCCCCTTATGCAGGCCCCCAGTAGTGATCTCCCCTATGCAGTCCCCCTTATAAAATTCCCCCTGTAGTGGTTATCCCTATTCAGTGCCCACAGTAGTGGTCCCTCCTGTGCAGTGCCCCTTGTGCCCCCAGTAGTAAGCCCCTTATATAATGCCCCTAGTAGTAGTCCTCCCTATGCAGTGCCCCCAGTAGTGGCACCCCCTATGCAGTGCCCCTTATAAAGTGTCCCCAGTAGTAGTCCTCCCCTATGCAGTGCCCCCAGTAGTGGTCCCCCCTATGCACTGCCCCCAGTAGTGCCCTTTATATAGTACCTCCAGTAGTAGTCCCCCCCTATGCAGTGCCCCCAGTAGTGGTCCCACGATGCAGTGCCCCAGGAGTAGTTCACCCCCAGTAGTGCCCCCTCAGTAGTGCCCCCAGTAGTGGTCCCCCCTAATGCAGTGCCCCCAGTAGTCCCCCACCTATGCAGTGCAGACACACACGTAACAAAAAGAAAAAAAAAATACCTGTATCCCTGCTCTGGCTCCTGATCCCGCCAATGTCTACTCCTCCGTCCTTCCGGGCCGGCCCGCTCTGCATTATAAGAGGCACGTCATGACGTCTCTCCCATCACCCACTGCAAGAGCCAGAAGATGCAGCTCATGAGTGAGCTCCAGCCTGGCTCCGGCAGTGGCCGCAGCAGTCAATGAGAGTCTGTCTGACTTTCATTGGCTGCTAATTAAAACAAACACACATCCGCCAGCTGTGTGGTTGTTACTGTGTGTTTGTTACCATATGGTCAGCACTACACTGACCACAGTGACAAGCCCTGCTCGACCCCCCCTAGTTACGCCACTGCCATTACCTTCAAGTGTTCCCCAGAACAATCTACTTGTGCCCACAGTGGATTTACTAAATATGTGGCATTCAGAGTGATAGAGGATTTTCAGGAGAGGATTTGCAAAGAGACAATAAAAAGCAGTATTTTATCTCATTATAAATTGGACTTTCACTTGGCACTTTTGTCCGTTTATAACAATTACGTATACAAGAGAGTTTGGCCCTCATTCAGACCCGGTCGCAAGTGCTGAGCAACCGGGTCGATGTTTAGGCCCTGCGCACGCGCAGCGGCCGCACTGCGCGCGCGCAAGCCCCGGAGCAAGGAGAGAAATTCTCTCGCCCTGGAGCACACTACAAAAAGGGCGGCTGTCGATGTTGATCGACAGCTCGCCCCGTTTTGTAGGCGTGGCGGGGGGTGGTTTCACAAACGGAGGCGTTCCTTAAGGAACGCCTGCCGTTTTGTGGGCGGCCGCACTGAAATCAGCAGTGATGTCAGTGGGGAGCTTCCTGCTCGATCAGAACAGGAAGCTCCCTGGGGCTTGCGGTTGCCGAGACCCAACCTTAGGGTCTCGTCGCAAGCCCCGATGGTCGCGATGGTCTTGACCATCGTGACCATCACCCTGGTTGGTCGCTAAAGCTGTGGGTGGTAACCCACAGCTTAGCTAGTGACCATGAGGCCGCACTTAAAAAATCAAGCGGCCGCCCTCATTCAGAGAGAGTGATCGCTTCTTGCGACCGCCTCTGAATGAGGGCCTTTGTGCTTATAGTTACCACTTTCTGTTGGTACATTATTCTAGTATACAAGGGACTTTGCACAAATAGTTACAATTTCTGGCTGATAAAGTATCTTATTTTCAGAGATGTTTTTTTTTTATAAAAATGTGACTGTCATAACTAAATATATATTTTTATATATATCATTGTTGTCTAATTAAATACTTAAAATATTTTAGGTTGGCATATTTGTGATTTTTTTAAATCCAATATTTAGACATACCCACTACACTTATGTCTATACTTTGAGTTTCCTGGTTTGCGACCATTTTTCAATGGCAGCAAGAATTTGTCCAAATTGCTTAATCATTTATGTATTTGTTTATTTATTTACTTTATGTACTGATTATATATTTATTTTATTACCATCTTTATTAGCGCCATAGGCTACTGTATATTGTTGTTTATTGTTTGCTATTTAGTAAATATACCCCTAAGTGCAGGAGGGATTTTCACCAATCCATAAAATGTAGAAATATATTGCAAGCCAGTATGTGTGCCCAAAAAAAGTGGTATTCAACTTTTTTTTTAGCTAAGACTCGAAGTGTCATAGGAGCTGTACTCTGAGACCCCAAGGAGCTAATTCTGAGTTGCACATATGCAAACGGTGTGTTTTTGCTTACAGCGCATGTGCCGATCCGAATTTACACATCTTTGCGTATGTCTGCCCGGTTCTCTATCAGAAGGGACATGGCCAGATCTGTCTTTCCGTGTAATAGGGCTATTCAGGGCATAAACTGGCCAGTGACAATGCATTCCCACATAACAGCCCTGACCTGTGGGAGTGTATCAAAAGGGATGGGCAGCCTGGTATAAGTGCAGATACTAATGATGACAGTTGCGGATGTTGGCGTAAAAATAATGGACGGCACCAGTTTCGCGCTTGCACACGCACATACCCCAGCATACGTTGATTGGCTAATCACATTAGCATAAAGTAGTAAATCAGGCTTCCGCAGCTGCTTACAACTGCTGTCACTCTGCGTGTGACTCTTCCCCTAAATATCAGTGTTGTAAAGAGCAAAACAAATGAGAGAATGCATGCATTTTGTTTTTGTTAGGCCTTACATCTAAAATAACAGAAATGTTAAAGAACAGTCATAAAATAAAATCTCCTACTCCTAAAAGCTAACAGACATAAACAGGACATGTAGATGGAACCGCAGGTTTTTTTTTTAATTCTGCCAATAAAGTTTGTGGTTTATTTACTAAGCATGGGCTTCTAAAACCCGGAGCTTCCAATTATGTTTATGACCTACATTTAAAAGAGCAATGCTTTTACTAGCCAAAGACGGCTATTAATAACTTTTTTACATTTCATCATAAACATGTTCAGAAGCGCAGAATTTTAGAATTTTTAAAATCCTATATTTCTATAAGATTTCCATTATTCTGGAACCCTAAATGAGGCAGTTCTCAATGTTGTTGTTTATCTGACAAAAAAAGACACCAAAAACAGAATTTCATACCCAAGTGTGGGTCCTGAATCATGATTTATGTACCTCTACCACAACACCCCTTCAAAACCAGCAGAAGCACAGATGACTATAATGCAAGCAGGACAGGCAATTACAACCTAGAATTGCATACATGAAAGTTGTTCCATTTATGTCTGTTTTGTCTATATTTACAGCCCTGAAGTGTCCAGCAAACAGTCATTGGGAACAGTGTGGATCAGCCTGTCCTGCTACTTGTGTCAATCCAGGATCTCCAACTAGCTGTAATCTGCCCTGCACTGAGTCGTGTATCTGTGACCCGGGATACGTCCTGTATGACAAGAAGTGTGTGCCAAGTCTCCATTGTGGATGCTGGGAAAATGATAAGCATTACCCTGTAGGCTCTGAGTTCTGGGCAGACAATACTTGCTCTACAAAATGCAGATGTCCCTCTACAGGAAGTAGCTTAGTCTGCAGCAGTGGCTCATGCCCGAGTAACCAGTACTGTTCAGTAACAAATGGAGTTCCTGTCTGTAAACACCTCACATATGGTCTTTGTAGGGTCCACAATGACCCTCACTATGAAACCTTTGACAAACAAACACATCATTTCATGGGTCTGTGCACTTACACTCTGTCCAAATTATGCAGCAACTCCTCATCTCTGCCTTACTTTGATGTAGAAGCAAAGAATGAGCATCGAGGAAATCCATCTGTGTCCTTTGTGCAGAAAGTATATGTTAAAGTCTATGGTTATAGAGTACATATACTGAGAAAAGAGAAATCTCGTGTATTGGTAAGATATAACTTATTATATTGTTGTTGCACATATATATTTGTTTGTGCATTTTACTTTCAAACACCAAGTTTTACTTTTAGGTATTGATTTCACCATACATTATATCTTCAATGCCTTTGCAGGTTAATGACATTTGGAACAATCTACCAGTAATCCTGGATGGTGGCGCAGTGACAGTACAAGTGAGTGGGAGATATGTAGTACTAGAGACTGATTTCCAACTTAAAGTTTCCTATGACAATGACCATTCAGTGGAAGTGAAGATACCCAATACATATGCTAATGAGACATGTGGAATGTGTGGGAACTACAATGACCACAGGCAGGATGACTTTATTATGCCAAATGGACAACTGGCCCAGAACTCTAATGAACTAGGGAACAGCTGGGTGGTGTATGATAAGGATGATCCATCCTGTACAATTCAACCAACTCCACCTCCGCTCCCATTATGTCCTCCAGAAAATGAGAACTTGTATGAAAGTGATGCCTTCTGTGGATTACTAACAAGCGATGGTCTCTTTAAAGCATGTCACTCCGTAGTGGCTCCTGAGAGCTTCTTTGAGAGTTGTGTGTTTGATCTATGCGCATTGGATGGAAATAGAAGTGTTTTGTGTGGTGCATTAGAAGCTTATGCTGATGCCTGTCAACAACAAGGAGTCACCATTCCAGACTGGAGGAATGTTACATCTTGCGGTAGGTACCACTTAGCAAAAGTTCTCTTTATTTGAGTATAAGATACATTATGAAATATGTAAATTTGTTATGATGCACATTACAGGAGGTCCTACGTGTCCAAATAACAGCCACTACAGTGATTGTATGACTGCCTGCCCAGCAACTTGCCTGGACCCTCACGCCCCAGAGAAATGCAGTTCTCCATGTGTGGAAGGATGTGAATGTGAGGAAGGTTATGTCCTCAGTGGTGGAACCTGTATTTCTGCCTCAGACTGTGGCTGCTGGCATAACGACAAGTATTATAATGTAAGTGACAACATATATCTCAAGCTAATATGTTCTCCATGATGTGATGTGATGGGTCTGTAATTAGAATTTTTTTTGTTTCTAGGCACAAGATACATTCATTGAGGAAAACTGTGAGAGTAGCTGTACATGCCTGGGTCACAACATTTTGTCCTGTACTGCAATATCCTGTGCAGCAAATGAAATATGCAAGGTTCAAGATGGACTTTTAGGTTGCCACCCATCAAGCACAGCAATCTGCCACATTTATGGAGACCCCCATTATGCCACATTTGATGGTACACTTCACCACTTCCAAGGAGCTTGTAACTACACTGTGACTGAGACGTGTGCTAACACATCACACAGCTTTAGTGTCACCACACGTAATGAACACAGGGGTAACCCAAGCTGGACCGCAATTAATTCTGTTGCTATCACTGTGGATGGAGTACACATCTTTATAGAGAAGAACAATATAGTGCATGTAAGTGACATGGTTAACTAGTGTTCATGTTAGTAGTAAAATATATTCTCTTTGTAGCATACAGTAACTTTAACCACTGACATTTGTGTTTTGTGTATTTACACTGTTTACCCATTATCATGGAAATATTTTATTTATGGCTATATGATTTATTTATATATACAAAAATTGTTGTTTTCTAATTATTATTTTTTAAAGCCCTCCCATAAAAGATATTTCTAAATTGAATCTATTGGCTTATCAGCATGGAGACTTGTGGGCATTGCAATGAATTTCAATACACATAGATTAGACCTGTTATATTACTAGTAGTACTGATAACTACTGAGTTAAATAAAGTAGGTGTAACTGTTTCTTACACACAGCGGAGGCAGTCATTTTTTGGACTACACAAGAGTGCAGCCTACCACATGCCTACGAACTAGTGACATCATACAATCATGTCAAATCAATTCATAAGCTTCATTCTCATGAATTTTGATTCCGGCCACAAAATTTTTGTTTATACAGCACTTTGGACCTTATTCAGAGTCGGTCGAAGCCACCGCATGGTCGTACGCCACCAATGTTCGCTATACTGCGCATGCGTAAAGTTCGCAATGCGCGTGCGCAAACTAGCCGCTACGATCAAAAATTTCTCTCTCCTTGAACACAGCCAGGTCGGTAGTTTGAGTGGGAGATGGAGGCGTTTGTGGGTGGTAACAGGGGAAGGTGCTTGAAAACGGGGGAGTGGAGATCCGAAGGCAGGCGTGCCTAATTATGTGAACAGCGTTTTATGGGAGTGCATACGGTTTATGGGAGTGCATAATTAACAAAGTAGCGTCATGGCACATGGGAGGTTTTTACACTGACATGATCGTAGAGCTTAAGAGAGGGTATGGTCGACCTTAAGCTCTACGACCAGTTCCGATGGTTCCCGATGGTCTCGATTAATCCTTATATGCCCGGAGATGACGTGTAATGCGTACGAGAAGGGGGCGTATTTTTTTGTATTCCAGCCGCTTCCTCCCCTTGGTCGGCCAGCTACCGATCCGAAATTAGGGACACAACTTGCGAGGGAATCATTTACATATCCGGCCCCTTTTCCCGTACGACCGTGCGGCCGCTTCGACCGACTCTGAATGAGGTCCTTAGTGTGTAGGTGACAGGATACTTTAAGCTAATACCAAGCACTTCTATGTGGTATACTGTAAATGAAACAGTAATACCAAAAAAGAGTTACTTTGTTTATGGCATTTCACCTGATTTGGTAGGTACAGGATGTGTGCCATAGAGTGATGATATTCTCTTTACGCCAAAGTGGGCATTATTCAGGAAGTGAGTAACTGATCAACAACATGTCACTGGTAGGAGAAGTTGGAGCATTGCTGGATCATGGTAGATGTGGAATAATCCATGTTAAGCAACACAGTACATTGGATGCCATTCCATTTTAGACTGAATTTTCAGATTTGGTTACAGTTATGTTATGATTTTGCTTTTAGAGAGATGAATTTACATTTCCAACCTTTCTTTTTCAGGTTAACAATGTTTTAGTAACTCTTCCTGCTAATGTGTCTGGCATAAGCATTATAAGGAGTGGTCAGTATGTTATAGTTAATACCAACTTTGGACTCCAGATTCAATTCAATGGGGATCATGAGCTATTTGTTAGAGTGAATGAGAACTACAAAGGAGCATTGTGTGGCTTGTGCGGCACCTACAATGATAACCATCTTGATGACTTCATGAAACCTGATGGCAGCATTGTCACTGATGTGAATGACTTTGGAAACAGCTGGCGAGTCCCTGACGATGGATGGCCGTGAGTAATTTTTATTGTTGAAATTATGTATATAGGGCAGATAAAGTTGATATAAAAAAAGATAAGCTGCAATGAATTATATATGTAGAAAAATGCCTTCATGCTGATTACAGTTTTCGATTTACTGAGTGCCAATATGTTACACATTGCACCTTATAGTGATGAGCTGTGACTCATGGTGGTCTAGCCATAACTAAAACATGATCATGTATGTACTCACTATTTTATAGCAAATTGCTATATTAAATTGCATACTTTTCTGCAACCTTTAGATGGATAAATAAATTATATATCAATATATATATCTTTGTATTTCTAGATGTGACTCTACTCCTCCCCCACCACCGACCTGCACTCCCTCCATAGAACAAGAGGCTGAGGCTGATTGTGCAATAATAAAACTTCCCAATGGCCCATTTGCAGCGTGCCACCCATATATTTCTCCTTACCATTACTTTGAAAGCTGTGTGTATGACCAGTGTGCCACCGGTGGCAATGATGACTATCTCTGCAGTTCATTGGAATTTTATGCAGCAGCATGTGAGGGAATTGGAGTGTCTCTAGGAGACTGGAAAAAAGATACAATCTGTGGTACGTTCTGATATCTTTTATTCTGATTTTAAATAAAGCAAAAATCACAGTTATTTTATTGGCGTGAACAATCGGCGTTACCTGGTACTATTTTGTTTTGTTTTATCATCAGCTATAAAAACGACAACATCTCCCAGCCCAACTCCAGTTAAGACAACCACAGAGTCAACCACAAGAGGTAAAGAGATGTCATATTAAACATTTGTTTTTATACTTTACCTTTTAATGCCGGCACCTGAACCTGCTTTGCAGCAAAACATTCATATTTTAAATAAATCAAAATAACAGTTATTTTATTGGTGTGAAGGATCGGAGTAACCTGGTACTATTATGTTTTGTTTTATCATCAGCTATAAAAACGACAACATCTCCCAGCCCAACTGCAGTTAAGACAACCACAGGGTCAACCACAAGAGGTAAAGAGATTTCATATTAAACATTTGGTATACGTTCAGGAAGCCGGTGGACGCAATGCCGACCGCCGGCTTCCCGACTACTTAATCCCGGCGAGGGTTAAATGACAGGCATCTAAATGTAGATGCCTGTCATTTTACCGATGCCGGGAGACCGGCGCCCGCCATCCCGATCGAAGAGATGCCGAGCGCCGAGCACGGACAGCCGCGCGGGGTGGGGGGTGGGGGGTTAGGTTTAGGGCTCTCAGGGGGGACTTAGGGTTAGGCACCCCCCGGGAGGTTAGGGTCAGGCTAGGGGAAGGGGGGATTAGAGTTAGGCACCCCCAGGGGGGAGGTTAGGGTTAGGCACCCCCCGTGGGATTTAGGTTTAGGCAGCGGGAAAGGGGGGTTAGGTTTAGGCACTTAGAGGGGGGATTAGGGTTAGGCACAGGGGGGTAAGGTTAGGGTTAAGGGGTAGAATTAGGTTAGTTTATACTTACCTTTAGGACGATTGGGATTTCCTCCTCTGTCTGGCCGCCGCTGTCGGGATTTGAACCGCTGGCCATGCGGCCGGAGGTAAATCATACCGAATGTTAAACATTTGTTTTTATGCTTGACCTGTAAATGCCGGCACCTGAACTTAAAATGCAACAAAATATAGGATGAATAAAAAAAAACCTTGTGGCTGTGGCTACTGCTTTCTATCCCAAATTAAAGGTAATAACAGTTTATAGCAAATACCGCTACAAGTTCTTCCCTGGTGTACAACCGTGCGTCTGCATATGCAAGAACTGAGATGCCCACTTTCAGTGTCTTTAGATGCTTGAATACAGATTGGCGTATCTGTAGATGCAGCCATCAGTTGACCCATAAAAACTTGCTCCAGGCCCATGCTAGGTGCAGATTCTATGTCAGAGTATGGCTTCCAATGTACACAATTATGCATCTGGGTTCGCAACTACTTCAGCATCACGCCTGTGACTCTCCCATAACACGCCCATAACATGCACCATATAAGTGCGTCTGCTTAGCCACCTCCCCGTCACCTCCCGGTCACTGCCCTGGAACGCCAATATATTTTCATAACATTTCTGAGTCTGTGTGTCTCAATCGTAACTGCGACTCTATGGGTGCTGACTCTGGATGCATGAGCAGTGTGACTTAGATGCATGCACATTAGAAAATTATTGCTCAAATGCGACATTGACATTGCATGTAACTCAGTTTCAGGCCCTAAGTGGTTACTGATTCCAGTGGAAGGTATCTGACTATTTGCTATGCTGTACTGTTGCGATGAACTCACAGCTTGAAGGAAGTTGTGTTGGCGAGAATTGGAGTTGATATGAATCTTAGACCGTCAAATGGATCTGTTATCTAATATTATTGTGTGTTTTATTAGATGAGTGATATACTAGCATATTTTAAAACGTGCATTCAGAGTTCTTCCAAACCTTGTTACATTCAATGCAAATAAATGTAACAAGATTACACGTAGAAACAAATCCTTAACTCTCATTTATCTTATCTGTAATGATTTATGTTTATCTGTATGTCTCACTTGCAGATGAATGTCGCATAGACTGTAATTTTGATACTGGATTGTGTAACTGGAAGCAATCACACATGGATAAATTGGACTGGATACGCTGGAAAGGCCCAACACCGTCTGATTCAACAGGACCTTCCTCTGACCACACAACACGAGGTAAAAGGCTGCTACGCACTCTTACAAATAAGATAAGATTTCACTGGAATGATATGAATGGTTTATTTCCAACAACCTCAATCTCTCTATGTAATTATTCTAATATTCCAGATGGTTACTACCTCTACATTGATAGTCAATTGTCAAATGAAGGAGATACTGCAAGGCTGGAGAGTCCTGAGACTTGTTTCTCTGGAAGCCAGTGCTTACGATTCTGGTACCACATGTACGGAGACGCCGAGTACATGGAACTGGTGGTCTATGTATTAACAGCAGATGGTTTGGAAACTGTTGGCAGTGTACAAGGCAATTATGGGGATGTATGGCATTTAGAAGAGATTTTCCTACAAGACAGTAGCAGTGACATTAGTCAGGCAAGTGATTTGGTATTTACATTTTTTTGTTGGCTTGGCTCTATATTTGTTTTTCTTGTAAATAATGATATATGCTTAACACACTTGGAATCCCCTTAAGGAAACTGCAAGTACTGATGTTTTTTTAATAGTCTGGATTTTGAAGGTCATCAAAGATGTGTACATAAATATTTATTATTGTCAATAAACTAGAATCATAATTTAATCTGCATATCAAGACACGTCTTTCTGTTCAAAATTGACTGTTATCCAGACGATTATGTTTCCCAATTAAAGTTATGTCCTCTTCTCACAGATATTCATTGATGGTGTCAGAGGTGAAACCTATCGCAGTGATGTTGCCATAGATGATATCTCTCTTGTCCCTGGATATTGTATTGGTAAGTTATTCAGTTGTATTTCATTGTTTTATTCCTTTTTCTAATTTTAATTTAGCATACATCATACAGTGAGAATCTGTGTATGTCTTTGCTGCTGTCTAAAATTTTTATCAAGATTTATTAAGACTGTGCCTCCAAGGGCGGGATGTACTAAGCATCTCATCTGCGATGTGGTACATCCCCCCTGACTTCGGGTACATACCGCAGTTCATTACCATGGTATGTACCAAGAATATCACAAAAGGACAGCTCTCCCGATAAGAGGTGTCCTTTGCGATGGCCCCGGACAGAGTATCTTCCGAGTTTAACACCCAGAAGTCACTGTGGCGTCCTTCTGCGCATGTGCAAAAGGAGGCTGGCCTTGGGGGGTGATGGGAGGGATCCGATTGAATCCCTCTTAAAGGGGAGCATCCCAATAAGAAGCCCATAGGCTTCTATTGGGTAACACCACCTGAAGGTGGCGTTACCCATCGGGTACATTTGCGGAATGCGATAAAACTGAAAAACTGAAAACTGCATTTTTTGGGGTTTTGCCGCATTTTCGCTGTTAGTACATCCCACCCCAAGTGTTCAAAATTTTAAGAAAAAGTTACCAAACTAACCTGGCTTTACCATTCAACATGTTATGAACATATATAATCTTTTACATAGGAGTGCAATAATTCATGTACGTAAGATAGATATATTGTAAAAGTATCTTTCAAATCACCAAAAATGATATGATAATATTATATACAGCATATATTATTTTTAACTTCAATGATATTGGTGTTAATAAGTACAGAATAATAGATAACGCGTATGCACCCAACAGTAATAAATTTGCAGAAGGTTTATACATGGAGCATGCTTGCAGATATGAGCA
This sequence comes from Taudactylus pleione, assembly GCA_031769625.1. NCBI lineage: Eukaryota > Metazoa > Chordata > Amphibia > Anura > Myobatrachidae > Taudactylus > Taudactylus pleione. Next base: position 10,380,647 of record JAUIMM010000370.1, read on the forward strand.
CAGTGCTTACAATTCTGTAGAAAACAGGGAATGAATTCTGCACAGGATATTCCTCCTATAAAAGGTGCCAATTGTTGGGTATCTGAGGTGTGAGTTATATAATTCTGATAAACCCACTTATAAATGAATAAATATACAATGGATGACAGATAAAGTGTCACTGAATGGTGTTCACTAGAGTCAGACAGTAGGAATCCAAAAAAAGGAGAAAAACACTCTTTTATAGGAATAACTGGATAATGTAGACAGGGCCGAAACTAGGATATCTGTCACCCGGTGCAAGACAGCAATTTTGCGCCCCCTCCCTTCCCGTACCTGGATTTTGTCCTTGCTCCTCCATAAGGCAGTGCACTAGTCAAACGTCCCTGGTATAGTGACACATACATGCTTGTTGCCAGGGGGTTCCATGCTCGTTGACAGGTGGTTTCATGCTCGTTGCCAGGAGGTTTCATGCTCGTTGCCATGGAATTTTATGCTCGTTGCCAGGGGGTTTCATGCTCGTTGCCAGGGGGTTTCAAGGGAGAAGATGCAGCTTTCAGCACCTTCTACCAGCACTTGTGCTGGCCTAACAGACACTAGAGGTCCAGTAGTGTCTGTCTCCTCCTTGGCGGTGGCCATTTTTGGATGGCCGTTTTCAGCAGAGTCCATGCGGACGGCTAGACCACATGGAATCTGCTGAAAATGGCCATCCAAAAATATCCACCACCAAGGAGGAGACAGACACTAGAGGTCCAGTAAGGACCTCTAGCATTTGTCTCCTCCTTGGCGGCGGCCATTTTTTAATGGCCGTTTTCTGAATCTGCAGCCCCCAAGCCACCGTGAGTCAGCCCTTTTTCACCCCCTGCATTTTGGCACCCGGTGCACGTGCACCTCTAGCCCCCCCCTAGTTGCACCCCTGATGTAGATATACACAGGCACAGAGCATCTTCCTGCCAGGATGTGTGCAATAAAGTGCAATAAATTTAATACAAATCTTTGTTGTGTATATTGGTCACATACAAACATATTTACATGGTACATACCGTGTGTAAAGCAGGCTGAGGTAAACCGAGGCATGCCACTTGTTGTTGACAAATAACTTCCAGCAGGCCCGGCAAACTGAACGAATGCTGGGAGTTGTAGTTCAGCCGGAGAGCTACAGGCTGCTTTCCTCTGATGTAAAGAACAAGTCTTGGTCCCATTATCCCTAACAACCTCCCTGAGCACAAAGTAAACATCTCTTTACAGTTTGTACTATTTAGCAGCACCTCCAAAAGCAAGGCCACCGCATCTCTAGAACTGAATAATTTGATCCTACATTGATCCTCCCTCATACATTTTCTTCAGAGTCAAAACATTAAATAAATACATTTCCAAACGAATCAAACCTTCCGTCCTGTCTTCAGTCCATAAACATACTCCAACTTCCTCGGGCCTCTGACCTAGTTCTTGATTAATGAAAACATTCTTGCTTTTTAAACTTCCTATGGGGTCATATAGTTTATTTAGCTGAACTGCCACATGTGTGTGCCACTCACTGCTGTCGCTTAGCTTAGTCAGCCAGCTAGCTCGATGCAACCTTTTGGCCTAAACTGGATAAAATCAATATAGTGAGCTGTGAGGTGGTCAAAATTGACTGGAAATAAATGTTATTGAGGTTAATAAGACTGTAGGAACAAAACAGGCCAAAATTATGTGATTTCAGCTGTTTTCGTGCTTTTTAGAAAAAAATGCAGATCCAAAACCAAAACCAAAACACGCAAGGGCTGTTTTGGCAAAATAAAGTCCAGATCCAAAACACGAAGGTGATACAGATCAATAACCAAAACTAAAACATGGGGGCCGGCTCACATCTCTAGTTAAGATATTTTAACCTTATCTTTATTATTAGTTAAGTGTTAATCTATTCAATAATACTATGAGTGCCCCTAGTAAAGAGTCTTCTTTATCTCCCCCTTTTGAATTCTGTAGAGAAGCCATATAGACAAGGATTCGATGCATGGGCACAAACACAGACAGCCAGCAGTCTCGATTAGTATAATAGACATATTAATCAGGAATCTGCTCCAATAACTTTTACGGTGCAGTCGCACAGATGCCAGCTGCTGTCCATAGTGTTATCACTGACATCCAAGGGATAAGAACCATTGAATCATTGCCTTGTAGTCAGTACACATGGCCATAATGAGTCCTGTCTGTACAGTGCAAAAACACCAAAAGGCTTACACTTAATCATGGCTAGTGTGAGGAAGGTTGTTGGTTTTTCTGTTCAAAAATATCACATGCATGGTGATGTCTCACAATGTTTTAGAATGCATTTGCTGCAGTTCTTCAGCAAATATAGAAAGTATTGAGGAGACCCATTAATTCAGATTGCATAGTGGCCCAGGGCCCCAAATTTGCAGCACTGCTGGCTGGAATCCTTGTGACAGAACATTTAGCTCTCCTGTAGAAGAAGTTGACTTGTCTCAGTCAGTAGATACTGGGACCCCAAGGACTGCTGTAGGGAATAGAGGGCAGTGTAACTGTCTCCGACTAGTAGGTGGTAAAGTTCCTTTCATACTACATAATTTAGCTTATTTTGTTGTTCTTAGCTTATTTTAAATAAACAGCATTTTCATTTCAGCCATTTTCCTTGCCATAGACATATGTGCCAAATTACTACTTTGATGTGTCATAGACATATGTCTCCATCCCAAAGTGAATACATTTCCTTTACACCTTGGTTTTACTATGTATTGAGGCATAAAGCAAGTCATATGTGTAAGCTGAATGCCGAGCCCACCCTTCACACATGTAGACACCTCAGACTATAACTTCATATCTTTACTTTTTATAATAAGCACAATGGAGGTGATTCTGAGTTGCATGCTAAGATCGGTGTCTCTGCAAGCGTGAAGCTGTGCCACCCACTGATGTTACTCCAGCTGCCACCACTGCCATCAGTAACATGGGCACTTACACCAGCCCCAAGCTAGGTGCAAGAGATCTGGCAGAAACAGGCTTCCTCTTGCCATGTGTATAACTGAAAATAGCACAGAGCTTTGGTACACACCCATAACACTCCCAGGAGACTCCCATAAGTCAGGGCGGTTATGAGCGCTCACACTGTCACCACCCAGGTCTCGTCCCAAAACACTTATGTTTCCTTGAATCACTGTACATGCACTGAATAAATATATGGATGTAAGACTTACAACTAAATGAAATCATTATAGCTGTAAAATAAAAAAATAAAATAAATGGGAAATATTGAAACAGGCAAATGTCTGTAAGGTGGTCATGTTGGTGTGTCTGCATAATGTATCTCAGCATTACACCAACATCTCATTCAGTCACTCAAATTATGTATTTGTCATGCAGAATTTGCTAGCTCTAACTGTATAAAGTACCCACATTATTATCTTTTTATCTTCTTTTTATTATATATTTTTATCACAATAAAAAGGTTTTATAACAATTTTTTTGTATCTATAGGTTCTACAACTGCACCACCTGATCTCACCACAACGTCTACTTCCACCATATCATCCACTACAAGATCTTCCACAACAATCCCACCCACACTATCCTCTACCTCCACTACCTTATCAAATCCATCTACCACCCCTATACCACCTACACCACCCTCTACATTATCAAATCCAACTACTACCACGATTATATCATCTACACCATCCTCTACCTCTACAATCCTGTCATATCAAACATCTAACACTCATATCCCACCCACAGAAATCTTTACCTCTACAACGCTATCACATTTAACTTCTATCATCCCTAAGCCACCTACACCATCTTCTACCTCCACTACCTTATCAAATCCAAGTTCTACCACCACTACACCATCCACACCAACCTCCACTACACTGTCCAGTCCAACCACAATTACCACTGCTTCGACTAGTATATCTACCTTGTCCACCAAGATCCCAACTACTTCCTCCACATTGTCAACTCCAGCCCCAAGCTCTCCAGGTATGTGATTTTATAATTTGTTTCTCATTTGATAGTTGAATCTATAGATCCTAAAGAACCTCTCACCAGAAAACACCCAAAGAATGGCCAACCATTAGATGAAATAGACAAATATTTTATTAAAAAGTTTTTATCTTATGACATAAAATTTATAACATTAAAATGCTTACTTAATTTTCTGCCTTTACCCATAATGTGCCAGATCTTAATTAAAGCAGGTTCCTCCCTTCTGACAAATGGGTCACACCTGATGCATTTCATCCCTTAGGACTTCTTCAGGGCTGTAACAATCCAAAACTTGAAGGTTATATAAGATCCACAAAGGAACTTGCAAACTGTATTCGTTATAATGGACAAGCTGCACTCTTAATTTGTGGTGTGCTCTGGTCGCAGTCCAAAACTGCAAGTGCAGAGCACATTGAGTGTAAAGGCAGAAAATTATCATTATCCCCCTATGTTAAGACAATGGAGAATTAACTGTATAAGCATTTTAATGTTATTAAATTTATTACATAAGGCAAAAACTTTTTAATAAAATATTTGTCTATTTCATCTAATGGTTGGCCATTGTGCCATTCTTTGGGTGTTTTCTGGTGAGAGGGTCTTTTGTAGAAAGTTCATCCAGGATCTATAGATTCATCAAATACTTGGAAGTCTACTTCTAAATACAGTTTAGAAAGGAGAAGTAACCTAAGAATCAGAGTATACATCTCAATTGGACATTCTAATGGCACAATGTTTACATTGCTGAAAGATTCTTAACTATAAAACAACAATTGGTCTATGCGCCCTCTAAATACATTTCTGTGTGTTTGAAATTTTGTCCCCACTAACAGGGGTTCAATTAGAGGTGCTGCTTGTATTTCTATCCTTTGGCGCAAAATAAGGGCATTTTTTGTAATATATATATATATATATATATATATATATATGTATATATATATATATATATATATATATATATACAGTGCTATTTTTTCAGCAGGAACAACCAGGAACTCAGTTCCTGGACCTCTCATTAACTATGACGGGCCAAAATTTATTTTTCATACGATAAGTTATATTTTAAAGGCTCTTTTGAGTGTCTTTTCTAAATACTATTTATATGTATAAATAATAGATATATAAGTATATATAAGCTCATCCACTCTTCCTATACATATGAATGTATATTAAGTTAGAGTAAAAATGAATGCACGTTTATGTGTACCTTCTGTATTATTTTAGAAATTTGTGGCTGTGTAAGAGTACCGTAACTTGTGTGTTTGTTCACAATATTTTTTACTTGACAAATGGTAATAATAATAATAATAATAATAATAATAATAATAATAATAAAATTCAATCTTTCCATTTTGTACTGTAGATTAGCAATTTTCCTGATCTGCCTAAAAATCAGAGTATACTGCTTCCTGTTGCATTGGGCCTTTTTGTCAGGATGTAACTTCTGTATAGTGAGCTACTTATTAGTAAGCTAATGAGGGAGGGGCTGCCACATCCTCAATAAGGTTTGCCAGAGCAGGAGGGAGGATCTTTTGCTTGCCATTAGCCAATAAGGAAAATATCACCCATATGATTAATTATTAAGGGAAACTGAGCAATGACCAAAAAAATCTATATGTCATTTGAAGTATATTAATGTAAATACTAAAATACATAAGATTAATCACTATAGAAGAAACCAAGCATTTTATGAAAGCTGTGGTATTACACTGTATAGAAGCCGCTAAGGGAGAGAATTTTTGCTACATGGAAGATAAATACTCCCCTCTGTGGACACTAAGAAGGGAACAATATATCAAAACTGCACGTAACATTGTATCTCCCTAGTACAGGGATCAGGGAACTTTTTTACCTTTTACCCCAAAATATATTTAGATATGCCGATGTTACCCTCTTGATTTGAAAGGAAGGAAATCATATAGTAGTGCCCCCATATAATGCCCCTGTAGTAGTGCCCCCATAGTTATGCCCCTGTAATAGTGCCCCCATATAATGCCCCTGAAGTAGTGCACCCATATAATGCCCCTGTAGTGCCGCTTGTACAAAAAACCCCACTTACCTTAATCCCCGCTCCTGCATCCGCCGCCGTCCAGTCCGCCCGGTGGCTCCTCGGAACTATGGGAGAGACGTCATGACGTCTCTCCCATAGTGCGCATGGAGAGAGGCGGAAGCTGGAGTTCAGAAGAGAACTCCAGCCTCCGGCTAACGCGGTGCTCCAGGGAAGGAGCCGGGTGTCCGCTGGTAATAACATCTCAGTGGGCGTTGAGCTTAGAGCCTCCCTGCAGCACAGCCGGGCATGCATATGAATCATTCTATATTATAGAATGATTCATATGCATGCCCGGCTGTCCATCCATTACCCCCAGGAATTTCATTTTTACCCCATGTGGGGTAATTTACCCCTGTTCCCTAACCACTGCCCTAGTATCTACAACACACAAGAGCACACGTACTGAAGGTAAAGAACACAGCAATAAAGCAAGACTGATATTGTCTAGATAGAAACTGTTAAAAACACATGAATAGATCTGAATGATTTATAGACACTGCAAATTAATAAGACATCTCAAAGGGATGAATAACAGGTCCCTCATTATCTACTAGAATATTAATAAGGTAACAAATAATAATACATTCCCTATCTACTATCTTAAGAATTAACCTCTGTAGGAGCCTAAATAAATAACTTGGTACAAAAAGGACATTCTTTTTAAATAGGAATAGACTTTAGTCACCTTTCTAACTTTATACACAACTATTGTTTTTTTAATATAGATATTTTGCTGCTATGGCAATTATATTTTAGGATGAATTAACAATAAAGGTTGTGTTTTAACGTACTAATCAATACATAGATTTGAACATTGTATGTCATCTTTTCTCTTCTCTTCTCTATAGAATCAGTGTATTACATGGGGCGTCAGTGGCACTCCTGTTTAGACAGGATATGTTAGAAGGAGAATATCCTACTATAGAGAAACTCACAAATTAGAAATGCTAATACCCCCGAGACACCACTCAGCTCAATAATAAGTGGTTATCTGGTGCAGGAATACAACTTTATCTTTTTAATTGTATTACAGGTCACCTATTTCCATCAACATTTTTTTTAGTATTGGTTGGAGTTAATCTTCATGTTTTAAGACAAGCAGCGTAGTAACAGGGCACAAATGCACCCTGCATTGGCAGTTTCCCCTGAGTGCACAAAGTCTTGATGTTAAACGTATGACGTCATGACGTCGCACAAAAGCGGTGGGGTCAGTAGCACCAGTAAAGAAGCACTGACCGGGTATACTGAGGACTCCTGGTCAACTGCACAGACTGAAGTATGCCCATCTGGAGCATCCACAGGGCTCTCCGGATGAGACTGCACAAGGAATCCTGGCTACAGGGTGCCATTCCAGGCATGGGTGCAGAGAGGGGGGGAGCAGGTACAGTTTGCCCGGGCTTGCTAGAGGGGCCCAGCGTCGCCTCCCCCCCTTTACTCACAGCGCTCAGCACACAGCTTGTGCTGGGCTGCAGTGTATTAATGCTCGTAGCTGCTACAGCAACCAGAGCAGTCTCCTATGGCTGTGGGGGGGAGCGATCACACTGATCGCGCCCCCCCTCGCTTAGCGTCGGGCTGGAGGGCTTCCAGCGCCACCCTCCCCAGCTCGCAGTGCAAAAGTGATTTATTTATTTTCTGTCAAGGGGGTGTGGCCAAGCCTCTCGCAATTAGACCACGCCCCCTCCTTTACCTGGGCCCGGCCGGGCTCTCTACGGCCCTGATTCCAGGCACCCTGCTAGACAGAAGCAAGGGCCGTGGGGCAGCGTCGGTGCCACTCACAGAGGTCTTGTGCTTTGTGTGGCGGCACTGGTTGCACACCCTTAGTTACGGCCCTGAACATTACAATTTTTTATTTCTATATAGAATATACAGTAGCATACATAATATGAAAATGACATGATATTAACTTAACAAAAGTGTAAATATTTGTTTATGTCTCACTTGCAGATGAATGTCGCATAGACTGTAATTTTGATGCTGGTTTGTGTAACTGGAAGCAATCACACATGGATAAATTGGACTGGATACGCTGGAAAGGCCCAACACCATCTGATTTAACAGGACCTTCATCTGACCACACAACAGAAGGTAAAAGGCTGCTATGCACTCTTACAAATAAGATAAGATTTCACTGGAATAATATGAATGGTTTATTTCCAACTACCTCAATGTCTCTATGTAATATTGAAATTAATATTCCAGATGGTTACTACCTCTACGTTGATAGTCGATTGTCAAATGAAGGAGATGCTGCAAGGCTGGAGAGTCCTGAGACTTGTTTCACTGGAAGCCAGTGCTTACGATTCTGGTACCACATGTACGGAGACGCAGAGTACATGGAACTGGTGGTCTATGTATTAACAGCGGATGGTTTGGAAACTGTTGGCAGTGTACAAGGCAATTATGGGGATGTATGGCATTTAGAAGAGATTTTCCTACAAGACAGTAGCAGTGACATTAGTCAGGCAAGTGGTATTTTAGTCATACATTTCCAGCGCTCTCTACCATGTGTTTTATTGTAAATAATGATATATAACTTACCTAACACACTTGAAATCATGTATTACAGTCCATATTTTAAGGATATCCATGCTTGGGTCCATATGGTTAAATCAAATTGACCGAGGTACTAATTCAGTCACCTTTGCTCAAACATGGAAATCCTTAAAACCTGGACTGTAATGTCAGCGTTTGGGAAACTCTACATTAAGGTAACTACTAGTATTGATGTTTCTATAATAGCCTTGATTTTGAGATCATCTAATATTCATTATCTGACAATAAACTAGATGTTTTAAAAACTGACTGTTATCCAGACCAACATTTTTTCCAAATAAAGTTATATTCTGTATTCACAGATATTCATTGATGGTATCATAGGTGAAACTACTCAAAGTGATGTTGCCATAGATGATATCTCTGTTGTTCCTGGATACTGTATTGGTAAGTTATTCATCTGTAGTTCATTGTTTCTTTCTTGGTCTAATTTAAGTGAATAGCTCTTTATATACATCCTTCAGCAGTCATAATTTGGGCATCTGTATATGTCTTAGGTGCTGTCTGAAAAGAAAGATGCATCCTAAATCTTAATATAGTTATTAACTTCAATGGAACAATGCCCCCGAGTTTTTGAAATCGTATGAAAAAGTTACAAGACCATACAATATATTCTGAACATATTTTCTCTCTTACATAGGATTACAATAAGTCATGTAAATGAGATAAACAGATGTATTGTAAATTAAATATCTAAAATTGCCAAAAATGCATAAGATTATATAATACAGTATATATATATATATATATATATATATATATAACTTCTGTTTAATTGGTTTTAATACCAACTAAGTACAGAGTAAAGTATAATGGGTACCCAACAGGGATAATATTAAGATAATGATATACCGTAAGTTATAACATTCAATTGTATCTAGAATACCCTTCTCCTCAGTACCAGAATGATCTGACAAGTAATCTGCTGATCTGTTCAATTTCCAATATGATTTTTGTCTCTGTCATGATATTCACTGTGACTGGGGACATCTGCTGCACAGTGCTTACAATTCTGTAGGGAAGCCATGCAGGCCAGGATTCGATGCACGGTCATAAACAGCCAGCTGTATAGAAGAGTGTTATGCCCATTATATCAGGAGCTTGCTTGCAATAATGTATCTATTGCAGTCGCATAGATAACAGTTGCTGATCGCAGTATCATCATTGTTACCATTGAACATCACACAGATGTTCAATGCTAGGGTTAACAACTACTGATGACTGGCCTTGTTGTCAGTGCACATGGCCTTCATACTGAGCTCTGTCTGCAGTGTTGCTCTGTCAAGCTGCTTACAAGTAGGGGTGTGCACCGGCCACTTTTCGTGTTTTGTGTTTTGGTTTTGGATCTGGATCTTTCTTCGTGTTTTGGATCTGGATTGGTTTTGCCAAAACCACCCTTCCGTGTTTTGGGTTCTGGGTTTTGTGTTTTGGATCTGTATTTTTTTAAAAAAAAGAATAAAAACAGCTAAAATCACAGAATTTGTGGGTTTTTCTGCTCCTATGCTATTATTAACCTCAATAACCTTAATTTCCACTCATTTCCAGTCTATTCTGAACACCTCACACCTCACAATAGTGTTTTTATATCCAAAAGGTTGCACTGAGGTAGCTGGATGACTATGCTAAGAGATACGAGTGGGCGGCACAAACACGTGGTCCATCTAGGAGTGACACTGCAGTGGCAGACAGGATGGCAGTTTGAAAAACTAGGCCCCAAACAGTACATAATTCAAAGAAAAAAAAGAGGTGCAAGATGGAATTGTCCTTGGGCCCTCTCACCCACCCACCCTTATGTTGTATAAACAGGACATGCACACGTTAACAAACCAAACATTTCAGCGCCAGGGTCTGCCACACGACTGTGGCTGAAATGATTGGTTCGTTTGGGCCCCCACAAAACAAGCTGGCAATTAATCTGTCCCTGCACAAACTGGCTCTACGGAGGCAAGATGTCGTCCTCAACCTCCTCATCCACCGATTCCTCACCCTCTTCAGTGTTGTGTACATCCTCATCCTCACAGAGTATTAATTTGTCCCCGCTGGAATCCACCACCACAGGTCCCTCTGTACGTTCTGGAGGCTGGTCTCCCTGGAAGAGTTGATAATTCATTTTATGAACATCATCTTCTCCACATTTTGTGGAAGCAACCTCCTACGCCTTTCGCTGACAAGGTTCCCAGCTGCACTAAACACTCTTTCGGAGTACACACTGGAGGGGGGGCAACTCAGGTAAAATAGAGCCAGTTTGTACAGGGACCTCCAAATTGCTTCTTTTTCCTGCCAGTACAGGTACAGACTGTCTGACATGCCTACTTGGATGCTGTCACCGATGTTAACAGACAGACGCACGCTTGTCGCTGCTGCATTAAGGATGCAGGTGCCGCTACAGCCCACACATTTCACAAAGACAGAAAAAAAAAGAAGAATTTTTCTATTGTTTGTGGAGCGCACTTTGAGGGTTACACCACCCTTTAACAGACAGACACATGCGTGTCACTGCTGCTTTGAGGATGCAAGTGCGGCTACAGCCCACACAATTCACAAAGACAGAAAAAAAAAGATTTTTTTTATTGTTTGTGGAGTGCACTTTGAGGGTTACACCACCCTTTAACAGAAAGACGCACGCTTGTCGCTGCTGCTTTAAGGATGCAGGTGCGGCTACAGCCCACACATTTCACAAAGACAGAAAAAAAAAGTATATTTTTATTGTTTGTGGAGCGCACTTTGAGGGTTACACCACCCTTTAACAGACAGATGCACGCTTGTCGCTGCTGCTTTGAGGATGCAAGTGCGGCTACAGCCCACACAATTCACAAAGACAGAAAAAAAAAGATTTTTTTTATTGTTTGTGGAGTGCACTTTGAGGGTTACACCACCCTTTAACAGAAAGACGCACGCTTGTCGCTGCTGCTTTAAGGATGCAGGTGCGGCTACAGCCCACACATTTCACAAAGACAGAAAAAAAAAGTATATTTTTATTGTTTGTGGAGCGCACTTTGAGGGTTACACCACCCTTTAACAGACAGATGCACGCTTGTCGCTGCTGCTTTGAGGACAGTATCATATGCAGTGACAGTAGACTTGTCAGAAATTGTTGGCACGTCCTTCAGTCCGGACCAGATGTCCAAACCGGCCCTTGACTTATGACACAGGCGCACGCTTGGCACTGCTACTGTGTTGATGCACATGCGGCTACATCGCACACAAGTCACAAACACATAAAAAAAATAGTTTTTTATTTTTTGGAGCACTTTGAGGGTTACACCACCCTTTAACAGACAGACGCACGCTTGTCGCTGCTGCTTTGAGGATGCAAGTGCGGCTACAGCACACACAATTCACAGAGACAGAAAAAAAAATAAGAATTTTTTTATTGTTTTTGTAGCGCACTTTGAGGGTTACACCACCCTTTAACAGACAGACGCACGCTTGTCGCTGCTGCTTTAAGGATGCAGGTGTGGCTACAGCCCACACATTTCACAAAGACAGAAAGAAGAATAATATTTTTATTGTTTGTGGAGCGCACTTCGGGGGTGTCACCACCCTTTAACAGACAGACGCACGCTTGTCGCTGCTGCTTTGAGGACAGTATCATATGCAGTGACAGTAGACTTGTTAGAAATTGTTGGCATGTCCTTCAGTCCGGACCAGATGTCCAAACCGGCCCTTAACTTATGACACAGGCGCACGCTTGGCGCTGCTACTGTGTTGATGCACGTGCGGCTACATCGCACACAAGTCACAAACACATAAAAAAAATAGTTTTTTATTTTTTGGAGCACTTTGAGGGTTACACCACCCTTTAACAGACAGACGCACGCTTGTCGCTGCTGCTTTGAGGATGCAAGTGCGGCTACAGCCCACACAATTCACAAAGACAGAAAAAAAAGAAGATTTTTTTAATTGTTTTTGGAGCGCACTTTGAGGGTTACACCACCCTTTAACAGACAGATGCACGCTTGTCGCTGCTGCTTTAAGGATGCAGGTGTGGCTACAGCCCACACAATTCACAAAGACAGGAAAAAAAAGAAGAATTTTTTTATTGGTTGTGGAGCGCACTTTGAGGGTTACACCACCCTATAACAGACAGACGCACGCTTGTCGCTGCTGCTTTAAGGATGCAGGTGCGGCTACAGCCCACACATTTCACAAAGACAGAAAAAAAAAGAAGAATTTTTTTATTGTTTGTGGAGCGCACTTTGAGGGTTACACCACCCTTTAACAGACAGACGCATGCTTGTCGCTGCTGCTTTGAGGATGCAGGTGGAATCTAGACGGGATTTGGAACCAGGGACACACTACCTCCATCAATTGTCTAAATCCCACTGCACTAATGGCGGATACCGGACGCACGTCTAACACCAACATAGCAGTCAAGGCCTCAGTTATAAGTTTTGCTTCAGATTGACTGCTGTCGTACTTCATCCTCATCGCTAGGGACTGTTGGAGGGTCAATTGTTTAGTAAAAGTAGTGGTGTTCCTACTTCCTCTCTGGGATGATGAACAACTCCCAGCAGCAGCAACAGCACTAGGAGGAAGTGGTTCTTGATCTTTCCCTATTTTATTTTTATCGGAGAAAGTTTGGTCCTCCATTTATGTTATATTGATATATACGTGCGGCTAAGGCGCACACAAACACAGAAAATATTTTTTTATTTTTGCTGGAGAGTAGTGCACTTTGTGTGTTACACCACCCTTTAAGAAATGAGTAGCCGGCTCTTTACTTATGGGACACAGGCGCACGCTTGGCGCTGCTCCTTTGTTGATGCACGTGCAGCCACAATGCACACAATTCACAAACACAGAAAATATTTTTTATTTGGTTTGGAGTGTACTTTGGGGGTTACAGCACCCTTTAATGGTCAAGCCAGCCGGCCCTTTACTTATGACACAGGCGCACGCTTGGCACTACTTTGTTGATGCACATGCGGCTACTGCGCACACAATTCACAAACACAGAAAATATTTTTTTATTGGTTTGGAGTGTACTTTGGGGGTTACAGCACCCTTTAATGGTCAAGCCAGCCGGACCTTTACTTATGACACAGGCGCATGCTTGGCACTACTTTGTTGATGCACGTGCGGCTACTGCGCACACAATTCACAAACACAGAAAATATTTTTTTATTTGGTTTGGAATGTACATTGGGGGTTACAGCACCCTTTAACGGTCAAGCCAGCCGGCCCTTTACTTATGACACAGGCGCACGCTTGGCAATACTTTGTTGATGCACGTGCGGCTACTGCGCACACAATTCACAAACACAGAAAATATTTTTTTATTTGGTTTGGAGTGTACTTTGGGGGTTACAGCACCCTTTAACGGTCAAGCCAGCCGGCCCTTTACTTATGACACAGGCGCACGCTTGGCACTACTTTGTTGATGCACGTGCGGCTACTGCGCACACAATTCACAAACACAGAAAATATTTTTTTATTTGGTTTGGAGTGTACTTTGGGGGTTACAGCACCCTTTAACGGTCAAGCCAGCCAGACCATTACTTATGACACAGGTGCATGCTTGGCACTACTTTGTTGATGCAAGTGCGGCTACTGCGCACACAATTCACAAACACAGAAAATATTTTTTTATTTGGTTTGGAATGTACTTTGGGGGTTACAGCACCCTTTAATGGTCAAGCCAGCCGGCCCTTTACTTATGACACAGGCGCACGCTTGGCACTACTTTGTTGATGCACGTGCGGCTACTGCGCACACAATTCACAAACACAGAAAATATTTTTTTACTTGGTTTGGAGTGTACTTTGGGGGTTACAGCACCCTTTAACGGTCAAGCCAGCTGGCCCTTTACTTATGACACAGGCGCACGCTTGGCACTACTTTGTTGATGCACGTGCGGCTACTGCGCACACAATTCACAAACACAGAAAACATATTTTATTTTTAGCACTTGGGGGGAGCACCCCTGACGGACAGAGCACCCCCTGGACAACACTACAGCACCCCTTTAGGACTGGGACACTGCACAGGACTTTGGAGTGGACACAGCCCCTATGGACAACTGACTGCACAACACAGTCCAGCCAGCCCCTATGGACTTTGAAGTAGTGGACACAGCCCCTATTAACAACAGCAGCACAGCACAACACAGCCAGCCCCTATGGACTTTGAAGTAGTGGACACAGCCCCTATGGACAACAGCAGCACAGCACAGCGCAGCACAGCACAGCACAACACTACTCTGCACTACACTACACTACACAGCACAGCCAGCCCTAACTCCCACCCTCCCTCTTCACTGTCCACAGCTGAGTGAGAAAATGGCGCCGAAGCGGGTACCTTATATAGGATCCAAAACCCACGAGACCCGGAAGGCGGGATGATGACGTTTTGCCTCGATTTCAGACCCGAGTCAGGCGGGAAAAGTCGATCCTGACTCGGATCGGCCTCGGATTGGGGGGCCTCGGGGGGGTTCGGATTTCTGGTTTCACCCCTACTTACAAGTATTCATGGCTAGTACGCTGTTAGGAAGATTTCTGGTTTCCTGTTTGAAATTACCACATGAATGCTACTGCATGGTGATGTTTACAAAACTATCACAATGATTTCCAATACAACTACCCCTACATGATGCAGTTCTTCAGCGAATAGGGAAAGTAATGGGGAGGCCCATAGTTCAGCTTGCATGGTCGCCTAGGGCCCCAAATTGATACCACTTCTGTCTGGCATGTTTATCATTGTTACAGATCATTTAGCTCTCCTGTAGCTTTACAAAAGTTTCACAATACACATCCAATTAGTTGTCTGCTGGGTATGCAGTCGGGATGCCAATGGCCTGAATACCGACCGTTGGCATCCCGACTGTCTAATCCTGGCAAGGGTCTAATGACAGGCGTCAAAATCCCGACGCCTGTTATTTTATCTACAGCGGGAGCCCGACACCCGGCATCCGGATCGAAGGTAAGCCGGGCGCGGACAGCTGCAGGGAGAAAGGGTTAGGTTAGGGGCTCCAGGGGGGGACTTAGGGTTAGGCAGCCCCCCGGGAGGGTTAGGGTTAGGCTAGGGGAAGGGGGGGTTAGGGTTAGGCACCCCCAGGGGGAGGGTTAGGGTAGGGAATTAGGTTAGCGGTACTTACCTCAATTAGCAGTAGGGATCTTCACCACTGCCTGGCTTCCGCTGTCGGGATTTGAACCGCCGACCCTGCTGATTCGGTCTACTGTAGGGGGGAGTGTAACCTTTCCCCTCAAATCCCATTCACTAAAATTACATTTATGATTTACTCAAACTTAGGGCCTGATTCAGCTTGGATTGCAGTTGCTAATACGCATGCAATCGACTGATAGTTTCGTTCAGCATGTGCGCGAACTGGCCACTGCGATCGGGACTGCGTTTGCAGAAGCTATGCAGACCCATCACAGAGTGATTGATAGGGAGTGGCGTTTGTGGGTGTTGACGGGGGTGGTTGGCCGATCGCAGGTGTGCCAGTGCGTTCGCACGCCTTTTCAGGGGCGTGCATAAATTATCCATTGCGATGGCCTATGCAGTGTGACGTCTCATAGCATGCGTGGTTGTTAGCAATTCCTGAGTAAGGTCAGGGCTTGTGCAACTGTGCGTGAGGCTGCGATGGTACTCATTGTACTGATGGTTTCGACATTCTGGTAAGTATTACGGATGTGTGTATTGTAAAGTGGGTGTCCTTATGTAGTGCTGAGTTTGCACTGCGATCGCAGTGGTCTGGCTTGCTATCGCAGTTGAACTGTGTGCGTACCCAGCATTGTGATCCGAATTGAAGCAGGCCCTTAGTATCCTGGTGTTATGGATTGTACAAATAAAAAAATCAATTTTCTAAGTAATTTGCCCTGCAGTAGACATACAGTATTGCTACTTTAATGTGTCATTGATATTTGTCTCCATATAAAGATAAATCGTTTTACTTTGCACCTTTTTTTTTACTGTGTATGTAGTCATAGAGCAAATCATACTTTGGGTAAGATGTAATAGGGTGTGAGTTTGGATGAGTGAGTATAGAGCTATTCCCACATATTTTCAGAACTCACCCTATGTCGCATTAAAAGGTCCGAGTTTTCATAGGCGAAAACTCACCTGCACTCACATAATGTAAAAGCCTCATACTCACAAGAACGCAGGCTATTACATTTGGCAAGTTGTGACACAAATTCAGAACTTTAAATGTGCGAGAAGGTCCGAGTTTGTCTCACTCAAAAAACTAACACCCTATTACATCTCGCCCTTAAGGGTAAATTTACTAAAGTGAGAGTTTTTAGAAGTGAGTTTTAGAAGAGATGTTGCCCATAGCAACCAATCAGATTCTAGCTATTATCTTCTAGAAGGTGCTAGTTAACTGTTAAGTAGAATCTGATTGGTTGTTGCTATGGGCAACATCTCTTCTAAAACTCACTTCTAAAAACTCTCACTTTAGTAAATTTACCCCTTAGACTCCTACTGCATAACGTTACCTTTTCTGATGAGTACAATGTGTTTTTCCATGACAAGTATTTACTGCAGTCTTACCAGGATCAGACACTGCATTGTGACTCTTTTATCAAGAAAATATGTGTGCTTTACTTTTTCCCACTTATGTTTTATGGCATTACATGCACTGAAGGAACTTATGGATGTAAAAGGCTTACACTATATGTATCACTAAATAAACAGAAGCTAGAAATATCCGGGAAACTGTCACATTCACATGTCTGCATAATGTACTGTATCTCAGGATTTCACCAAATTCTCTTCCAGTCACTCAAATGATGTATTTCCATTGCAGAATTTGTTGATATTGAACAATACGAAATACTGTACAGAGTTCAATTAGTCTTATTTTTTTCTATTGAGTATTTATATCACACTAAAGAGATTTGACAGCATTTCATTTTATCTATAGGTTCTGCAACTACATCACCTACTCTCACCACAACATCTACTTCCACTTTAACATCCAGTATTAGTTCTACCACCACTATTTCACCTATAACATCCACCCCAACCTCTACCACCACTATCCTAACACATCCATCCACTATTACCACTGCTTCCACTACCGAGTCTACCCTGTCCACCAAATTATCAACAACATCAGCTACCGTGTCAACTCCAAGCCCAAGCTCTCCAGGTATGTGACTTTTTATTCATTTTATTTTACTTGATTTATATTTATATATCATTTCTGCTTATTGCGGCAATAAGAAATTATGCTCAAATGTATTAAAAAAACTCATCCAGGAAGTGGGGTTCCGATAATAGCCTGTCCCTGTGATGTGTAAAAGTACAGTGATAACTAATGCGATCACTTTACTTCCCGGTTCAGGGGATGAACCAGTTATCAGGTTGGATCCCTCTCTCTGTAAATTGTGCAGAAAGTAGGCCATAGGCAAAAGTGGCTAATGTCATCTAAAGATTGTGGGCTTTATTCAGAGATGGCGGCTGTGCAATATCGTCCGACAAAATGCAAATGCAGCAGGAGGTGTCTATAGGACATAGTCACCCCCTGCATTGCATTTGCGATCCCAGTGCAGTGTCAATCGACACTGCCTCAGATCACCATCCAAGGCAGTGTAAGCTGAAGTATAACTCAGTCTGGCCCGCGCCTGGTCACTTGCAAGGCCAGGAAATCGCAGATGCAGAACCTGGCCCCGCGCCTCTCAGAAACTGGGAGTGACACGCCCCCGTTTCCGGGAACGGTGGCCAGCCACGCCCCCATGTCAGTCATGCTGTGATGAGACAGTAATAAGATCACAGGACCCATTCTGCACATGCGCAGACCCATAAACATCGGAGATGTACGCTAGCCTTCGGGTTAGTGTATATCTCTGGATCAGGCCCTGTGTTAGCTACCAGGTTCAAGGTGGTAACTTCACATGTCAGCAGCCCCCGAAAATCTCTGATTTCTTCTGCGGCCTCCCATAGACACATCACTGTGAAGCTTAATATTGGAGGGTATTTTTTTCTTTATAAATATGCCTCTAAATGTCACCTGGTCTAATTATTTGTGATATCTATCTACCGCTATATATACATATATTATATACAGTATAAATTGTAATGTATACTGTATATAAAATATTAGGGCTTATTAACTCTGCGTTCAACAAACAGACACTTATTTTAATTGTCCAACTTGTATTATGCAGTTCAAAACTAATTGCTGATCGATGACTGTAGTTCAGTATAAGCTTTGCACCTAAATGCAAGATGTTAGTAAATAGGGTCTATTGATGGGAAATAAAAGTGATAATAGGTTCAGTAAGAGTTGTTTACAAATGCGCAAATATGAGCCCCGGCAGTGCGTTTGCTGTCATTCAGACATTTTTTCAAGAGATCTTTGGATTAGCATTTTGGCATACTGTATGTGGAGTGTGCGAATGTTAGGAGCTTCTCATATGAAGAGCTGGACATATCACTGTATTCCTAGCCACAGTAAATGTTGGTCATATTGTATCCACATGTAGAAATGATATTTAAGGAGTAGAAAGCGCACAGCGGCACTGCATGGTTGACAGGTAGCCATAGTGACTTATTCTTGTGTGCTTAAGAGATGCAATAAATTGGGAGCTATGCTGTCATTTCAATGGGATGAGTTTATACATTTCAGAGTCACAAATTCATATACTGAAAACTTTCAAAGACATAAATGTGACAAATGTAAAATTACAGTCCTGATTTCCCGCAGCTAATGATTGAACTGAGACATAAGTGAGGCTTCACTTAGTAGTATTTTAGGAGTAAAAAAATAGAATGCTTTTAAAAATCTATAAAAAACAGACGCATCTCCATTAACAGAGGCAGCTCTCAAAAGTGGAATGTGGACATGTATTCTCTAGGTTGACAAATAAACACAAATGCTCAAAACTAAAATGTGCTGGTCTGCCTTAGATTTTGTGGTTTGGAAATAACTCTTTTGTTGTTGAATTTGCCCTCTTAACAGTTACATCATCAACCACAACCAGAAGCACCACAGCACACTCTACGCCAACAGGTAAATATACTTAATTTATTGTTCAAGAATAAATTCTTATGTGTTTTTTTAGTGGAAAACACCCTAGTAACATGTCAGTGCATTTTCTGTCATATGACATGTACAACTGCTTATAATTAATATATTAAATCCATCCTAGCAATACTATCATTACTGCGATCACTATTAAATGTAATTTTAATTGTCAGCTATTTAATCGACATTTGCTGTTGTTCTGTGTTTTTTTTACATTTGCCCCATTAATTATATATGTAATGTTGTATTATAATTTGAATGTACATAATCCTCATTGCCTGAAACTTTAATTCTTGTTATTTTTGTAAAAAAAATTAACTTTTTATACAAATGATGACATTGTTTTTTTTTCATAATACCCACCATGGAAAACACCCTAGTAACATGTCAGTGAATTTTCTGTCATATGACATGTACAACTGCTTATAAGTAATATATTAAATCCATCCTAGAAATACTATCATTACTGCAATCACTACTAAATGTAATTTTCATTGTCAGCTATTTAATTGACATTTGCTGTTGTTCTGGGTTCTTTTACATTTGCCCCATTAATTATATATGTAATGTTGTATTATAATTTGAATGTACATAATCCTCATTGCCTGAAACTTTAATTCTTGTTATTTTTGTAAAAAAAATTAACTTTTTGTACAAATGATGACATTGTTTCTTTTTCATTATACCCACCATTAATTCAATGTTGTGGACTTTCAGAGTGCAGTAATTTTAGCCTTTACAAACATTATTGCCACAAATCCTTCTACTCTAACTTCTAACTTATATTAACATCAGTCTTAAACTACCACTGACCAAATTACTAATACTCCTACCACCTGTCCTACTACAGCTCCTATTTATGTTTCTCCCACTAACAATTATTTTTGTTATTACTATAGACACCTTTTCTGCCATCTAAATACTGCACCAAATACTTCTGTAACCACCTATATGGGCCTGATTCAGAGCTGTACGCTCATCCGATGATAAACATACATCTCCGATGGTTAGTGGGGTGCGTCTGCGCAGGACTCATTCTGCACATGTAACAGTCCTACGATTACCCCCCCAAGCCACAGCATGATTGGTACGCTGCAGTGTTTTGGGGGTGGAGCGTGTTTGGGGGGTGGAGCGGGGGGTGTGGATGGTCACTGTTCCCAGAAACGGGGCATGTCCAGGAGGGACGAGGACAAGGCCTGCGTCAGCTGATGCAGATTCTTGGCCACCTGGTCAGGCTGCGGGAAGCTTCAGCTCCTGCAGCCTTCCTGAACGAACAGCCATGGCGACCATGAGATAGTTGCAGTAGTGCTCGCAAATGCAGCAAGGAGGTGTCTGTCACCTCCTTCTGAATTTGCATTTAGATGGATGGAATTGCAAAGCTTTGTGTGGCTCTGCAATTCCATCCATCTCTGATCCGGCTCTATGTCACCACTCACCATCATAGTCACTTCTTCTTCCACCAAATGTCTCACTATCCTACAATCCTTTCTTCCAAGATTATTGTCATTTCAGTTGCAACCAACACTACTGTGTCACTTTTAAATTGTGCATGTTGTTATTACTTATGCCTGAATTTATTTGCATGGAATATTTTGATGTGCATGTTACCAAAGGAGTAAACTCTTTTGACATTACTGCATTACATAATGATATAATTTTTATTCAATCTTTATTGTACAAGAGTTTTAAGTCAATATGTATATTTTATAATTGTTTGTTTAATTTAAGACAATTTTATGTTTGGAATACTTGATAACTGATTAATTCTAAGGTGCATAGGTGTTTTTCTAACTGCAATAAACTGCATGGAGTATTTTAGTCTTTTAGCCTATCAAACAATGGGCCTGATTCAGACCCATTCGCTAGATGAGGACTCTAGCTCCTATCGTATGCAAATTTGGTTAAGTGACTTCAAGCCAGGCGATTGCACGGCAAGGCATAAGCACGCCCACTATGTCTTGGCGTGCGATCACTTTGTGTATGCGGCCCCCACCAGCCATTCATAAGATGCCCACTTGTGCACGTCATCTCCCGGAAGTGCATGAAACCATTGCTACATCGAGCACCATCGGATGCGATTGCAGCGCTTGAGGTTGACCATACCCTACCGCAAACACTGCAAGCACTTCAGTGTATATTTCAACCAAGTGATGTTTCCTATGATGCTGACTGTTAATTATGCATGCCTCTGAAACGGCGTTAAGATTCTCAGGCACGCCTGCGTTCACACCTCCACTCCCCCGTTTCCAGTGGCCTGCCCCTGTTACCACCCACAAACAGCTTGACCTGTCACTCATTCAGCTGGGCTGTTTATGCTGGGTGAGCGAGTGCTTCCCGATCACTCGTACTAGTTTGCGCATGCGCAATACGATGCATACGCATGCGCAGATTGCAAAACATCGCTCGCTCCGAGTGATCGCTTGCTAGCGAATGGGTCTGAATCAGGACCTATATCCAAAAGACTAAAAGAACATCTTCACTTTTATACCTCCTGTTGTTTCTACTCAGTTAGAATAACCTGTGTAGTCCTAGCAAAAAACAATTTCATCCAATTTTGTATACTTTCTTGTACACTGTGAAATGGAAAATGATTAATGTTCCCAAATATCTCCAGTTATATATGTATGTATCCCCTTTCAATGTTTCAAATAAAAATGTTACATTTTTCTGCAACTTTGTTTTTAAAATGTATGATGTTCTTGGTACACTTCATGTATTCCTTATAACTAAAAGTACAGTATAAAACAAAATCCATCTTTTTTAGTGATCACACAAAATAACAGTGCAAAACGTATATTTTTTTGACACACCTACAGTAACATACATACCCATGATATACACACATAATACATATACACACACATCATACATGAAACACACATCAAACACGTGATATGCGCACACATGACACACATACATTTCACATTCACACACCTCACACTAGTGCTATTGTGAGATATTATTATTTTAATAATGTGTTAATAAATTACACTACTTGAACAACTATCACACTTTTAGGTACCACAAAAACTTCTTTAGACAAAACTGGAATTACTTCTTCAGGATATACAGCTAGCTCTACTAAAAGAATTTCTACTACTTCAGTTCCTACAAGTACCACTGGTTCAACATCTGAAACTTCAATAGTTTCTACACTTAGTACTACTTCAAGGAAAACAACTGGGTCTACACCAGAAACTCCAAATACTCTTACTACAGGTAGAACAGATACTACGAAGACCACAATTGTCATCCCTCCAGAACCTTCAACTAGTTTAACACCTGATACACCTACAACTAGTTCCAGAGCAACAACTGTTACCACTGTAGGATCAACAACTGGTTCTATACCTGAAATTACAAGAATAACTACAGGTACTACATCGGAAACATCACCTAGTTTCCCGGTCCACACAACTTTTCCCACTTCAGTGAAAACAGTGAATACAGTGACCACAACTGTCATCATTCCAGAACATACAACTAGTTTAACGTCTGGGGCTACATCTGTTACTACTTCAAGAATAACAACTGATACCACTTCAGGGTCTACAACTGCTTCTACATTTGAAACCAGAAAAACAACAACTGCAAGGGTGACCGATAATGATATTATTACTACTTCTATTGTGTCAGAAGCTTTAACAGTTGCTACAAGACACACCACATCAGGGCCTACGACTGGTTCCACTTCTGGAACCCCAACAACTACTGTTTCATTGACTACAACTACTACTACACCAGACACTCCAACTGTGTCTACAACTAAAATAACTTCAGGGAAAACTATTGGTACTACACCTAAAACAGCAGCTACTCCTTCTTCAGTGAAGACAGAGACTACACAGAGCACAACTGTCACTACTCCAGAACCTACATCTAGCTCTACATCTACAACTACTTCAAGAATATCAACTGATACTACTTCAGGATATACAGATGATTCCACAACTGACACTATAAGAACTGCTACTGCAAGGGAACCTACAAGTATTTCAACATCTAGCTCTTCGTCTGCTACTACTATAACAAAACATACTACTAGAGAAGCCACAACTGATTCCGCAGTAACTATTCCTACATCAGTCAAAACAGAGACTACAACTGTCATCACTCCAGACCATATAACTATTTTGACATCTGGCTCTACATCTACTACTTCTTCAAGTATATCTACAATATCAACCACAATGTCAACCATTTCCCAGACCACAAAAATCCACTCTACATCTGAGCCAACAACTACTATTACTTCAGCACATACAAAAGACTTTACAAGTGAAGACATACTCATCACAACTAGTATTACTCCAAAGTCTACAGCTTATGCTAGTACTACAGGTATGTCTGATTGTATGTTTATAGGTAGATACTTTTTTTGTACTTGCTAATTGTCAATATAAACTAATCTTGACTAATGTTGATGAATTTGAGAGCAATTACATAACTGCAACTACAAGTAAGTCTTGTTCTACACATCTATATATATGATGTCAGGCAAATAAACCTACATCATAATTAATTTAAGAACTGTCAAATTATATATATCTACATCATAACTGCGTATGGTCTGTCCCATCTCCTCAATGCTTGCACAGTGGCAGCCTCGGCGCATGCCCCAATGGCTCCCACTAACAAGACAGACTTATGAGAGGTGAACCTACCGAATGGGAATATGGTAAGTATAGGAGTGGGTGGGGGGGAGCTAATAGGGAAATGTGGGACTGAGGTGGCTTTGGGAATAGAGCAGCAGGGGAAGAAAACAGAGAGAGTAGGGATGGTCAGGGTGGATGGCAGGATCAGTCAGAGTAGTGGGTGGAGTCTGATATTATATATTTTACAATAGAGAGCAGCACTCCAGTAACAAGGTTTATTTGCCATGGTCACTTAAACAACAAATAATAGAACCCACATATAGAAGTAGATAAGGCACTCATCAGGCTTGTGAAGAAAATAACAGTGCAATTCCTGCTATTCCAACATTTCAGAGTTTAAACCATCATCAGGGGCATACAGCAACATGATACTATATACCACTGATGATTGATTAAACTCCAAAATGTTGCAATAGCAGGAATTGCACAGTTGATTTTGTGCTTTGTATATATGGTTCCACTGCCATGTCCACTGTGTCCACTAACTTACCAACAACTTCAGCTACCATGTCAACTCCAACCCCAAGCTCTCCAAGTACAGAAGTGTCCTCTTGCATTTTTGCCAATCACTCTGTAAACATGCGCATGCATTGCACCATGTGATTAGCTGCGGCTGCGTTCATACCATGTGATTCCATGGAGTCGCAAGTGCGAATTCAGGTGCACGACTCGTGTCATGCATGGCGCGATTTGGCACACAAGTGGCAGAGATGGAAGAGGACATATTTGTGTGTGACTTTATATCTTTTGTTTTACTTGATTTATATATGTATACTATATATATATATATATTTATATATATATATACGTATATATATATATATATATATATATAAAATTGTATATATTATAAAAAATCACAGGAGAACGGCATTCTGCTGGTCTGATATCAATAAAGTAAATGCACTCAAGCAGCCAGAAGTTCAACGTTTCGGGCTTTATTCACCCTTTTCCAAGAATATATATATATATATATATATATATATATACTGTATATATGTATGTATGTATATATATACTGTATATATGTATGTATGTATATTAGGGATGTGCAGGCTCGGATAGGTTCGAGTTTGCATGCCGAGTTCGGATTTTTCCCTCCAAAAATCGGGTCTCAGAAAGAGGCAAAACGTCATCTTTCATGGACTTTCATCATCTTCCATGGACTTTTCCCTTGTAAATCTGCTTTCCATGTTCTAATTCCTAATTCCTACCAAATTTAGTGACAAGTTTAATTGTGTCCACTGTGTGTGTATATAGATCTAACGGGATGCAATCGGGAAACCGGCTGCCTTAATACTGACAGCTGGCTTCCCGACTGTCATATCCCGGTGGGGGTGAAATGCCAGGCATCTAGATGTAGACGTCTGACATTTACCCAATGCCAGGAGACAGGTGCCCGGCATCCCGATCGAAGGGATGCCGGGCGCCGCGAGCAGACAGCCACAGGGTGGGGGAGAGTTAGCTTTAGGGCACCCTGGGGGACTTAGGGCTAGTCACCTCCCCAGTAGGGTTAGGCTAGGAGGAGGGAGGGTTAGGGTTAGGCACCCCGGTGGGGGACTTAGGGTTAGGTACACCTACGGGGGACTTAGGTTTAGGCAGTAGGGAAGGGGGGGGTTAGGGTTAGGCACAGAGGGGTATTAGGGTTATTCACTTGGGGGGAGGTTAGGGTTAGGCACCCCTAAGGAGGGTTAGGGGGTTAGGTTAGTTTATACTTACCTTAGGGACGATTGGGATTACCAGCGCTGTCGGGCATCCGCTGCCAGGAACTCTGCTTCCGTCGGCCTGCCTATGCCGGGAATCGAACCCAGCATCGGCAGGTATTTCATACCGATTCTGATCTAATCTATCTATGTATCGATCAATATGTAGCTATAGATATAGATACACATGTGTGTGTGTGTTTCCCCATTTCAGGTGCATAGACTTCATGTGTGTATTCCACTTAGTACACAAACTGTGAATTAGCCACTCCACCATTTTTTGAGTGACAGCAATCTCACTCCATGAGAGTGCTGAATCTGCAGTTAACTACAGACTTTGATGGCATACCAGATCTGTAGTGCACAAGGAACATGTAAATATCAGAATTTCATTACTTTTTGGAGTTTGAGTGTAAGAGTTACAACAGGTTTGTGAAATTTCCATTCATGTGTAAGAAACCTGTGTAAAAAAAATGGTGTGGGTCCCCCCTCCCAAGCATAACTAGCACCAGGCTTTTTTGAGCCAATCCTTGTTCAGGAAATATGGGTGAAAATGGTGTGGGGGGTCCCTGTATTTCAATGAACCAGCACTAGGCTACTGAACTGGTCTGGTTGAGGAAATACAGGGGGAAAAAATGCATAGTGTTCCCCTGTAGTTTGATCAACCAGCACCGGACTTTTACTAGTGGAGTAATACCACAGCCAGGGGACATGCTTCACTGGGTCTCCCAGCCAAATCATTAACTTCTCCTACTTGTCAGCTTAGGCCAGGGATTCCTCGAGAAGTGGGGTTCACTAATAAAGGTGCCTTTATCTCGAGGGTACCCCAGGCCCAGGCTTATGCCAGGGGTTAACCCCATATCACTGGCTGGTGAATGTAGGGTTGAAAAAAATGTCATGGGGGTCTACCCCGTAGCATAACCAGCACCAGGCTTTTTGAGCTGGTGCTAGTTAAAAAATATGGGGGACAAAAAAACAGAGGGGTCCCCATATTTAATAAACCAGCACTGGGCTCTTGCACTGGACCTGGTGCTAGTTCTCAAAATATTGGGGGGAAAGTGGCATAGGGTTCTCCATATTTTTATAATCAGCACCAGGCTCTATGAAATTGGATGTAATTCCACATACAGGGGACCCACTTTACAAGGTCCCCCGCCAAAGCATTTGTGCCCCACACTAGTCAGCCCAGGCCGGTGATCCCTGGGGAGATGGGAACCCCCCAATAAAGTTGTACCCCTCTCCTGCATGCCTCAGGCCTGAGCTGAAGTCCAGGGCTTTCCTACACACCCCATAGCCAGTGGGTGTGGAGTTGATGGAGATAATCATTATTCTAAGAGTAATATTGTCTTTTTACATAGGGACTGGAGGCCCCAGCCAGCCTCCCCCACATGCAGAGGCAGATTGGGCTGGGGGCAGGATACCAACTGCTCCCTGGGCCAGTATACTGTTAGGCATTTGGGGCCGAGGGTGCTCCCTGGCTCAATCGGAATGGCTGGCCAGTATTCTCTGCCTGCTTCCTAGCCTCCATTGACCTGTCCATTCTCCACTCCACTGCTCACTGCATGGTGCTAGAAGTGTTGATTGGTGGACGGTGCTGGCCATCCACCAATCACAGTTTTGAGAGCATCTAACACTGATTGGTGGATGTCCGGTGCTACTCACTAATCAGGGAAAACTGCAGTGAAATGCTCGCTGCTCACACAGAGAGTGGTGGCGCTGCCAGAGAGTGGATCTGAATGAAGTGAGTCTACAGTACAGACTCCCCCTCAGTGACAGGGGCCAGTGGTGCACTGTAGCATTAAGTGGAGCACTTGGCTCCAGATGCAGTGAGGGAGCCAGCAACCCCCACCACCACCATCCCAAGTGAAAAGAACAGGGGTTCTTCCACGAGGCCACGCCCCCTGATATTGAGGCCACGCCCCTTTCCTATACACATCAGACAGAGGTGTGTGTAAATGCAGAAGTCAGATCACCAGGTCACAGAGATATTGCATCATACAAACAACTTCCACTTTGATAGGTAAGGAAACCATTCATATATATATATATATATATATATATATATATAACAACAAGCAGTCCCAAATATATGCAAAATGGAACCAGGACCAGCACACCGTTGATATCAAACATACATCCCATAGTGACTCTGATAGTTCTACTCAGAATAGAGGTGCTTTTTTAGGAGAACGAGGTTTAACACAGAGCAATAAAAGAGAAGGCCCATTGGGAAGAGATGCTGTAGGAGAGGGGGGCAGTGGCACAAAAAGAGGAGGCAGAGGTCCCAGAAATCCAAGGAAATAACAGTTTTTAATCTCTCTCAGCACGTACTCAATCACGATGAATTATCTGTTTTGTCTAAGGGGTTATCTTTTGTCAAAACTTTTAAACAACATGATTTTGATTACGAAAAAGAACTCTACAATTTTCACAGATCCCTCAGGCTGAAAGACTTTTTTGCCAAAAAGGAGGGTGTGTCCAATCAGACCAGTCCTTTCAGAGTGGCTAGTACTTTTGATCCACCATCAAATAATGCCTCTATCGAGACTTTCATGAGAT
This sequence comes from Taudactylus pleione, assembly GCA_031769625.1. Taxonomy (NCBI): domain Eukaryota; kingdom Metazoa; phylum Chordata; class Amphibia; order Anura; family Myobatrachidae; genus Taudactylus; species Taudactylus pleione. The sequence continues at coordinate 10,409,099 of JAUIMM010000370.1, forward strand.
CGTTCAGGGAAGACACACTCCCCTCAGTTCGCAAAGCCAAAATCTTTCAATCTAATCTTTCAGTTAAAGAGGATCTGGCAATCAGGGAACTTCGTGACAATGCACAAATAGTCATCCAATCCACAGATAAGGGCAGTGGTGTGGTCGTATTGAATTATGATGACTATGTGGGCGAAGCCATGAGGCAGCTGTCTGACAGCGGTTGTTATAAACAACTGAAATTTGACCCCACCGACAGTTTTAAAAAAGAGATTGATGCTGTTATAGCCCTGGGTTTCAATAACAGCCGTATAGACGAACACATTGTCCACTTTTTGACTCAAGATTTTCCTCGAATACCCCTCTTTTACATATTGCCAAAAGTGCACAAGTCACTGACCCGACCCCCAGGCAGACCCATTATAAGTTCTAGAGGATCCCTATGTCAAAGCCTGTCACAGTACGTGGATTATTTTTTACAATCCGTTGTACAAAATACCCCTTTTTTTCTAAAAGATACATCTGATTTTTTGAATAAATTAGATAGTTTTGGTCAACCACCCACTAATTGCATCTTGGTGACGCTTGGCGTCACAAGTCTCTACACAAATATCTTACATGAAGACGCTCTGAATGCTACCAGGGAGATTCTCTCCTCCAGTCCCCATTATGTAGGTTCACCAATTGATTTTATTTTACTTCTAATGGAGATCATTTTGCATGAAAATTATTTTCTTTTCAATAATGCGTTCTTTTTACAGCTCAAGGGAACAGCGATGGGGTCTAATATGACTCCATAGTATGCAGATATTTACATGTATTTTTTTGAGAGAGAGCATATTATGCAAAATAGGCGTTTTCATGTTTCATTTCCTTTTACATTAGATATATTGACTATTTATTTTTTCTTTTGACTGGAGGAGAGACGGCTCTAAAGGAGTGTGTGGAGTGTCTCAACCAGCTATCTGGGTCAATTAGATTTACCTATAAAAGTAGTGTTGACACAATCGATTTTCTAGTTGTGTGTTTCACAATAATTGATGGTAAATTCACAACATCTGTTTACACTAAACCGACAGATAAAAACACACTACTAGAAGCATCTAGTTTTCACCCTATGCCTCTTAAAAGAGGGCTTCCCTTTTCACAACCCATTAGAGTAACTCGGATTACTTCAGACAAGAAGAAACTCCAAGAGGCGCTTAATATGAAGGGGCAAAAATTCATTCAACGTGGATACTCCAAGAATGAAGTTGATCAGGCTATACAAAGATGTCTAACATTAGGCAGACGAGATCTCTTAAAAGCCAAGCCAACTCAACCGCATGACACAAGGATGGTGTTTGGGAGTACATACTCGATCACCTCAGGGATTGTGAAGCAATCTATTTTTGAGACACTGGCATATACTGCAGACTGATCCAGTCCTTAAAGATGTATGTGGATCCAAACCTCTTTTTTGTTATAAGAGAAGCAGAAATCTTAAAGAAAAAATATCTACTGCTGACATTGGCCCTCGAACTTTTAATAGAGCTGGTTGGCTCAGCTTGCAACAGGGAGCGTTCAGATGCACAGGATGTGTAAATTGTAAATTCATGCAGACTGGCAGCATTTTCACACATCCATTGAGTTAACCTACAGCACAGGATGTGTTGTGACACTAAATTTGTGACTTATATTATAATATGCCCATGCAACAAGCTTTATGTGGGCAAAACAATCCGCATGTTGAAGGAACGCATTTCTATGCACAGATCCTTGATTAAAAAAGCCTATGTACAGCTGGAAAGTAAAACGCTGCCAGTGGCCAAACATTATGTCTCACATTCACATTCTATCAATGATTTTTGCTTCATGCCTTTTGACCATGTGCCCCCCCAAAAGAGGTGGTCATAGGCATAAGATGCTTCTAAGACAAGAATGCAGTTGGATATACAAGCTTGGGACCATGGTGCCCCATGGAAATCACTTTTTCTGCATTTCTGGGTTAATATATGTATGGTTTGGTAACCTTTCTCAAACTATATCCTTTGGTTGCACTCCATAGGCTCCTAAATAGTAGCGTTCAGGGACCTTTTTTTCTCCACTGTGACATTTATACCATGTTCATAATCTGTCAGTCCTCGTGATCTTATGCTGTTAATTTTGCATATTTATGTACTAAGCGTGATGTATAGTATAGTATTCCTTTTGTGAAAAATATTTTTTGTTAATCTTTTTTGCTACATAGTATTTTTTTCCTGTGTCATGTGTAGCGTGGCTGGCTGTGGGCTGGGTGCGCGATCTACGGCATCCTGTTGTCTGCTATCTCCATGGTTACCTCCGCCACATCACTGGTGGGCGGAGGTAACCCCTCTAATTCCCCTCCAGCTAATAGTGAAGACATTTTGAGTTCACCCACCAGAAGTCTATACTTGACTTGCACAACAAATTGAAAATTCCTATCTCTAAAATGGGGCATATTTTGGTTAATAGTTAAAACACTGTAACTTTCTCAAAAACCTTAACCCCAGAAGGCCTTACACTGGAGCAAGAGCTATCTAACAAAACAAACCCCAAGTCTAAAATCGTCCTCCACCTTTAGTGATGCCTTCCTAAAAATACCTCAAAAAAGCTAAAAAAAAGTGGCAGAAAAACACTGTCATTTTCAACTTTAGATTATTCCAAATTTCTCTTGTTTATATTGCCCTTAATTTTTTTTAAAGTGGAGAGAGAAGTACCAATCAGGTAATAATTGTCTCTTTTCAAGTGACTAGTCTGTAAAATGAAAGTTAAAAGATGATTGGGTTGGTACTTCATCTCTTTCCAAGCTTTGATAAAATTCCCCCAAAATTTGTGTTACTGATTCCATACAAAGGTCATGTATTTAGAGCATCAATACCAAGCAAGCAAAGTGGTGCTCTTCTCCTTGAACCTTAGTTCATTACTTCCCGTAAATAACTCCACGTTTGTTTCCAAATTGCAAAGCCTATAAATAAATTATTCATTAATGCAAAATAGATTTATAGCTAAAATGTGTTTTGTTTCCATTAATTAATTAATTATATACCATCTCAAAAATAGTCCACTTACATGTTTTCATTCCTTATTTATTCTGAATGAGCATATTTATAAACAGGATTGTATAGTGCAGTGGTTCCTAAACTTTTTTGAATCATGGCACCCTAGTGCATCAGCATTGTTTCATGGCACCCCTAAGCCAAAAGTCTGGTATTGAGAAATTCAGAAAAAAATGTAGTGAAGTAGTACAGTGATATAAATTGTGCTTACCTGTCATCCTTAAGCTGGGCATCCACTATACAATTTTCTGTCAGATATCTGACCAATCTGGCTGGTTAATATGAAAACCTGGTAAAGTATGGGAGCAAATGACAGTCGATCATATGGTTTTAAACACTGAAAAAAGGACAAAAAAATTGTTCAAATTGGTTACATTTGTGTATTTTAACCAATTTGTCTGAACAACCATTTTCAGCTATTTTCCAGTGTTTGTGAGCAAGTGGACGATTGTCTTTTGCTCCCATACATTACCAGGTTTTCATTTCAACCAGCCAGATTGGACAGATATCTGACAGAAAATTGTATTGTGTCCAGCTTTAGGTTTGGTTGTATAGTGGTGGACAGGTTTGTGCTTCTGTTTGGGCACATATTTACATTACATTGAACATAAAGAATTTGATTTGGTTCTGGACCACCAACCTGAGGCACCCCTGCAAGTGCCCCAAGGCACCCCAGGGGGCCGCAGCACACAGTTTGGGAACCACTGGTATAGTGTATGATGTACAATCTGGAACCATAATTTCCACAGATAGTTTCTATTTTCTCCTAAGGAATTCCAGCTTTCTACAGTCATACCATAATAATATTCCACTTTTGTGTTAGAAATTCTGCATTTTCACATAGCAACTTGCTTAAAAGAGAACTGAACCCAACACTAAAAGATTTAGAGTAGGATATAAAGTAATAAGATAAAATTAAATTAAAACTGTAAAATGATTGTTTAATGCTTGAAGTAAAGTATATTGTCTACTGTAATATCATACAGTAACCAAAAAATTTTTTTTTACATCCTTTGCTATTTTACTAAATGTAGATTCTCTTTCAGTGATTATTTTATTTGTGATAAAATAAAATTTTACCCATATATTTTTTTTTTATAGGCTCTACACTTGCAACAGCTTCCACAAAAACAACAGCTTTTGTTCCACCAGATTCAGGTATATTTCCAAGGAATTTTGCTTTTTATAAACATCATTTTACTATGAATATGCAGCAGATATATCTGTCCATCGACAAGTGTGTACGGAAAATCAGCCGATCTCTCGTACACATGCAGCGGAGACCGCGGCTGCCTGGAAGTTGATGGTCGTTAAGTGTATATAAACGACTATCATCTTCAGAAAAATCTGCTAGGTGTGTACCAACCATTAGTCTGAGTATAAGGTTGGGAATATGCACTGTCTATTGTTAACAATTTTAGGTTTATACATAAAGGTTTAAACTGCACAGAGTTTAATTAGACAGCTGCAGCAAATTATTAGCACCTTAGGGTATTGTTGCAAATAGGGAAAATATAATTAACTCCCCCTGCTTTTCCCTTCATATTTGCACTGATACTTAGATAGGGCTGCCATCCGAATTTGTGTAGTCCAGTATAAATTAAACATGAGGGCGACCCTAAGCATAGGCACATACGTGGGAGTGGCAGTAGCTCATATGGGGATGGGCAGAGGCACAGATGGGGTTGGAGTACTGAACATGGGTGGTTCAGGCAGAGGCACATTTGGGGGTGTGGGCAGAAGCACACATGGGTGATGGGCAGAGGCACACATGGTGGTGAGAGGGAAGAGACAAAGAGAGGTTAATACAGATGTGTCCTTACTCGTCTTTGCTGCAGTCGCGCCAAACAGCCCCTCTTGGCACGCCTGGTCCCGCAAGACTCTGCTAGTGCCACACGTCTTTTTTTGGCGAAAATGCATTTAATTCACAAAAATGATGCGTCAAGGATGCAGTGGCACACTGTTCTGGTTAATTTGATATGCAACACTTGTATATCGGTGTGAGACTGAGGGGTCTATTTACTAAGCCTTGATGGACGGAGATAAAGTGGATGGAGATAAAGTACCAGCCAACCAGCTCCTAACTGTCATTTTTCAAACACAGCCTGTGACATGGCAGTTAGGACCTGATTGGTTGGTACGCTATCGCCTTACACTTTGGACCTCATTCAGGGTCGGTTGTAGCGGCCGCATGGTCGTACGCCACCGATGTTCGCTAAACTGCGCATGCGTAAAGTTCGCAATGCGCGTGCGCAAACTAGCTGCTACGATCAGAAATTTCTCTCTCCTTGAACACAGCCAGGTCGGTAGTTTGAGTGACAGATTGAGGCGTTTGTGGTTGGTAACAGGGGAAGGTGCTTGAAAACGGGGGAGTGGAGATCCGAACGCAGGCGTGCCTAATTATGCGAACGGCGTTTTATGGGAGTGCATAATTAACAAAGTAGCGTCATGGCACATGTGACATGGGAGGTTTTTACACTGACATGATTGTAGAGCTTAAGAGAGGGTATGGTCAACCTTAAGCTCTACGACCAGTTCCGATGGTTCCCGATGGTCTCGATTAATCCTTATATGCCCGGAGATGACGTGTAATGTGTACGAGAAGGGGGCGTATTTTTTTGTCTTCCGGCCGCTTCCTCCCCTTGGTCAGCCAGCTACCGATCCGATCTTAGGGAAGCAACTTACGAGTGCATCATTTGCATATCCGGCCCCTTTTCCCGTACGACCGTGCGGCCGCAACGACCCGACTCTGAATGAGGTCCTTTATCTCCAGCCAAGGCTTAGCAAATAGCCCCCTTAAGCCGCGTACAAACTAGCTGATATAATGAACGATGGAACGATAACGATATCGTTCATGCCGTATTGGTTTGATCTAAACAATTTGTTCGAACAACAGTTTTTGTCCATTTTCCGGCATTTGGGAGCAAATTACTGATTGTCATTTGTTTTCGTACCTTACCAGATTTTCATTCCAACCAATCAACTAGTTGGCTGGTTGGACAGGTAATCTTTAGGTGTGTGGCCAGCTTAAGGGGTCTATTCATAAAGCAGTGAAGTCCTGTTTAGCTAAAAAAAAAAAAAAAAAGAGCTTCTCACTGCTTTTGGCAATTCATAGAAGGGGTTACCGTGGAAAAAGGTATTCCCCTCTCTAGCAGCACCCCAGCTTTGTGTATGAATCACATCACCATCCTTGTGTATGGTGAGTGCAATCCATAAGGGAACAGAAAGCTGAGCGGTACAGATTCACCATCTGAGAATGGTGTCGTCTGTACAGCAAGCCGAACAGAGCAGGGAAGTAGCTTATTTCCCTGCTCTCTGCCCGACACCCTCGGCCCCCTGTTCCCAGCATCCATTGCAGCAGGCCTGACCTGATCTGCTGCACTCGGACACCTGCACATGCACAGTAACAATACAGGCATATCAGGCTCCTGATATGTCTGTATTCTCATTGCATCCAGGGATCGCAGAGGGGCCGGACAGCGCCTGAAGACGGCGGACAGGTAAGTGTACATGAATGGCTACAAAACAACACTATATATTGCATCAATGTGATGCGATATATAGTGATGTTTATCGTGAACCACTTCATGTTCTTTATGAATAGACCCCTAAGAGCTTCTCTGCTCACCACACAGACGTGCACACTAAGAGCTCTGCGTGCCTGCTACACTCAGTTATGACCCATCAGCCCATCTAATTTGCTGCTATGCTGTCTGCATGCATAAAGACACAGGGCCTGATTCAGAGCCGGACGCTATTTGCGGACGCTCATTCAGAAAAAGGGGCTGGCTATTAAATTGAGCGCTCGCTCTTTGCGGCCTGTTGACGCCTCTATGTCTGTGCGAGCGAACAAAACATGCACTCGCTATTTTGTAAAGTCGCCCATTGGCCGCTCGCATCATACGTCATCCCCGCAATTTATTAGATTAATCGAGTACATCGAAAGACGCATGAACTGCTCGCTATTCTTGTGGTAGCATTTTCCTACCGCAATGATGCGAGCAGTTCAGGCTAAAAGACAACCAAGTGACGTGGTCGATGATGCTGCTTTGTTAATTATGCACACCCTTAAAACGCCCATTTTGACCGTTTGGCACGCCTGCGTTTGGATCTCCACTCCCCGTTTTCAAGCACCTTCCCCTGTTACCACCCACAAACGCCTCATCCTGTCACTCAAATTAGCAGGCATTCGCTATTTTGTGAGCACACGATTTCTGACCTCACTGACTGGTTGGCGCATGTGCATTACGACCCATACGCATGCGCAGATGTGCGAACATCGCTCAGAGCGAACGAGCGGCCGCTTACGAGCGGCTCTGAATCAGGCCCACTGTACAGACACACTCCAACACACTCCCCTTCCCCTGTTTAATTAAAAATTCTGAAAAAAAATTGAAAGGAAAGAAAAGCCAATCAGACACCAGCAGCCCCCCCAAAACACTCTGGGCCTTGTACTTAGACCCCATACAATTGTTTTATTGTTTGTCAGTAATTATCACACATAGGGAGGAATTAAATTAGCCCCGATAAATTATTGGGGATGGAAATGGGAGATAGCCATGGGCTTTATTGCCCGATAATGTTCAATTAGGCTACCTTTTTCATCCAGTAGCTGTGTTAATGCCCATTAAATGAATGTGTTAGCACTGGTTATCGGGCATAAACACACAGAGGCCCCCATTTATCAACGATATTAAACACCAGTGACATTTTCCGTTTACTATCACAAAAAATGTACTGGTATATAACAATACATAGCTCTCCAGTGAAGTCCTTGTCCTCGGCGAGGTCCTCCGCTGGGCTGCTGGCAGCCTAACACTACCAGCAATGGGGCTCTGATGTTATGCACATGTGCATGACACAGGGACCCAACAGTGCCTGGAAGGCTTTGCTGAAGCCGGAAAGGCACCACTGGGTCTCCATTGCAGGCAATGGGGCCTATATCGCTCTCTCTAAAAGAAGGCGAGAGCAATGCCTGACATAACCCCTTTAGTAAGAGCTAAAGGGGTTATGCATTGTTGATAAATGGAGTCCAGAATATGTGTAAAGTACATGGATTTGTGCATTGACTAGCTGTTATCACCCGATAACTGCAAGGTTAACGCAGATTCTTTTCAGGTTTCAGGAGACCCAAAAAGAAATCCCCAATAAGCGGGGCTAATTAAATAGGAGCCAGCATTCAATTACTGTAGCACCAGTCAACTTAACGGGGCTAACTGAATCCTCCCCTTAGAACACAGAAAATTCCATTGATTGTTTTTAACTTTAAGCAGGTCTGTCACCTTCATTTCTATATTTTCATCTTTACATCAAGGAATTTGTGATGTACAAGGAGACCCCCATTATTATACCTTTGACGACCAAGTCCACGACTTTATGGGGACCTGCACATACACTTTATCTAAGCTCTGTGAAGAGTTTGGAAATCTGACATATTTCAATGTGGAAGGAGCCAATGAGCACAAGGATGGCAACACCAGGGTGTCCTATCTAAAATACGTCAATATCGATGTGTACGGGAACAGGATCACATTGGAGAAGGACATAGTAGTCAAGGTCAGTCAGTATGTGTGTTATTATACAGCACAGTATAGTATATTTGGTTGAAAAAGTAAATAATTTAGTAAAATAGTTATTTTTTAATTATTCTCTTTTGTTTGTTAATTTGTTAGCAGCATTGCATCTAAGTATGAATCTCTATTGTATTTTTTTATTTTTTTTAGCAGTGCTAAGGAAACTTTGAAGTAGGTAAGGCAGAACCAATGTGTAGCCAATCACAGTCAAAGAACATTCTTAGGTCTAGACAAACCAGTAGATCACTTTGGCATTCATAGGGCTAAACTAATCTAAAAGCAATCAGATTGTGACACAATTTAAAGGTTCGATAAATCTGCAGCCAATCCAAGCAGTATATTGGTAAGAGAGCTAGTTGAAATCTCAGCAACATACTTAACCTACGCAAAATGTCATATTGAATATAGATATAATTTGTTGATTTATGTTAACGTCTTTTTAAATCTAAATTATAGAGATTTCTAAAGGTGATTTAATTTATTATACATATATTCTAAATGTAAAGTACAAGAACATTTTGAATTTTTTTTTAATTTTTACTTTTTGTTTTAAAGTTGGCAGCAAGTTCAATCACTGAGATGCCTCTCACAATAGGTGCAAGCTGCAATTAATACAGAATACAGCACAGAAAGTGTAATGGTAGCATTTACTGCCACACAGCACTGAGGTTGTGGGTTTAATTCCCCCTACGGCCCTAACTGTGTGGCGTTTGTATATTGTCCTTGTGATAGCATGGGTTTCCTCCAGGTTCTCCGGTTTCTTCCCACACTCCAAATATATACTGGTAGATTAATTGGCTTCCAACAACAAATTAACCATATTGTATAAGTGTTAGAGCATGTGGTAGGGAATATAAATTGTAAGCTCCACTGTCGCAGGTGCTGATGTGTATGGCCAAATATTCTCTGTAAAACACTGCGGAATATGTGTGCACTATAGAAATAACTGTTAATAAATAATAAATACAGAAATACCCTTTTCACACAGCCAGCAATAACCTGGGTTATTTCAGGTGAATATGCAACCCGGGATATTGTGATGTGTAAAAAGGCCCCAGTTGAAATATCCCAGTTCCGGCGACCTGGCATTTCAACCCAGGTATTGATCAGGGTTGAACATGGGTTCAACCTGGCTTGTGGTGCAGTGTGAACGGGTATCCTGGTCGAGGTGACTCGGTGGCCCGTTCACAGCATACGAAAACCCGGCGCTTGCAGATGATCTCATTTCCAAGTGCCGGCTTGGCACGTACCTTTGGTGACTTCAACCTGCCAGTCTGACAGGGGTCTCAGCCGGGTCATACCAGGGAGGGACCCATGTACAAAATCCCTGGTGTGAACCAGCTTTGCGATGTGAAAGGGGTCTCACAGGCTTCCCTCTATTCGATTCAGACATTACAAAGCAGCTGTCAATAGAAAACTCTTCTCTTGTACTGTAACAATGAACCTGTGTAGATTACAAGGGCTTTCAATGAAAGTGGACAGATGGCTGCAGTAAGGCATTTATAGCCCCAAAGCAAATATCTCTTTAATTGAAAGTTTTTGTTTATATTACTTTGCACATACATTAGTATATCAGGAAGTCTCATAAAACCAATACATCAAAAAAATAGTGTTTATATGAAGGTTATATAAATTGTGGTTCCCAGGGGTCTCTTACTTTTGTAGCTTGAAAAGACATCAAAGTTGCCTTTGTATTATACAAGGGGCTACTTCATGAGTTCTACACCGATGACCCATCAATCAGGATCAAAACTTTCGTCAAACCAACCTACATTGTACTGGTTTTGGCATGAAGAGATTGCCAACACCCCAAATACACCACAATTATAGCTATTTATATTTTTTCATTATCTAAAATGTATCATTTACAGGTGAATGGACAGGTAGTGACTCTGCCACATCATCTGTTGCCTGATGTTGACATATTCATAAGTGGATCGAATGTCCTGGTGACAACAGGCTTTGGACTAAAAGTGAAGTTTAACGGGAAACATAAATTGGAGGTGACACTTCCAGGCGCTTACTTCGGTAAAGTTTGTGGACTTTGTGGAAATTTCAATGGAAATGCAACTGATGATTTCCTAAATCCAGATGGTAAATTAGAACAAGATTCTGCCAGTCTTGGTAACAGCTGGCAAGTTGACAATGACACCAGGTGAGACCTTGTTATATTGACTCTTGACATTTTGGCAGTGTTCATAATGAATTATGTGCTGTATTATACATTGTCATTGACGTCTTGTGTATGTCAAAGGGCCTTTGGGTAAAATATAACCAGACATCAATTTATATTAAAGATGCACTCCAGGAGTTGAACATCCTTCAAATTGTACAGAGGATGAGAAGGAAATGATTGCCAGCAACAGCTTCTGTGGAATGATCACTGACAAGAACGGCCCATTTAAAAATTGCCATGATGTAATAGATCCACAAGTATTTGTCACTAATTGTGCGTATGACCTGTGTGAACTGTATCTGGATATGGAACTTCTGTGTGATAGCCTTCAGGCGTATGCGGAGGCCTGTCAGTCTAATGGAGTTACAATCGATCCATGGAGAAATAACACTTTCTGTCGTAAGTCAGCTATATATATTCATACTATTCTCACTATTTAAAATAATATTTCATTTATTGTGTTGATTAATGGAACCTAGCTCATCAAATGCAGTTCTTACATATTTTATACAAATATATAGTGGTATGCCGGGCATACACTGTCAGATAAAATGTCTGCCAGACTGACAGACATTTTAACTGACAGCCTGGTACTCAACAGATATTTAGGTCACACACAGAGGGAGAACATGGATCCGAATACTGCACCTACCAGGTGACTGTCCTTTAGATAATGTATGGCTTTTATTTATTGTTTTGTACATTTTCTTGTCACTTGTTGGCATGTTGTCAGAAATTGGCGCTGTATTATAGTGCATTATTGGCGTCACTTAGCCTATGATAAAACAGTGTTTATACTTACCATGTGCCAAGGTGTGTGATAATGCTCTCTTCATCATCAATGCATTGTACAATCAGCACTTCTTTAAAATGGGCTGTTTAATATATGTATGTAATAAAGAGAAATATGTCATTGCACCCAAACTGCTGCATCTATTAAAGCAAAAGGTGGCACTCTCTCTCCCTGTCTCTTTCTCTCTGTCTCTCTTTCTATCTCTCTCTCTCTCTCTCCTTATAAAGAGGTGGACACAATGCCGATGTTTGCAGCGTTGAGCGATTATTTTTGTACTACGCGTGCATATGAGCCTGCGACCGCAAATTCGTATGGGGTGGTTAATGGCCCGGTTGTTTACATCTAAAGGACTATCTGTGTGACCGTAGGATTGCTCAGAACATTGATACTGCGGCCGATGTGCAACCATTGGTTAGTCTATGTACGCAAGCGGTGGACTTGAGACGCCCTCAATACAATTCCTAGAGGCTATGACATTTGCAAATTTTCACACAACCACTTAGTACAGGATGGCAGTAGTAATAGGAGTTGCGTCCATCTCTGAATCAGTCCCTGTGTCACCAAATCCACAAACATAAGGCCAGAATCAGTGATTACACTAATCACACTGCGGCTGTGTCTTTGTACGAAGCGGCTGTGTGTTAAAATGCTAATGCCGCTGGAGGGGTCTTGTGTAAATAGACGCCTCCTGCCGGCTCCTCTGATCTGCATCAGATCATCCTCTTGTGCATACTCGGGATGACCATGGAATTCATGCTACGGGGATCATTGAGTCGGAAGATGCAGACCCTGGACTCAGGGGCTGTCACATGCCCTATTTGTAAGACACTCCTTGTTGCCACCCCCTCCCTACCCTATATGACTGCAGACTGTCACTCACCTAAATTCTGCAGCCACACTGCATCTAATGACACAGGATGCAATCTGCACAAGCTCATGTAAGAACATTACCGATGGAGCAAACTGTATTTCAGCATATGGATCACACCATTGAAATTGATATCACTTTTCCCATTGAAAACGAATACAGCAGCTGCTACTTGTTTTTTGATATATGAGTTCAGTGGCTAACAAAATGTGTAACAAAATTTGCCCCATCTATACAAAATAGTTAGTCTTGTCATGATGTAACTAGACAAAGCCAAAAAGAACAAGATATTGAAGAAGGCTGTCTAACTATCTTTCATTATATAAAAGAATAAACATGTTCTGTGTTCTTTTGCAGCCCTGAAATGTCCATCGAATAGTCACTATGAGCATTGTGGAACAGCCTGTCCGGCTACCTGTGTCAATCCAGGATCTCCATCCAGCTGCCACCTACCGTGTACTGAATCCTGTATCTGTGATTCAGGATACATCCTCTATGACAAGAAGTGTGTTCCAGCTGACAAGTGTGGATGTTGGGCAGATGATAAGCATTACCCTGTAGACTCTGAGTTCTGGACAGATGATACTTGCTCTACAAAATGTAAATGCCTCTCACCAGGAAGTGCTTTAACCTGCTGGGAAGATACGTGTCCCAGTAACCAGTATTGTGGAATATCAAACGGAGTCCCTGGCTGTTATTACTTCACATATGGTGTGTGCAGGGTCCATAATGACCCCCATTATGACACTTTCGACAGAGTCAATCACGATTTCATGGGTCTATGCACATACACCCTTGCCAAGGTCTGCAACAGTTCTTCTTCTCCACATTATTTCAACATACAAGCAAAGAATGAACATCGTGGAGTTTCCACAGTATCTTATGTAAAGCATGTTCTTGTTGAAGTTTACAGCCAAAAAGTCCAAATGATGAGAAATGAGCGGGACCGTGTTTTGGTGAGTAGGAACATCTAATGGATTCCTAGAAGATCATAAAAACCTTTTATATTGATTTTAATTTTATTTTCTTGATATATATGTAACAGGTCAATGAGATCTGGACTACACTCCCAGTAACCTTAGCTGAAGGAGCAGTGACCGTGAGCTGGACTGGAAAATATGTTAGTCTGCAGACTGATTTCAGACTGACTGTGGCTTATGATGTAGATACCTCTGTGGATGTGAAAGTTCCAAGTAATTTTGCAGAACTCACCTGTGGAATGTGCGGCAACTTTAATGGGCGCAAATCAGATGATTTCATGATGCCAAATGGAGAACAAGCAAAGACAACTGAACAACTTGGACAGAGCTGGATGGTAGAAGATGATGATCCACTTTGTTATCCTGGGGATCCTGAGCCATCACCCCCTCCACCTTGCCTACCAGAGACAGAGGATATATATAAAAGTGATACATTCTGCGGGATGCTGATTAGTAAGGACGGTCCTTTCTATATATGCAATTCTGTCATTAGTCCTGGGGGATTCTATGACAGCTGTGTCTTTGACATGTGCGCTCTTAATGGAGATCCAGCAACTCTGTGCAGCTTGTTATCAGCTTATGCTGATGCCTGTCAGAAGGAAGGTATATCTATTACCTGGAGAAACAGCACCTTCTGCGGTGAGTATCTCAAGTGTAATTTTATTTCTATTAGCAAAACATCAGTTTCTCATGTAAAATATTTGTGATTATTTAATTATCTATTGGTTTAGGTTGTTCTGTTACTGTTGAATTATGGGCCTGATTCAGAGCTGAACGCTCTGACCAGAGCGCTCGCTCTGAATCAGTGCCCTCCTACCTGAAAATGGAGCTGCCTCCTGGCGCTCGCATAGCTGTGGGTGACCACCCACAGCATATGCGAGCGGCCAAAAAGATGGTCGCGATGGTCTTTGACCATCGCGACCATCGGGCTTGCGATGAGACCCTGTGGTAGGGTCTCGATGCCGCAAGCCCAGGAGTGATTTTGGCTCTATCAAAGCCAAAATTACTCCCACTGACATCATTACTGATGTCAGTGGGGCCGGCTTCATACGGGAACGCCTCCGTCTGGCAGCCACGCCCCCGGCACGCCCACCAAAGGGGGAGTGCTGTCAATCAACATCGATAGCACACCCCCTTTGGTGCGAGACCCGGAGCGACGGACAGCCCGTCGCTATCCGGGTCTCGCGCATGCGCATGACGGAGCTTCCTCCGTCGTGCGCATGCGCAGTGGGGCAACATCGACCCGCTTGCAAGCGTCCTTTGCTAGCGAGCGGGTCTGAATGACCCCCTATATCCCACGTTTTACAATTCAATTTTCAGATGAGTTTCGACTCGGTTACAATTGGATTTGAAAACATCATCTTATTGGCTATCTGGCTGTCACATGTTGTGGAAAGCTAATATGTCAGATCCGAACTGTGATAAGTTTGTGAAAATAATCGAGTCAAAACCGACCCACTTATCTATACTCTAAAATTGCTTTAGATAGACAGATATGAAATGCTGTACTAACTGTACAATACAATCTGTGTCTGATTGATCAATCTCTGTAATTTTAGCACCTGAATGCCCGCCCGATAGTCACTTTAGCACATGTGCGTCTGCCTGTCCGGCAACATGTGTAGAGCGAGACACCCCAGAGAACTGCAGCATCCCATGTTCAGAAGGCTGTGAATGTGATGAGGGTTATGTCATCAGTGGTGGAACTTGTGTTCCCGAGTTATTTTGTGGCTGTGTGCGCAATGGCACTTATTATAAAGTAAGTGGGGAACAAATGGTTTTAATATTAACAATCTAAAACTGTAAACTTTATTAACTGTAATATATATTGCGTGTTTACAGGAAGAAGAGCAGTTCTGGAAAGGCAACTGTGAGGGCTACTGTATATGTCTGGGTAGTGACACAGTGATCTGTATTCCAATATCCTGTGAAGAAGATGAAATATGCAAAGTTCAAGATGGGTTACTAGGCTGCTATCCACCAAGCACCGCAACCTGCCACATTTATGGAGACCCCCATTACACCACCTTTGATGGCACAGTCCACCACTTCCAGGGAGCTTGTACCTACACTGTGACTGAGACATGTGCTAACACATCACACAGCTATAGCGTCACCACACGCAATGAACACAGAGGTAACCCAAGCTGGACCGCCATTAATTCTGTCACCCTCACTGTGGATGGACTGGAGATCTTCATTGAAAAGAACAACATTGTAAATGTACGTTATGTGTCACAATATATTTTTGTGTGTGTAGTGCTGTTTGATTGAGTAAACCATAAGAGGCCTATTGTCCTACCATATTTATCTTCGAAGTACTGCAACTGGCTCTGGCACTGGCACTTAATTGTAACTTCAGATGTACTTTGTTTTTAACACTGCTTGGTCCTGACATATTTTCTTTAATGTCCCCAAAGATGTGATTAACTAAATCAGCCCTGTGGGCTGATTCAGCAAGGATCGCAATTGCAAAGCTGCATGCAGGCTATAGATATATGATGTATGCATGCAGGCAGCATTGCAATTACGTCCCTGCTATTATGCAAATGTTGCAGGAGGTGTATGACACCCCCTGCTGCATTTGCAATCCAAGCACTGGTACAGAGGTCACAGGCTGGGATCACCATCGCGACCATCGGTGGTCGATGGTCGCGATGATGGACAGCGCCAGGCTTCCGGCCAGCTGAGTAAACCTCAGCTTGCTCAGGCTGGTCAGCATCCTGGGCTGGCCATTCCCAGAAAACAAGGCAGACACGTCCCGTTTCAGGGAATAACGGCCGACCCAGCCCCTACACTGCCCCTTAAATGCCTCTGCCAGTCAATCAGGCAGAGGTATTCAAGGGTCTGTGTGCGACTACGCTGGACCCATTCTGGACCCTAATACTTGTGAATAACTACAGTTCTAGCTAAGAAAGATGTGAAATAATAAAATAATTAATGACGTAAGCTGCAAAAGGGTTTTGTGTGGGGGTAATAATTCAAACGTAAACGCGTTGCTACCGTTTCGGCGTCATATCAAAGCTTGCGACTGCGAGCTTGTATGCAGTAAAAATAGCTCCAGTGTCTTACTTCTGATGACCATTCTGCATGACCCTAGGCTTACTCAGAGTTTTGATAATCGACCTTTCCTGCATCCGATGGTTGCGTCTCAACACAAATCCCTACCACATTTGCATATTTTTGCACATCTGCGGTGTATACAGAATCGCAGCTGCAATGATATTTGCGGCTATCTCTGAACAAGACCCTTATTTACCATAGTCAGCGATCTCTATACACATAATATAAGTATAGTTATTAATCAACAGATTAAAAAATACATAAAAAATGAAAAATATCATAGATAGATGCAGATTGCCACTTTGCAGTATTTATACTCTCCTTAGCGGGTGATACTTGGCATTTCAGGGCCTTCTTTTGAGCACCATTATCTACTACTGTAGTTTATTATTATATCTAATATTATGTTTTCATATTTAATTTTTTTAAGGTCAACAATGTTTCCATTATTCTTCCTGCTAATGTGTCTGACATAATCATTACACAAAGCGGCAAGTATGTTACTGTTAGTACGAACTTTGGCCTCGAGCTTCAGTTTAATGGGGATCATGAGCTATTTATTAGAGTGAAGGAGAACTACAAAGGAGCATTGTGTGGCTTGTGCGGCACCTACAATGATGACCGCCATGATGATTTCATGAAACCTGATGGCAGCATTGTCACTGATGTGAATGACTTTGGAAACAGTTGGAGAGTTCCAGATGATGGATGGCCGTAAGTATCTCTTGTTCATGGCTGCTTCAATGTATAGATGGGCTGAGTATTCATACTTAGTTAAAGATCCAAATCTTAATATTTCAGCAGTGGGAATTTTGAAGTCGGGGTATGGAAATTTTAATTTAATTTAACTCCACCCCCAAGCTTTAAGGATTTTAATAATAAGATTCAGCACTGTTTCCATCTCAACCCCTGCACTTCTCACTGCCAACTACTCTCTTCCACCCCCTCCACCTGACACTACCTGCTTCCCTCTCTCACCTCCTGCACCTCACACTACCTGCTTCCCTCTTCTACCCCCTGCACCTCACACTACCTGCTTTCCTCTCTCACCCGCTGCACCTCACACTACCTGCTTCCCTCTCTCACCCGCTGCACTTCACACTACCTGCTTCCCTCTCTCACCCACTGCACCTCACACTACCTGCTTCCCTCTCTCACCCACTGCACCTTACACTACCTGCTTCCCTCTCTCATCCCCTGCGCCTCACACTACCTGCTTCCCTCTCTCACCCACTGCACCACATACTACCTGCTTCCCTCTCTCACCCACTGCACCTCATACTACCTGCTTCCCTCTCTCACCTCCTGCACCTCATACTACCTGCTTCCCTCTCTCACCCTCTGTATCTCACACTACCTGCTTCCCTCTCTCACCCACTGCACCTCACACTACCTGCTTCCCTCTCTCACCTCCTGCACCTCACACTACCTGCCTCCCTCTCTCACAACCTGCACCTCACACTACCTGCTTCCCTCTCTCACCTCCTGCACCTCACACTACCTGCTTCCCTCTCTCACCCCCTGCACCTCATACTACCTGATTCCCTCTCTCACCTCCTGCACCTCACACTACCTGCTTCCCTCTCTCACCTCCTGCACCTCACACTACCTGCTTCCCTCTCTCACCCCCTGCACCTCACACTACCTGCTTACCTCTCTCAACTCCTGCACCTCACACTACCTGATTCCCTCTCTCCCCCCTTGCACCTGACACTACCTGCTTTCCTCTCTCACCCCCTGCACTTCACATTACCTGCTTCCCTCTTCTACCTCCTGCACCTCACACTGCCTGCTTCCCTCTCTCACCCACTGCACCTCACACTACCTGCTTCCCTCTCTCACCCCATGCACCTCACACTACCTGCTTCCCTCTCTCACCCGCTGTACCTCACACTACCTGCTTCCCTCTCTCACCCACTGCACCTCACACTACCTGCTTCCCTCTCTCACCCACTGCACCTCACACTACCTGCTTCCCTCTCTCACCCCCTGCACCTTACACTACCTGCTTCCCTCTCTCACCCACTGCACCTCACACTACCTGCTTCCCTCTCTCACCCACTGCACCTCATACTACCTGCTTCCCTCTCTCACCCACTGCACCTCATACTACCTGCTTCCCTCTCTCACCCTCTGTATCTCACACTTCCTGCTTCCCTCTCTCATCCCCTGCACCTCACACTACCTGCTTCCCTCTCTCACCCCCTGCACCTTACACTACCTGCTTCCCTCTATCACCCACTCCACCTCACACTACCTGCTTCCCTCTCTCACCAACTGCACCTCATACTACCTGCTTCCCTCTCTCACCCACTGCACCTCATACTACCTGCTTCCCTCTCTCACCCTCTGTATCTCACACTACCTGCTTCCCTCTCTCATCTCCTGCACCTCACACTACCTGCTTCCCTCTATCACCTCCTGCTTCCCTCTATCACCTCCTGCTTCCCTCTATCACACTACCTGCTTCCCTCTCTCACCTCCTTTACCTCTTACTACCTGCTTCCCTCTCTCACCCTCTGTATCTCACACTACCTGCTTCCCTCTCTCACCCACTGCACCTCACACTACCTGCTTCCCTCTCTCACCTCCTGCACCTCACACTACCTGCTTCCCTCTATCACCTCCTGCACCTCACACTACCTGCTTCCCTCTCTCACCTCCTGCACCTCATACTACCTGCTTCCCTCTCTCACCTCCTGCAACTCACACTACCTGCTTCCCTCTCTCACCTCCAGCACCTCACACTACCTGCTTCCCTCTCTCATCCCCTGCACCTCACACTACCTGTTTCCCTCTCTCACCCTCTGCACCTTACACTACCTGCTTCCCTCTCTCACCCACTCCACCTCACACTACCTGCTTCCTTCTCTCACCCACTGCACCTCATACTACCTGCTTCCCTCTCTCACCCACTGCACCTCATACTACCTGCTTCCATCTCTCACCCTCTGTATCTCACACTACCTGCTTCCCTCTCTCATCTCCTGCACCTCACACTACCTGCTTCCCTCTATCACCTCCTGCACCTCACACTACCTGCTTCCCTCTCTCACCTCCTGCACCTCATACTACCTGCTTCCCACTCTCACCCTCTGTATCTCACACTACCTGCTTCCCTCTCTCTCACCCACTGCACCTCACACTACCTGCTTCCCTCTCTCACCTCCAGCACCTCACACTACCTGCTTCCCTCTCTCACCCCCTGCACCTCACACTACCTGCTTCCCTCTCTCAACTCCTGCACCTCACACTACCTGCTTCCCTCTCTCACCTCCTGCACCTCACACTACCTGCTTCCCTCTCTCATCTCCTGCACCTCACACTACCTGCTTCCCTCTCTCACCTCCTGCACCTCACACTACCTGATTCCCTCTCTCACCTCTCTCACCCACTGCACCTCATACTACCTGCTTCCCTCTCTCACCTCCTGCACCTCACACTACCTGCTTCCCTCTCTCACCTCCTGCACCTCACACTACCTGCTTCCCTCTCTCATCTCCTGCACCTCACACTGCCTGCTTCCCTCTTCCACCCCCTGCACCTCACACTACCTGCTTCCCTCTTCCACCCACTGCAGCTCACACTACCTGCTTCCCTCTTCCACCCACTGCACCTCACACTACCTGCTTCCCTCTTCCACCCCCTGCACCTCACACTACCTGCTTCCCTCCTTCACCCCCTGCACCTCACACTACCTGCTTCCCTCTCCCACCCACTGCACCTCACACTACCTGCTTCAATCTCCCACCCCCTGCACCTCATACTGCCTGCTTCCCACTTCCACCCCCTGCACTTGACACTGCCTGCTTCCCTCTTTCACCCCCTGCACCTCACACTACCTGCTTCCCTCTTCTACCCCCTGCACCTCACACTACCTGCTTCCCTCTCTCAACCACTGCACCTCACACTACCTGCTTCCCTCTTCTACCCCCTGCACCTCACACTACCTGCTTCCCTCTCTCACCCACTGCACCTCACACTACCTGCTTCCCTCTCTTACCCTCTGTACCTCTAATTCCATGTCCAGAATTGGCGCTGGCAGAGTCTGCCTTTTCCTCCTCCCTGTCCCTCAGCTGGCAGTTGGCTCTTAGCATTGAGAATCGGGATGGACTAATCATGGCACGGACTGGCTGCTAATCAGATGCAGCCACATGATTGGCTAGCGGCCATCCCTCTCTCACCTCCTGCACCTCACACTACCTGCTTCCCTCTCTCATCTCCTGCACCTCACACTGCCTGCTTCCCTCTCTCAACCACTGCACCTCACACTACCTGCTTCCCTCTCTCACCCCCTGCACCTCACACTACCTGCTTCCCTCTTCCACCCCCTGCACCTCACACTACCTGCTTCCCTCTTCCACCCACTGCAGCTCACAGTACCTGATTCCCTCTTCCACCCACTGCACCTCACACTACCTGCTTCCCTCTTCCACCCCCTGCACCTCACACTACCTGCTTCCCTCTCTCACCCCCTGCACCTCACACTACCTGCTTCCCTCTCTCAACTCCTGCACCTCACACTACCTGATTCCCTCTCTCCCCCCTTGCACCTGACACTACCTGCTTTCCTCTCTCACCCCCTGCACTTCACATTACCTGCTTCCCTCTTCTACCCCCTGCACCTCACACTGCCTGCTTCCCTCTCTCACCCACTGCACCTCACACTACCTGCTTCCCTCTCTCACCCCCTGCACCTCACACTACCTGCTTCCCTCTCTCACCCGCTGCACCTCACACTACCTGCTTCCCTCTCTCACCCACTGCACCTCACACTACCTGCTTCCCTCTCTCACCCACTGCACCTCTCACTACCTGCTTCCCTCTCTCACCCAATGCACCTCACACTACCTGTTTCCCTCTCTCATCCCCTGCACCTCACACTACCTGCTTCCCTCTCTCACCCCCTGCACCTTACACTACCTGCTTCCCTCTCTCACCCACTGCACCTCACACTACCTGCTTCCCTCTCTCACCCACTGCACCTTATACTACCTGCTTCCCTCTCTCACCCACTGCACCTCATACTACCTGCTTCCCTCTCTCACCCTCTGTATCTCAAACTTCCTGCTTCCCTCTCTCATCTCCTGCACCTCACACTACCTGCTTCCCTCTATCACCTCCTGCACCTCACAATACCTGCTTCCCTCTCTCACCTCCTGCACCTCATACTACCTGCTTCCCTCTCTCACCCTCTGTATCTCACACTACCTGCTTCCCTCTCTCACCCACTGCACCTCACACTACCTGCTTCCCTCTCTCACCTCCTGCACCTCACACTACCTGCTTCCCTCTATCACCTCCTGCACCTCACACTACCTGCTTCCCTCTCTCACCTCCTGCACCTCATACTACCTGCTTCCCTCTCTCACCTCCTGCACCTCATACTACCTGCTTCCCTCTCTCACCTCCTGCACCTCACACTACCTGCTTCCCTCTCTCACCCCCTGCACCTCACACTACCTGCTTCCCTCTCTCAACTCCTGCACCTCACACTACCTGATTCCCTCTCTCCCCCCTTGCACCTGACACTACCTGCTTTCCTCTCTCACCCACTGCACCTCACACATCCTGCTTCCCTCTCTCACCTCCTGCACCTCACACTACCTGCTTCCCTCTCTCATCTCTTGCACCTCACACTACCTGCTTCCCTCTCTCACCTCCTGCACCTCACACTACCTGATTCCCTCTCTCACCTCTCTCACCCACTGCACCTCATACTACCTGCTTCCCTCTCTCACCTCCTGCACCTCACACTACCTGCTTCCCTCTCTCACCTCCTGCACCTCACACTACCTGATTCCCTCTCTCACCTCTCTCACCCACTGCACCTCATACTACCTGCTTCCCTCTCTCACCTCCTGCACCTCACACTACCTGCTTCCCTCTCTCACCTCCTGCACCTCACACTACCTGCTTCCCTCTCTCATCTCCTGCACCTCACACTGCCTGCTTCCCTCTCTCACCCACTGCACCTCACACTACCTGCTTCCCTCTCTCATCCCCTGCACCTCACACGACCTGCTTCCCTCTTCCACCCCCTGCACCTCACACTACCTGCTTCCCTCTTCCACCCACTGCACCTCACACTACCTGCTTCCCTCTTCCACCCCCTGCACCTCACACTACCTGCTTCCCTCTTCCACCCCCTGCACCTCACACTACCTGCTTCCCTCTCCCACCCACTGCACCTCACAATACCTGCTTCAATCTCCCACCCCCTGCACCTCATACTGCCTGCTTCCCTCTCTCACCTCCTGCACCTCACACTACCTGCTTCCCTCTCTCACCTCCTGCACCTCACACTACCTGCTTCCCTCTCTCGTCTCCTGCACCTCACACTGCCTGCTTCCCACTTCCACCCCCTGCACCTCACACTACCTGCTTCCCTCTTCCACCCACTGCAGCTCACACTACCTGCATCCCTCTTCCACCCACTGCACCTCACACTACCTGCTTCCCTCTCTCATCTCCTGCACCTCACACTGCCTGCTTCCCTCTTCCACCCATTGCACCTCACACTACCTGCTTCCCTCTTCCACCCACTGCAGCTCACACTACCTGCTTCCCTCTTCCACCCACTGCACCTCACACTACCTGATTCCCTCTCTCACCTCTCTCACCCACTGCACCTCATACTACCTGCTTCCCTCTCTCACCTCCTGCACCTCACACTACCTGCTTCCCTCTCTCACCTCCTGCACCTCACACTACCTGCTTCCCTCTCTCATCTCCTGCACCTCACATTGCCTGCTTCCCTCTTCCACCCCCTGCACTTGACACTGCCTGCTTCCCTCTTTCACCCCCTGCACCTCACACTACCTGCTTCCCTCTTCTACCCCCTGCACCTCACACTACCTGCTTCCCTCTCTCACCCACTGCACCTCACACTACCTGCTTCCCTCTTCTACCCCCTGCACCTCACACTACCTGCTTCCCTCTCTTACCCTCTGTACCTCTAATTCCATGTCCAGAATTGGCGCTGGCAGAGTCTGCCTTTTCCTCCTCCCTGTCCCTCAGCTGGCAGTTGGCTCTTAGCATTGAGAATCTGGATGGACTAATCATGGCACGGACTGGCTGCTAATCAGATGCAGCCACATGATTGGCTAGCGGCCATCCCTCTCTCACCTCCTGCACCTCACACTACCTGCTTCCCTCTCTCATCCCCTGCACCTCACACTGCCTGCTTCCCTCTCTCACCCACTGCACCTCACACTACCTGCTTCCCTCTCTCACCCCCTGCACCTCACACTACCTGCTTCCCTCTTCCACCCCCTGCACCTCACACTACCTGCTTCCCTCTTCCACCCACTGCAGCTCACAGTACCTGCTTCGCTCTTCCACCCACTGCACCTCACACTACCTGCTTCCCTCTTCCACCCCCTGCACCTCACACTACCTGCTTCCCTCTCTCAACTCCTGCACCTCACACTACCTGATTCCCTCTCTCCCCCCTTGCACCTGTCACTACCTGCTTTCCTCTCTCACCCCCTGCACTTCACATTACCTGCTTCCCTCTTCTACCCCCTGCACCTCACACTACCTGCTTCCCTCTCTCACCCGCTGCACCTCACACTACCTGCTTCCCTCTCTCACCCACTGCACCTCACACAACCTGCTTCCCTCTCTCACCCACTGCACCTCACACTACCTGCTTCCCTCTCTCACCCAATGCACCTCACACTACCTGCTTCCCTCTCTCTTCCCCTGCACCTCACACTACCTGCTTCCCTCTCTCACCCCCTGCACCTTACACTACCTGCTTCCCTCTCTCACCCACTGCACCTCACACTACCTGCTTCCCTCTCTCACCCACTGCACCTCATACTACCTGCTTCCCTCTCTCACCCACTGCACCTCATACTACCTGCTTCCCTCTCTCACCCTCTGTATCTCACACTTCCTGCTTCCCTCTCTCATCTCCTGCACCTCACACTACCTGCTTCCCTCTATCACCTCCTGCACCTCACACTTCCTGCTTCCCTCTCTCACCTGCTGCACCTCATACTACCTGCTTCCCTCTCTCACCTCCTGCACCTCACACTACCTGCTTCCCTCTCTCACCTCCTGCACCTCACACTACCTGCTTCCCTCTCTCACCCCCTGCACCTCACACTACCTGCTTCCCTCTCTCAACTCCTGCACCTCACACTACCTGATTCCCTCTCTCCCCACTTGCACCTGACACTACCTGCTTTCCTCTCTCACCCACTGCACCTCACACTACCTGCTTCCCTCTCTCACCTCCTGCACCTCACACTACCTGCTTCCCTCTCTCATCTCCTGCACCTCACACTACCTGCTTCCCTCTCTCACCTCCTGCACCTCACACTACCTGATTCCCTCTCTCACCTCTCTCACCCACTGCAGCTCATACTACCTGCTTCCCTCTCTCACCTCCTGTACCTCACACTACCTGCTTCCCTCTCTCACCTCCTGCACCTCACACTACCTGCTTCCCTCTCTCATCTCCTGCACCTCACACTGCCTGCTTCCCTCTCTCACCCACTGCACCTCACACTACCTGCTTCCCTCTCTCATCCCCTGCACCTCACACTACCTGCTTCCCTCTTCCACCCCCTGCACCTCTCACTACCTGCTTCCCTCTTCCACCCACTGCAGCTCACACTACCTGCTTCCCTCTTCCACCCACTGCACCTCACACTACCTGCTTCCCTCTTCCACCCCCTGCACCTCACACTACCTGCTTCCCTCTTCCACCCCCTGCACCTCACACTACCTGCTTCCCTCTCCCACCCACTGCACCTCACACTACCTGCTTCAATCTCCCACCCCCTGCACCTCATACTGCCTGCTTCCCTCTTCCACCACCTGCACTTGACACTACCTGCTTCCCTCTCTCACCCCCTGCACCTCACACTACCTGCTTCCCTCTTCTACCCCCTGCACCTCACACTACCTGCTTCCCTCTCTCACCCACTGCACCTCACACTACCTGCTTCCCTCTCTTACCCTCTGTACCTCTAATTCCATGTCCAGAATTGGCACTGGCAGAGTCTTCCTTTTCCTCCTCCCTGTCCCTCAGCTGGCAGTTGGCTCTTAGGATTGAGAATCGGGATGGACTAATCATGGCACGGACTGGCTGCTAATCAGATGCAACCACATGATTGGCTAGCGGCCATCGCCAAATTTAAAAGGCCACCGCTGATGATTCTTTTTGATTTGCCGCTGGACTGGTTAAATTTCAGTCAATATATTGTAATCTTTATGAACAAAGCAATATCTGGAGATGTCTCTGTAATAAGGACCCACATACAAATTTAAATGGACTAGTAATATGAAAGAATTCTGGGATGAGGATTTTGCAAGTGACTTACTTTATTAGTTCATGCAAGTAACTTATTTTATTAGTTCATGCAAGTAACTTACTTTATTGTAAAGTATTATATGCTAAACACTCTGTGTGTTTTTTCTTTAGGTGCGATTCTACTCCTCCACCACCACAGGTCTGCCCTCCATCTATACAACAAGAGGCTGAACTGAAATGTTGGATCATTAGACAAAACAATGGCCCATTCAGTCCTTGCCATGCGCATGTACGGCCGCACCAGTACTTTGAGAGCTGTGTGTATGATCAGTGTCTCACAGGTGGAAGTGATGATCTGCTCTGCTATGTTCTAGAGTCTTATGCTGCAGCTTGTGAAGGGATGGGTGTTTCTTTGGGAGACTGGATAAATAATACTGTTTGTGGTAAGATGCAAGTGTTTTCTGATTTTATGTGTTTCAGTTTTTGTTAACATCAGTATTAGATCTGGTAACTGTGCTTTTCTTTTCTTTCTTCAGATCCAAATAGACCATCAACAACTCCAGCATGGATATCTACTTCTACATCTTCTGCAACTCCTGCTATTAGTTCAGCTCCACTGTCAACATCTGCCAGTGTTCCTACAGCTCCAGTTATTATAGGTAAATGAGCTTAAGTTGTTAGATAAATAGTACTAACTATTACTGTATCTGTTATAGATGTTAGTGTTCATCATTACCTGAGAGAATGATTCATAAAAAATATTATAAGTATGCTAATGTCACTACTCACACTGATGCCATTTGTGCTATTATTTATAATTTAGTACAGAAACTCTATTTGTTTGTCAGTAATTATCACACATAGGTAGGAATTAAATTAGCCCCAATAAATTATCGGGGGTGAAAATGGGAGGTAATCACGGGCTTTATTGCCCGATCCTGTTCAATTAGGCTACCTTTTTCATCCAGTAGCTTTGTTAATGCCCATTAAATGAATGTGTTAACACTGGTTATCGGGCATTAACACACAGAGGCCCCCATTTATCAACGATATTAAACACCAGTGACATTTTCCGTTTACTATCACAAAAAATGTACTGGTATATAACAATACATAGCTCTCCAGTGAAGTCCTTGTCCACAGCGAGGTCCTCCGCTGGGCTGCTGGCAGTCTAACACTACCAGTGACAGGGCTCTGGTGTTATGCGCATGTGCATGACACAGGGACCCAACAGTGCCTGGAAGGCTTTGCTGAAGCCGGAAAGGCGCCACTGGGTCTCCATTGCAGGCAATGGGGCCTACATAGCAATGCCTGACATAATCTCTTTAGCAAGCGCTAAAGGGGTTATGAATTGTTGATAAATGGGGTCCAGAATCTGTGTAAAGTACATGGATTTGTGCGTTGACTAGCTGTTATCACCCGATAACTGCAAGGTTAACGCAGATTTCTATTCAGGTTTCAGGAGACCCAAAAAGAAATCCCCAATAAGCGGGGCTAATTAAATAGGAGCCAGCATTCAATTACTGTAGCACCAGTCAACTTAACGGGGCTAACTGAATTCCCCCCTTAGAACACAGAAATTCCATTGATTGTTTTTAACTTTAAGCAGGTCTGTCACCTTCATTTTTATATTTTCATCTTTACATCAAGGAATTTGTGATGTACAAGGAGACCCCCATTATTATACCTTTGACGACCAAGTCCACGACTTTATGGGGACCTGCACATATACTTTATCTAAGCTCTGTGAAGCTGACGGACACCTGACGGACTTCAATGTGGAAGGAGCCAACGAGCACAAGGATGGCAACACCAGGGTGTCCTATCTAAAATACGTCAATATAGATGTGTACGGGAACAGGATCACACTGGAGAAGGACAGAGTAGTCAAGGTCAGTCAGTATGTGTGTTATTATACAGCACAGTACAGTATATTTGGTTGAATAAGTAAACCGTTTAGTAAAATAGTTACTTTTTAATTATTCTCGTTTGTTTGTTAATTTGTTAGCAGCATTGCATCTAAGTATGAGTATCTATTGTATTTTTTTATTTTTTTTAGCAGTGTTAAGGAAACTTTGAAGTAGGTAAGGCAGAACCAATGTGTAGCCAATCACAGTCAAAGAACATTCTTAGGACCAACCAGTAGATCACTTTGGCATTCATAGGGCTAAACCAATCTAAAAGCAATCAGATTATGACAATATTTAAAGGTTCGATAAATCTGTAGCCAATCCAAGCAGTATATTGGTAAGAGAGCTAGTTGAATTCTCAACAACATGCTTGCCTATGGTAAATATTATTGAATATAGATATAATATGTTGATTTATGTTAACGTCTTTCTAAATCTAAATTATAGACGTTTCTAAAGGTGATTTAATTTATTAGACATATATTCCAAATGTAACGTACTAGAACATTTTGTATTTTTTTTTTATTTTAACTTTTTGTTTTAAAGTTGGCAGCAAGTTCAATCACTGAGATGTCTCTCACAATAGGTGCAATAGCTGCAGTTAATACACACAGAAAGTATAATGGTTAGCATTTACTGCCTCACAGCACTGAGGTTGTGGGTTTGATTCCCCCTACGACCCTAACTGTGTGGAGTAGTGTATATTCTCCCTGTGCTTGCGTGGGTTTCCTCCGGTTGCTCTGGTTTCCTCCCACACCAAAAATATAGTGGTAGGTTAGTTGGCTTCCAACAAAAAATTAACCCAAGTGTGTAAGTGTTAGAGCATGTGGTAGGGAACATAGATTGTAAGGTCCACTGGGGCAGGTACTGATGTGTATAGCAAAATATTCTCTGTAAAACACTGAGGAATATGTGTGCGCTATAGAAATAACTGGTAATCAATAATAAATACAGAAAAAACCCTTTCACACAGCCAGCAATAACCTGGGTTATTTCAGGTGAATATGTAACCCGGGATATTGTGATGTGTAAAAAGGCCCCAGTTGAAATATCTCAGGTCCAGCGACCTGGCATTTCAACCCGTTTTGGCATGAAGAGATTGCCAACACTGTCCCACATAGTTTTTCTAGCTCCCCAAATACACCACAATTATAGCTATTTATATTTTTTCATTATCTAAAATGTATCATTTACAGGTGAATGGACAGGTAGTGACTCTGCCGCATCATCTGTTGCCTGATGCTGACATATTCATAAGTGGATCGAATGTCCTGGTGACAACAGGCTTTGGACTAAAAGTGAAGTTTAACGGGAAACATAAATTGGAGGTGACACTTTCAGGCGCTTACTTCGGTAAAGTTTGTGGACTTTGTGGAAATTTCAATGGAAATGCAACTGATGATTTCCTAAATCCAGATGGTAAATTAGAACAAGATTCTGCCAGTCTTGGTAACAGCTGGCAAGTTGACAATGACACCAGGTGAGACCTTGTTATATTAAGTCTTAACATTTTGGCAGTGTTCATAATGAATTATGTGCTGTATTATACATTGTCATTGACGTCTTGTGTATGTCAAAGGGGCTTTGGGTAAAATATAACCAGACATCAATTTATATTAAAGATGCACTCCAGGAGTTGAACATCCTTCAAATTGTACAGAGGATGAGAAGGAAATGATTGCCAGCAACAGCTTCTGTGGAATGATCACTGACAAGAACGGCCCATTTAAAAATTGCCATGATGTAATAGATCCACAAGTATTTGTCACTAATTGTGCGTATGACCTGTGTGAACTGTATCTGGATATGGAACTTCTGTGTGATAGCCTTCAGGCGTATGCGGAGGCCTGTCAGTCTAATGGAGTTACAATCGATCCATGGAGAAATAACACTTTCTGTCGTAAGTCAGCTATATATTTTCATACTATTCTCACTATTTAAAATAATATTTCATTTATTGTGTTGATTAATGAAACCTAGCACATCAAATGCAGTTCTTACATATTTTATACAAATATATAGAGGGGAATTCAATATGAAACGTAAACTTCGTTGTCGAAGTTTACGTTTCATATCGGAGCTTTTACCTGGGATAAAGTATCGGGCGCGCGCCCGCTTATCCCCGTATTCAATATGAAACTAACGAAAACGGGAGCCTGCAAAGTGGGATTTGCGTAAAGTTACGAAATTTTCCTTAAAAAAATTGTAGGACCCCCCTAAAGTTGTAAAAACATGGGGGATCACTATGGGTCCCCCCGTTATAGCCTGCAAATGAAAGTCGGGGATTTAAACAGCTGCGGCAGGTGCTTTTTTCCCGACATTGAAGAAGTGATGCAGCAGAGCACTTAGGTTATTTTTTTCATTTTTTTAAGTGGTCCCATCAAATTTGGGGTACATGAAAATGGGTACTAGCATATTTTGATGTCCCTAAAGTAAGTTTTTAAAAATTCTGCATTTGTGCACCTGCCACTATAAATCTATTCTAGAAAACACCTGCCGCATCCTTGCAGAATAGCCCTGAACCTATTTCCCTATTGTTAAACAATTTTTTCCAATTTTTTAAATTATTTTTTGGGGTGTCCCTATTTTTTTTTTTGTAACTTTTTGACACAGTTATTTTTTAAATGTCATCCCCAGGGGTGCAGGCTATTTTTTTTAAGCCTGCACCCCTAAACCCCAATTCTGCACTTTTTTTCACCACCTATTCAGTGGTGAAAAGTTATCCCCGTTTTTTTTCAAAGACTTTTAGAACCTGCGAAAAGTCTTTGAAATTGAATACAGTGTAAAACTAAAACCTGCGATAATTACATCATAGGTGCGATATTAACGCAAAAATTGAGTTTTCGCACCCATATTGAATTCCCCTAATAGTGGTATGCCGGGCATAAACTGTCAGATAAAATGTCTGCCAGACTGACAACCTGGTACACAACAGATATTGAGGTCACACACAGAGGGAGAGCATGGATCCGAATACTGCACCTATCAGGTGAATGTCCTTTAGATAATGTATGGCTTTTATTTATTGTTTTGTACATTTTCTTGTCACTTGTTGGCATGTTGTCAGAAATTGGCGCTGTATTATATCGCATTATTGGCGTCACTTAGCCTGTGATAAAACAGTGTTTATACTTACCATGTGCCAAGGTGTGTGATAATGCTCTCTTCACCATCAATGCATTGTACAATCAGCACTTTTTTTAATGGGCTGTTTAATATATGTGAAAAAGAGAAATATGTCTTCGCACCCGAATTGCTGGTTCTATTAAAGCAAAAGGTGTCTCTCTATCTCTCTCTGCCCCTCTCTGTACCTTCATGTCACAAGGTTGTGGGCCTAAATAAGAGGTGGACACAATGGCAATGTTTGCAGCGTTGAGCGATTATTTTTGTACTGCGCACCGGCCACTTTCCATTACCACCGGTGGTCACAGTGAGGACTAAGGATCAGACTGTCTGTGCCTGCGACCACAATTTGGTATGGGGTGGTTAATGGCCCGGTTGTTTTCTTTCAAAGGATTATCTGTGTGACCATAGGGTTGCTCAGAACATCGATACTGCAACCGATGTGCAACCATTGGTTCGTCTGTGTACGCAAGTGGTGGACTTGAAACGCCCTCAATACAAATTCCAAAGGCTATGACATTTGCAAATTTTCACACAACTACTTAGTACAGGATGGCAGTAGTGATAGGAGTTATGTCCATCTCTGAATCAGGCCCTGTGTCACCAAATCTACAAACATAAGGCCAGAATCAGAGTTCCCTAATCACACAGCGGCTGTGTCTTTGTACGCAACAGCTGTGTGATAAAATGCCAATGTCCCAATGCCAATGTATAAATAGACGCCTCCTGCCGGCTCCTCTGATCTGAAGACGCAGATCAGATCATCTGCTTGTACATTAGGCATCTGAGTAACCCTCAGGATACTCGGGGTGACCATGGAATTCACGCTATGTGGGCCGTTGAAGTTGAGTCGGAAGATGCAGACCCTGGCCTCAGGGGCTGTCACACCCCCACTTTGTAAAACACTCCCTGTTTCCACCACCTCCCTACCCTATATGGCTGCAGACTGTCACTCACCTAAATTCTGCAGCCGCACTGCATCTGATGACAAAGGATCCGATCTGCACATGCTCAGTGTGAATCCTACGCATGGACAGTTCAACAAACATCGGAGCTGTATGTAACATCTCTGAATTTAATATTGATAAGCTATTAAGGGGACATAAGATGTCATGCAGTATTAGTATTTTCTATGTTATAACCTTTCCTTTAATGAACTAGTACTTGAGCCCAAATACGTACAGCTTTATTAGTAAAACAAATACTTTCTAGATGAAATGAATAGGGAAAGCAACAGCTTTCACTGTCAATGATTTGCACTATTGTATATATTGTCTAAGAGTAACTAAATATTAATGATGGATTATTTAATTCCAAATTAAAATAGTGTAAACAATGGAAAGATAAACAATATTAATCCTTATAAAGTTACAAATAGATGCCCAGGTGAGCAGCATTGGAGGGATACTTGGGTAATATTGAAACATTTTCACTCATAGTCCGTAGAATTCTCCCACCAAATGCACATAAGGCTTCTTCATTACTGATGGAGCAAACTGTATTTCAGCATACGGATCACACCATTGAAGTTGATATCACTTTTCCCATTGAAAATTAATACAGCAGCTGTCACTTGTTTTTTTTGATATACGAGTTCAGTGGCTAACAAAATGTGTAACAAAGTTTGCCACATCCATAAAAAAAGTTAGTCTTCTCATGATGTAACTAGACAAAGCCAAAAAGAACAAGATATTGAAGAAGGCTGTCTATCTATCTTTCATTATATAAAAGAATAAACATGTTCTGTGTTCTTTTGCAGCCCTGAAGTGTCCATCGAATAGTCACTATGAGCATTGTGGAACAGCCTGTCCGGCTACCTGCGTCAATCCAGGATCCCCATCCACCTGCCACCTACCGTGTACTGAATCCTGTATCTGTGATTCAGGATATATCCTCTATGACAAGAAGTGTGTTCCAGCTGACAAGTGTGGATGTTGGGCAGATGATAAGCATTATCCTGTAGACTCTGAGTTCTGGACAGATGATACTTGCTCTACAAAATGTAAATGCCCCTCACCAGGAAGTGCTTTAACCTGCTGGGATGATATGTGTCCCAGTAACCAGTATTGTGGAATATCAAACGGAGTCCCTGGCTGTTATTACTTCACATATGGTGTGTGCAGGGTTCATAATGACCCCCATTATGACACTTTCGACAGAGTCAATCACGATTTCATGGGTCTATGCACATACACCCTTGCCAAGGTCTGCAACAGTTCTTCTTCTCCACATTATTTCAACATACAAGCAAAGAATGAACATCGTGGAGTTTCCACAGTATCTTATGTAAAGCATGTTCTTGTTGAAGTTTACAGCCAAAAAGTCCAAATAATGAGAAATGAGCGGGACCGTGTTTTGGTGAGTAGGAACATCTAATGGATTCCTAGAAGATCATAAAAACCTTTTATATTGATTTTAATTTTATTTTCTTGATATATATGTAACAGGTCAATGAGATCTGGACTACACTCCCAGTAACCTTAGCTGAAGGAGCAGTGACCGTGAGCTGGACTGGAAAATATGTTAGTCTGCAGACTGATTTCAGACTGACTGTGGCTTATGATGTAGATACCTCTGTGGATGTGAAAGTTCCAAGTAATTTTGCAGAACTCACCTGTGGAATGTGCGGCAACTTTAATGGGCGCAAATCAGATGATTTCATGATGCCAAATGGAGAACAAGCAAAGACAACTGAACAACTTGGACAGAGCTGGATGGTAGAAGATGATGATCCACTTTGTTATCCTGGGGATCCTGAGCCATCACCCCCTCCACCTTGCCTACCAGAGACAGAGGATATATATAAAAGTGATACATTCTGTGGGATGCTGATTAGTAAGGACGGTCCTTTCTATATATGCAATTCTGTCATTAGTCCTGGGGGATTCTATGACAGCTGTGTCTTTGACATGTGCGCTCTTGATGGAGATCCAGCAACTCTGTGCAGCTTGTTATCAGCTTATGCTGATGCCTGTCAGAAGGAAGGTATATCTATTACCTGGAGAAACAGCACCTTCTGCGGTGAGTATCTCAAGTGTAATTTTATTTCTATTAGCAAAACATCAGTTTCTCATGTAAAATATTTGTGATTATTTGATTATCTATTGGTTTAGGTTGTTCTGTTACTGTTGAATTATATCCCACGTTTTACAATTCAATTTTGAGATGAGTTTCGACTCGGTTACAATTGGATTTGAAAACATCATCTTATTGGCTATCTGGCTGTCACATGTTGTGGATAGCTAATATGTCAGATCCGAACTGCGATAAGATTGTGAAAATAATCAAGTCAAAACCGACCCACTTATCTATACTCTAAAATTGCTTTAGATAGACAGATATGAAATGCTTTACTAACTGTACGATACAATCTGTGTCTGATTGATCAAACTCTGTAATTTTAGCTCCTGAATGCCCGCCCGATAGTCACTTTAGCACATGTGCGTCTGCCTGTCCGGCAACATGTGTAGAGCGAGACACCCCGGAGAACTGCAGCATTCCATGTTCAGAAGGCTGTGAATGTGATGAGGGTTACGTCATCAGTGGTGGAACTTGTGTTCCCGAGTTATTTTGTGGCTGTGTGCGCAATGGCACTTATTATAAAGTAAGTGGGGAACAAATGGTTTTAATATTAACAATCTAAAACTGTAAACTTTATTAACTGTAATATATATTGCGTGTTTACAGGAAGAAGAGCAGTTCTGGAAAGGCAACTGTGAGGGCTACTGTATATGTCTGGGTAGTGACACAGTGATCTGTATTCCAATATCCTGTGAAGAAGATGAAATATGCAAGGTTCAAGATGGGTTACTAGGCTGCTATCCGCCAAGCACCGCAACCTGCCACATTTATGGAGACCCCCATTACACCACCTTTGATGGCACAGTCCACCACTTCCAGGGAGCTTGTACCTACACTGTGACTGAGACATGTGCTAACACATCACACAGCTATAGCGTCACCACACGCAATGAACACAGAGGTAACCCAAGCTGGACCGCCATTAATTCTGTCACCCTCACTGTGGATGGACTGGAGATCTTCATTGAAAAGAACAACATTGTAAATGTACGTTATGTGTCACAATATATTGTTGTGTGTGTAGTGCTGTTTGATTGAGTAAACTATCAGAGGCCTATTGTCCTACCATATTTATCTTCAAAGTACTGCAACTGGCTCTGGCACTGGCATTTAATTGTAACTTCAGATTTACTTTGTTTTAACGCTGCTTGGTCCTGACATATTTTCTTCAAAGTCCCCAAAGATGTGATTAACTAAATCAGCCCTGTGGGCCTTTTTCAGCATGGATCGCAATTGCAAAGCTACATGCAGGCATATACTGTAGTGTTTAGTGCATGCAAACAGCTTTGCAATTACGTCCTTGCTATAATGCAAATGCAGCAGGAGGTGTATGACACCCCCTGCTGCATTTGCAATCCAAGTACTGCTACAGAGGTCGCAGGCTGGGATCACCATCGCGATCATTGGTGGACGATGGTCGCGATGATGGACTGCGCCAGGCTTCCGGCCAGCTAAATAAGCCTCGAAATCCTTGGCTGCCCATTCCCAGAAAACAGGGCGGACACGCTCCCATTTGTGAGAATGGCGGCCAACCCAGCCCCTACACTGCCTCTTAAATGCCTCTGCCAGTCAATCAGGCAGAGGTATTCAAGGGTCTGTGTTGGACTACGCTGGACCCATTCTGCACACTCGCAGAACGGGTCCTGCGCATGCGCAGATTCCCGATAATCTGAAATCTGCAGTCAGCAGTGCAATTGCATTCACTGCTGATACAGGCCCTGTGTCACAATTTAATAGTATAATCTGAATTGATGTTTATACATTTAAATAGCTATTGGTACTATTGGGAAATGGTGACATAGTCATTTTTCTGTGGGACGGTGAAAGTGTTGAAGTAATAGCAATGTCTTGGTTAGGCATTTTACTGTAGGTATGGGGAATGGAAAGTTCACATACAATGGGGTTTGAATTGATGATAGTGCGAATTGAAAACAAAGGAGGTGTAAAGATAGGGGCAATTCGTGTAATGGGAACAATTCTGCATAGATATATTGGACCCTAATACTTGTGAATAAGTGCAGGGCTACTAGGAAAGATGTGAAATAATATAATAATAAACGACGTAAGCTGCATTGGGGTTGTGTGTGGAAGTAAAGATTCGGCGTCATGTCAAAGCTTGCGACTGCGAGCTTGTATGCAGTAAAAATGGCTCCAGTGTCTTACTTCTGATGACCATTCTGCATGACCCTAGGCTTACTCAGAGTTTTGATAATAGACCTTACTTGCATCAGATGCTTGCGTCTCAACACAAATCCCAGCTCCTACCACATTTGCATATTTTTGCACATCTGCGGTGTATACAAAATCGCAGCTGCAATGATATTTGCGACTATCTCTGAACAAGACCCTTATTTACCATAGTCAGCAATCTCTATACACATAATATAAGTATAGTTATTAATCAACAGATTAACAAATACTTTACAAATGAAAAATATCATAGATAGATGCAGATTGCCACTTTGCAGTATTTATACTCTCCTTAGCGGGTGATACTTGGCATTTCAGGGCCTTCTTTTGAGCACCATTATCTACTACTGTAGTTTATTATTACATCTAATATTATGTTTTCATATTTAATTTTTTTAAGGTCAACAATGTTTCCATTATTCTTCCTGCTAATGTGTCTGACATAATCATTACACAAAGCGGCAAGTATGTTACTGTTAGTACGAACTTTGGCCTCGAGCTTCAGTTTAATGGGGATCATGAGCTATTTATTAGAGTGAAGGAGAACTACAAAGGAGCATTGTGTGGCTTGTGCGGCACCTACAATGATGACCGCCATGATGATTTCATGAAACCTGATGGCAGCATTGTCACTGATGTGAATGACTTTGGAAACAGTTGGAGAGTCCCAGATGATGGATGGCCGTAAGTATCAGGATAGTGCTCTTAAGAAGCTATAACTAAACATTTCTAAGTCAAGATAATTTATTTGTAGCGATTTATTCTTCATCTCAATTGCTGAAATTCTGCATAGCATCTAATTTTAGGATTGCTAACAAATTCCTGCTGTAATAATGCCTTTGCCTAGTATAATGTGAGAGTATCTCTCGCTCATGGCTTCTTCAATATATAGATGGGCTGAGTATTCATACTTAGTTAAAGATCCAAATCTTAATATTTTCAGCAGTGGGAATTTTGAAGTCGGGGTATGGAAATTTTAATTGAACCTTCCCCACCAAGCTTTAGGGATTTTAATAATAAGATTCAGCACTGTTTCCATCTCAACCCCTGCACTTCTCACTGCCAACTACCCTCTTCCCCACCCCTGCACCTCACACTACCAGCTTCCCTCTTCTACCCCCTGTACCTCACACTACCTGCTTCCCTCTCTCACCCCCTGCACCTCACACTACCTGCTTCCCTCTCTCACCTCCCGCACCTCACACTACCTGCTTCCCTCTCTCAACCCCTGCACCTCACACTACCTGCTTCCCTCTCTCACCCCCTGCAACTCACACTACCTGCTTCCCTCTCTCACCCCCTGCACTTCACACTACCTGCTTCCCTCTCTCACCCCTGCACCTCACACTACCTGCTTCCCTCTCTCACCCCCTGCACCTCACACTACCTGCTTCCCTCTATCACCCTCCGCACCTCACACTACCTGCTTCCCTCTCTCACCCCCTGTACCTCACACTACCTGCTTCCCTCTCTCATTCCCTGCACCTCACACTACCTGCTTCCCTCTCTCATCCCCTGCACCTCACACTACCTGCTTCCCTCTCTTACCCACTGCACCTGACACTGCCTTCTTCCCTCTCTCACCCCTGCACCTAACACTACCTGCTTCCCTCTCTCACCCACTACACCTCACACTACCTGCTTCCCTCTCTCACCCACTGCACCTGACACTGTCTGCTTCCCTCCCTCATCCCCTGCACCTGACACTACCTGCTTCCCTCTCTCACCCACTGCACCTCACACTACCTGCTTCCCTCCCTCATCCCCTGCACCTCACACTACCTGCTTCCTTCTCTCACCCATTGCACCTGACAATACCTGCTTCCCTCTCTCACCCCTTGCACTACAAACTACCTGCTTCACTCTCTCACCCCATGCACCCCACACTGCCTGCTTCCCTCTCTCACCCCCTGCATCTCACACTACCTGCTTCCATCTCCCACCCACTGCACCTCACACTACCTGCTTCCCTCTCTCACCCACTGCACCTCACACTACCTGCTTCCCTCTTCTACCCCCTGCACCTCACACTACCTGCTTCCCTCTAACACCCCGTGCACCTCACACTACCTGCTTCCCTCTATCACCCCCCGCACCTCACACTACCTGCTTCCCTTTCTCACCCACTGCAACTCACACTACCTGCTTCCCTCTCTCATTCCCTGCACCTCATACTACCTGCTTCCCTCTATCACCCCCCGCACCTCACACTACCTGCTTCCCTCTCTCACCCTCTGCACCTCACACTACCTGCTTCCCTCTCTCATTCCCTGCACCTCACACTACCTGCTTCCCTCTATCACCCCCCGCACCTCACACTACCTGCTTCCCTCTCTCACCCTCTGCACCTCACACTACCTGCTTCCCTCTCTCACCCACTGCACCTCACACTACCTGCTTCCCTCTCTCACTCACTGCACCTGACACTGTCTGCTTCCCTCCCTCATCCCCTGCACCTGACACTACCTGCTTCCCTCTCTCACCCACTGCACCTCTCACTACCTGCTTCCCTCTCTCACCCACTGCACCTGACACTGCCTGCTTCCCTCCCTCATTCCCTGCACCTCACACTACCTGCTTCCCTATCTCCCCCCTGCACCTCACACTACCTGCTTCCCTTTCTCACCCTCTGCACCTCACACTACCTGCTTCCCTCTCTCATTCCCTGCACCTCACACTACCTGCTTCCCTCTATCACCCACTGCACCTCACACTAACTGCTTCCCTCTCCCACCCACTGCACCTCACACTACCTGCTTCCCTCTCTCACCCACTGCACCTCACACTACCTGCTTCCCTCTCTCACTCACTGCACCTGACACTGTCTGCTTCCCTCCCTCATCCCCTGCACCTGACACTACCTGCTTCCCTCTCTCACCCACTGCACCTCTCACTACCTGCTTCCCTCTCTCACCCACTGCACCTGACACTGCCTGCTTCCCTCCCTCATCCCCTGCACCTCACACTACCTGCTTCCCTATCTCCCCCCTGCACCTCACACTGCCTGTTTCCTTCTCTCACCCACTGCACCTGACACTACCTGCTTCCCTCTCTCTCCCCCTGCACTACACACTACCTGCTTCCCTCTCTCACCCCATGCACCTCACACTGCCTGCTTCCCTCTCTCAACCCCTGCATCTCACACTAACTGCTTCCCTCTCCCACCCACTGCACCTCACACTACCTGCTTCCCTCTCTCACCCACTGCACCTCACACAACCTGCTTCCCTCTCACCCACTGCACCTCACACTACCTGCTTCCCTCTCTCACCCACTGCACCTCACACTGCCTGCTTCCCTCTCTCATCCCTGCACCTGACACTACCTGCTTCCCTCTCTCACACACTGCAGCTGACACTGCCTGCTTCCCTCTCTCACCCCTGCACCTGACACTACATGCTTCCCTCTCTCACCCACTGCATCTCACACTACCTGCTTCCCTCCCTCATCCCCTGCATCTCACACTACCTGCTTCCTTCTCTCACCCATTGCACCTGACACTACCTGCTTCCCTCTCTCACCCCCTGCACTACACACTACCTGCTTCCCTCGCTCACCCCATGCACCTCACACTGCCTGCTTCCCTCTCTCACCCCCTGCATCTCACACTACCTGCTTCCCTCTCCCACCCACTGCACCTCACACTACCTGCTTCCCTCTCTCACCCCCTGCATCTCACACTACCTGCTTCCCTCTCCCACCCACTGCACCTCACACTACCTGCTTCCCTCTCTCACCCCCTGCATCTCACACTACCTGCTTCCCTCTCCCACCCACTGCACCTCACACTACCTGCTTCCCTCTTTCATCCCCTGCACCTCACACTACCTGCCTCCCTCTCTCACCCACTGCACCTGACACTGCCTGCTTCCCTCCCTCATCCCCTGCACCTGACACTACCTGCTTCCCTCTCTCACCCCCTGCACCTCATGCTACCTGCTTCCCTCCCTCACCCACTGCACCTCACACTACCTGCTTCCCTCTCTCACTCACTGCACCTGACACTGTCTGCTTCCCTCCCTCATCCCCTGCACCTGACACTACCTGCTTCCCTCTCTCACCCACTGCACCTCTCACTACCTGCTTCCCTCTCTCACCCACTGCACCTGACACTGCCTGCTTCCCTCCCTCATCCCCTGCACCTCACACTACCTGCTTCCCTATCTCCCCCCTGCACCTCACACTACCTGCTTCCCTTTCTCACCCTCTGCACCTCACACTACCTGCTTCCCTCTCTCATTCCCTGCACCTCACACTACCTGCTTCCCTCTATCACCCACTGCACCTCACACTAACTGCTTCCCTCTCCCACCCACTGCACCTCACACTACCTGCTTCCCTCTCTCACCCACTGCACCTCACACTACCTGCTTCCCTCTCTCACTCACTGCACCTGACACTGTCTGCTTCCCTCCCTCATCCCCTGCACCTGACACTACCTGCTTCCCTCTCTCACCCACTGCACCTCTCACTACCTGATTCCCTCTCTCACCCACTGCACCTGACACTGCCTGCTTCCCTCCCTCATCCCCTGCACCTCACACTACCTGCTTCCCTATCTCCCCCCTGCACCTCACACTGCCTGTTTCCTTCTCTCACCCACTGCACCTGACACTACCTGCTTCCCTCTCTCTCCCCCTGCACTACACACTACCTGCTTCCCTCTCTCACCCCATGCACCTCACACTGCCTGCTTCCCTCTCTCAACCCCTGCATCTCACACTAACTGCTTCCCTCTCCCACCCACTGCACCTCACACTACCTGCTTCCCTCTCTCACCCACTGCACCTCACACTACCTGCTTCCCTCTCACCCACTGCACCTCACACTACCTGCTTCCCTCTCTCACCCACTGCACCTCACACTGCCTGCTTCCCTCTCTCATCCCTGCACCTGACACTACCTGCTTCCCTCTCTCACACACTGCAGCTGACACTGCCTGCTTCCCTCTCTCAACCCTGCACCTGACACTACATGCTTCCCTCTCTCACCCACTGCATCTCACACTACCTGCTTCCCTCCCTCATCCCCTGCATCTCACACTACCTGCTTCCTTCTCTCACCCATTGCACCTGACACTACCTGCTTCCCTCTCTCACCCCCTGCACTACACACTACCTGCTTCCCTCGCTCACCCCATGCACCTCACACTGCCTGCTTCCCTCTCTCACCCCCTGCATCTCACACTACCTGCTTCCCTCTCCCACCCACTGCACCTCACACTACCTGCTTCCCTCTCTCACCCCCTGCATCTCACACTACCTGCTTCCCTCTCCCACCCACTGCACCTCACACTACCTGCTTCCCTCTTTCATCCCCTGCACCTCACACTACCTGCTTCCCTCTCTCACCCACTGCACCTGACACTGCCTGCTTCCCTCCCTCATCCCCTGCACCTGACACAACCTGCTTCCCTCTCTCACCCACTGCACCTCACACTACCTGCCTCCCTCTCTCACCCACTGCACCTGACACTGCCTGCTTCCCTCCCTCATCCCCTGCACCTGACACTACCTGCTTCCCTCTCTCACCCCCTGCACCTCACGCTACCTGCTTCCCTCCCTCATCCCCTGCACCTCTCACTACCTGCTTCCCTCTCTCACCCACTGCACCTGACACTGCCTGCTTCCCTCCCTCATCCCCTGCACCTCACACTACCTGCTTCCCTATCTCCCCCCTGCACCTCACAATGCCTGCTTCCTTCTCTCACCCACTGCACCTGACACTACCTGCTTCCCTCTCTCACCCCCTGCACCACACACTACCTGCTTCCCTCTCTCACCCCATGCACCTCACACTGCCTGCTTCCCTCTCTCACCCCCTGCATGTCACACTACCTGCTTCCCTCTCCCACCCACTGCACCTCACACTACCTGCTTCCCTCTCTCACCCACTGCACCTCACACTACCTGCTTCCCTCTCACCCACTGCACCTCACACTACCTGCTTCCCTCTCTCACCCACTGCACCTCACACTACCTGCTTCCCTCTCTCACCAACTGCACCTCACACTGCCTGCTTCCCTCGCTCATCCCTGCAACTGACACTACCTGCTTCCCTCTGAACCTCACACTACCTGCTTCCCTCTCTCACCACCTGCACCTCACACTACCTACTTCCCTCTATCACCCCCCGCACCTCACACTACCTCCTTATCTCTCTCACCCCCTGCACCTCACAATGCCTGCTTCCCTTTCTCACCCCCAG
Source organism: Taudactylus pleione (assembly GCA_031769625.1). NCBI lineage: Eukaryota > Metazoa > Chordata > Amphibia > Anura > Myobatrachidae > Taudactylus > Taudactylus pleione. The sequence goes on from JAUIMM010000370.1 coordinate 10,451,369, forward strand.
CACCTCACACTACTTGCTTCCCTCTCTCACCCCCTGCACCTGACATTACCTGCTTCCCTCTCTCACCAGCTGCACCTCACACTACCTCCTTCTCTCTCTCACCCCCTGCACCTCACAATGCCTGCTTCCCTCTCTCACCCACTGCACCTCACACTACCTGCTTCCCTTTCTCACCCGCTGCACCTCACACTACCTGCTTCCCTCTCTCACCCCTTGCACCTCACACTACCTGGTTCCCTCTATCACCCCCTGCACCTCATACTACCTGCTTCCCTCTCTCACCCTCTGCACCTGACACTACCTGCTTCCCTCTCTCATCCCATGCACCTCACACTACCTCCTTCCCTCTATCACCCCCTGCACCTCACACTACCTGCTTCCCTCTCCCACCCACTGCACCTCACACTACCTGGTTCCCTCTCTCACCCACTGCAGCTCATACTACCTGCTTCCCTCTCTCACCCACTGCACCTCACACTACCTGCTTCCCTCTATCACCCCCTTCACCTCATACTACCTGCTTCCTTCTCTCATCCCCTGCACCTCACACTACCTGCTTCCCTCTCTCACACACTGCACCTCACACTACCTGCTTCCCTCCCTCATCCCCTGCACCTCACACTACCTGCTTCCCTCTCTCACCCACTGCACCTGATACTGCCTGCTTCCCTCCCTCATCCCCTGCACCTCACACTACCTGCTTCCCTGTCTCCCCCCTGCACCTCACACTACCTGCTTCCTTCTCTCACCCACTGCAGCTGACACTACCTGCTTCCCTCTCTCACCCCATGCACCTCACACTGCCTGCTTCCCTCTCTCACCCCCTGCATCTCACACTACCTGCTTCCCTCTCTCACCCCCTGCACCACACATTGCCTGCTTCCCTTTCTCACCCACTGCACCTCACACTACCTGCTTCCCTCTCTCACCCGCTGCACCTCACACTACCTGCTTCCCTCTCTCACCCCCTGCACCTCACACTACCTGCTTACCTCTATCACCCCCTGCACCTCACACTACCTGCTTCCCTCTCTCACCAGCTGCACCTCACACTACCTACTTCTCTCTCTCATCCCCTGCACCTCACAGTACCTGCTTCCCTCTCTCACCCGCTGCACCTCACACTACTTCCTTCTCTCTCTCACCCCCTGCACCTCACAATGCCTGCTTCGCTTTCTCACCCACTGCACCTCACACTGCCTCCTTCCGTCTCTCACCCCCTGCACCTCACACTGCCACCTTCGCTCTCTCCCCCCCTGCACCTTACACTGCCTCCTTCCCTCTCTCACCCCCTGCACCTCACACTGCCTTCTTCCCTCTCCCACCCCACATACCACGCACTACCTGCTTCCCTCTCCCACCCCCTGTACCTCACACTACCTGCTTTCCTCTCCCACCCCAATGCACCTCACAATACCTGCTTTCCTCTCCCACCCCATGCACCTCACACTGCCTGCTTCCCTCTTGCAGCCCCTGTACCTCACACTACCTGCTTTCCTCTCCCACCCCCTGCACCTCACACTACCTGCTTCCGTCTCTCACCCCCTGCACCTGACACTACCTGCTTCCCTCTCTCACCTCCTGTACCTCACATTACCTGCTTCCCTCTCTCACCCTTGCACTTCACACTGCCTGCTTCCCTCTCTCACCTCCTGCACCTCACACTACCTGCTTCCCTCTCTCACCCACTGCACCTAATACTACCTGCTTCCCTCTCTCACCTTCTGCATGTCACACTACCTGCTTCCCTCTCTCACCCTCTGCACGTCACACTAACTGGTTTCCTCTCTCACCCCCTGCACCTCACATTACCTGCTTCCCTCTCTCACCCGCTGCACCTCACACTGTCTCCTTCCCTCTCTCACCCCCTGCACCTCACACTGCCTGCTTCCCTCTTCCACCCCCTGCACCTCACACTGCCTGTTTCCCTCTCCCATCCCCTGCACCTCACACTACCTGCTTCCCTCTCTCATTCCCTGCACATGACACTACCTGCTTCCCTCTCTCATCCACTGCACCTCACACTACCTGCTTCCCTCTCTCCCCAGTTGCACCTCACACTACCTCCTTCTCTCTCTCACCCCCTGCACCTCACAATGCCTGCTTCCCTCTCTCACCCCCTGCACCTGACATTACCTGCTTCCCTCTCTCATCCGCTGCACCTCACATTACCTGCTTCCCTCTCTCACCAGCTGCACCTCACACTACCTCCTTCTCTCTCTCACCCCCTGCACCTCACAATGCCTGCTTCCCTTTCTCACCCACTGCACCTCACACTACCTGCTTCCCTCTCTCACCCGCTGCACCTCACACTACCTGCTTACCTCTATCACCCCCTGCACCTCACACTACCTGCTTCCCTCTCTCACCCTCTGCACCTCAAACTACCTGCTTACCTCTATCACCCCCTGCTCCTCACACTACCTGCTTTCCTCTCTCACCAGCTGCACCTCACACTACCTCCTTCTCTCTCTCACGCCCTGCACCTCACAATGCCTGCTTCCCTTTCTCACCCACTGCACCTCACACTGCCTCCTTCCCTCTCTCACCCCCTACACATTTCACTGCCACCTTCGCTCTCTCACCTCCTGCACCTCACACTGCCTCCTTCCCTCTCTCACCCCCTGCACCTCACACTGCCTTCTTCCCTCTCCCACCCCACGTACCACGCACTACCTGCTTCCCTCTCCCTCCCCCTGTACCTCACACTACCTGCTTTCCTCTCCCACCCCAATGCACCTCACAATACCTGCTTTCCTCTCCCACCCCATGCACCTCACACTACCTGCTTTCCTCTCTCAACCGCTGCACCTCACACTGCCTGCTTCCCTCTCTCACCCACTGCACCTCACACTACCTGCTTCCCTCTCTCACCCCCTGCACCTGACACTACCTGCTTCCCTCTCTCACCTCCTGTACCTCACACTACCTGCTTCCCTCTCTCACCCCTGCACTTCACACTACCTGCTTCCCTCTCTCAACCGCTGCACCTCACACTACCTGCTTCCCTCTCTCACCTCCTGCACCTCACACTACCTGCTTCCCTCTCTTACCCCCTGCACCTCACACTACCTGCTTCCCTCTCTCACCACCTGCACCTCACACTACCTGCTTCCCTCTCTCATCCCTTGCACCTGACACTACCTGCTTTCCTCTCTCACCACCTGCACCTCACACTGCCTGCTTCCCTCTCTCACCCCCTGCACCTGACACTACCTGCTTCCCTCACTCCCCCCTTGCACCTCACACTGCCTGCTTCCCTCTCCCACCCCCTGCACTTCACCCTGCCTGCTTCCCTCTTCCACCCCCTGCACCTCACACTGCCTGCTTACCTCTCTCCCCCCTTGCACCTCACACTGCCTGCATCCATCTCCCACCCCATGCACCTCACACTGCCTGCTTCCCTCTCTTACCCTCTGTACCTCTAATTCCATGTCCAGAATTGGCGCTGGCAGAGTCTGTGTTCTCCTCCTCCCTGTCCCTCAGCTGGCATTTGGCTCTCCGCGGGCGGCTCAACTTCAAGCACGGAATGTGCTTTGGTTAGCGTTGATAATCGGGATGGACTAATCATGGCAGGCACGGACTGGCAGCTAATCAGATGCAGCCACGTGATTGGCCATCAGCCATCTCCAAATTTTATTCTTTTTGATTGGCCGCTGGACTGTGATAGGTTAAATTTTAGTCAATATATTGTAATCTTTATGAACAAAGCAATATCTGGAAATGTCTCTGTAATAAGGACCCACATACAAATTTAAATGGACTAGTAATATGAAAGAATTCTGGGATGAAGGATTTTGCAAGTAACTTACTTTATTAGTTCATGCAAGTAACTTACTTTATTGTAAAGTATTATATGCTAAACACTCTGTTTGTTCTTTAGGTGCGATTCTACTCCACCACCACCACCACAGGTCTGCCCTCCATCTATACAACAAGAGGCTGAACTGAAATGTTGGATCATTAGACAAAACAATGGCCCATTCAGTCCTTGCCATGCGCATGTACGGCCGCACCAGTACTTTGAGAGCTGTGTGTATGATCAATGTCTCACAGGTGGAAGTGATGATCTGCTCTGCTATGTTCTAGAGTCTTATGCTGCAGCTTGTGAAGGGATGGGTGTTTCTTTGGGAGACTGGATAAATAATACTGTTTGTGGTAAGATGCAAGTGTTTTCTGATTTTATGTGTTTCAGTTTTTGTTAACATCAGTATTAGATCTGGTAACTGTGCTTTTCTTTCCTTTCTTCAGATCCAAATAGACCATCAACAACTCCAGCATGGATATCTACTTCTACATCTTCTGCAACTCCTGCTATTAGTTCAGCTCCACTGTCAACATCTGCCAGTGTTCCTACAGCTCCAGTTATTATAGGTAAATGAGCTTAAGTTGTTAGATAAATAGTAACAACTATTACTGTATCTGTTATAATAGATGAAAGTGTTCATCATTACCTGAGAGAATGATTCATAACAAATATTACAAGTATGCTAATGTCACTACTCACACTGATGCCATTTGTGCTATTATTTATAATTTAGTACAGAAACTCTATTTTGCTACTAAAAGTCAATTTAGATGTATTTATTTCTTCTACCCAGGATATACAGTTTATGTTAATGAATAGTGTGATGTAGTATGTGTTATATTATGCCATTGGAGATACATGCCCTGTATTTCCCCTATTCAGACAGTATGACCTGTACGTACTGTAATACATTTCTGTTGAGTAGCATCCATCATTTTATGCTCTGAAAGCCTTGCTCTAGATACCTGTGTTGGATATGACACAGATGTACAGCAAGATGTGTTCAACTCTGTATATGGATGATTAAGGGCCTGATTCAGAGCCGGACGCAATTAGCGCTCGCTCGTCCAGAAAATAGGGGTGGCTATTCAAATGAACCGTTCGCTGTTTGCGGTCTGTTCACGCCTCTAGGTCTGAACGAGCGTACAAAACTTGCGGTCGTTTTTTGGGAAACTACGCCCCCTGGCCGCTCGCATCCTACGTCATGTCCACTATTTATTAGATTAATCGAGTACATCGACCAGCGTATGAACTGCTCGCTATTCTTGTGGTTGGTTTTTGCTACCACAATTTTGCGAGCAGTTCTGGCTATAAAATAACCCAGTGACGTGGTCAATGACGCTGCTGTTTTAAATATGCACACCCATAAAACGCCCGTTTTGACCTTTAAGCACGCCTGCGATCGGATCTCCACTCCCCGTTTTCAAGCACCTTCCCCTGTTACCACCCACATACGCCTCTTTCTGTCACTCAAATTAGCAGGCATTCGCTATTTTGCGAGCACATGAATTTCGGCCGCACTGACTGGTTCGCGCATGCGTATAACGATCCGTACGCATGCGCAGTTGGGCAAACATCGCTCAGAGCGAACGAGCTGCCGCTTACGAGTGGCTCTGAATCAGGCCCTAAATGCATTTTTTTCCATGCTAGCAATGCATTAGCAGATGCGCTCAATTCTGTCCAACTCCTCAGTGGGCCCATTCAATTGTACCTGCGTTTAAGTAGCAAAAATATAACTTTAGCTCAAAATAGAAAAGTTGAGAATATTATCTTACATAATTTGTACAACATAGGTGAAAACTATCCCATCCAAAGCAAGGTTTTCTGTATTGTAGGTATTTCTTTTTATTCTTATTCTTACATGAAACTGGTTTTCACCTCTGTATCATTTATTGGCCCTGTCTTTTGGATTTTGCTTACTTAATGATTTGAACAAAGTTTAGATTTTAGCTACACCTTATTGTTCACTTTAATTTAGAACAACATACTGTAATAAAATTTTTCTCAATTGCAGAAACCACACATTCTACAACAGACAGCGCAGCAGATACTCCATTTGAACCTACTTCTTCTGCAACCACTACTAGCAGTGTAGAAACCTCACATTCTACAACAGACAGCGCAGCAGATACTCCATCAGTACCTATTTATTCTGCAACCACTACTAGCAGTGTAGAAACCACACATTCTACAACAGACAGCACAGCAGATACTCCATTTGAACCTACTTCTTCTGCAACCACTACTAGCAGTGTAGAAACCACACATTCTACAACAGACAGCACAGCAGATACTCCATTTGAACCTACTTCTTCTGCAACCACTACTAGCAGTGTAGAAACCACACATTCTACAACAGACAGCGCAGCAGATACTCCATTTGAACCTACTTCTTCTGCAACCACTACTAGCAGTGTAGAAACCTCACGTTCTACAACAGGCAGCGCAGCAAGTCCTCCTTCAGTACCTATTTATTCTGCAACCACTACTAGCAGTGTAGAAACCACACATTCTGCAACAGGCAGCGCAGCAAGTCCTCCTTCAGTACCTACTTCTTCTGCAACCACTACTAGCAGTGTAGAAACCACACATTCTGCAACAGGCAGCGCAGCAAGTCCTCCATCAGTACCTATTTATTCTGCAACCACTACTAGCAGTGTAGAAACCTCACATTCTGCAACAGGCAGCACAGGAAGTCCTCCATCAGTACCTATTTATTCTGCAACCACTACTAGCAGTGTAGAAACCACACATTCTGTAACAGGCAGCGCAGGAAGTCCTCCGCCAGTATCTACTTCTTCTGCCACCACTACTAGCAGTATAGAGACCACAACTTCTACTACAACTCAAAGCGGAACAGTTCCTCCATTAGACTCTACAACTTTGTCTTCAACCACTACTACTTTTGAAACAACCACTATCACTAAGACTGGGACCACAATTTTCGCCACATCAGCTAAAACCACTTCACATTCAACTTTAGGTAAATAAAAGAACCTCTTCTAATCTGTAATGTTATTTGTTTGCAGTTTGTTTTTTTACAGCAGCATATAATATTTGACTTGTAATCTTAAATGTCATACATCAAATCATAAATATGTACCAGTAACACCAGCGAGTTAGTCATAGCTACTGTAGTTTTTGCATAAATATTTTAAAAAGAAAGATTAAAATTTATATAATAAATACTTGTGGCTCTAACTACAGAATATATTACACAGTGCATCACTTTCACCCAATCACCATTATGTCTGCTATATACACAAATAATCACAACCAGTTAACCTTTCAGACATTGAATTGTTCTTGATAAAATCAATCAAGATCTAAGATTGGGAGTGAAATTCTGGTGCTGGTCCAAGTGAGCAGTGTATCATCTGTAAACTAAGCACATGTATGCATTTCTTCTCCCACTGTTATCCCAATGGAAGCAAAACTATAGACAACTAGGGGTTAGAATCCAGAGGTGGGCAATAAGCATCCCTCCAGCTGTTTCTGAACGACACATTCCAGCACGCCCTGCAACAGTTTTAGCCTGGCCAAATAGCACTCCTAGGTTAGATACATAAGTCAAACAGCAATGGGGATAGATGGCACACTTGTCTATCCAAATATTTTTTTTATGGGAAATTCGCTTGACAGCTAGCCCCTGTATAAAATCTATATTGATTAAAGTTTTAAAAATACAAGAAAAACAGATGCATTCAGGTAAAGGTACAGTAGCAACATAAATCACGTCAAATACCCTCATACTACTTTGATGGTCCATTATAAAACCTGTGTAGCCTTGATTGCCAACAAAGGTTTCAGTCTGTTGACCATAACTTTTATAAATAGTTTCATGTTCATATTGATAAAGGAGATGGGAGTGGTAGTTATTGCATGGCAAGCATTTGAGAAAGAAGTAATCATCATCACTCATTATTGAGTTAAATAGCAAGAAGGTCATATAGTATAAGCTTGTAAATCCATTCAAAAGAGGTATCAAGGATGGTTTGAGAGCTTTCAAAGTTTCTACAATTTCTTTGACTGCAATTTTAAAATTTAGAATATTCTATTTAAAATTTTTGAGTTAAACAAAACAGTGCTAGGTATTTTAATGTAATTTATAATTTCCACACTGTTTTATGGCATGATAATAAATTGTCTTATGATTACAATTACTATGATCAAAGTAAGGCTTATACAATATGTATAGTCTGCTTCATAAATGTCATATCTATCAATAGGTTCTACTCTTACATCAACATTATCTTCAGCCACAACCTCAAGGCTACCGGACTCTGGTATGTACTTTTACATCTTATTCATATTTGTCTTCTCTACATATACAGATGTTACATTCATATTTTACCAACAGGACCAATCTTTTGTCACAATACAATCTATGCAGTTTACTACTGTTATTCACAATAGAAAAAAATTACTTTGGAGAAGTTTCTAATATATTTTGCATCCAAATGTAAACTATGTAAAACTACAACCAGATATAATTACTTGGAACAGGATGAAACAAGCATCTTATACTGTAGATTGAGCCAGGGAAGGACTGGGGCTGCTAAGTAGCCCTGGCATCAGTATGATCTGTGCAGGCTCAGAATTTGTGGGGTCCAGTATAAATTAAACATGTAGGGCCCCCCTAAGCAGAGGCACATACTGGGGAGTGGGCAGTAGCTCTCATCGGGATGGGCAGAGACACACATGGGGGCATAACCTCACATTGGTGGTGCATGCAGAGGCACATATGGTGAATGTGGACAAAAGCACACATTGGGGGTGGGCAGAGGCAGAGGCATACACGGGGAGGATGGTAGAGAGGCATATGTGGGGAGAGAGGTTAATATATCCAAAACTGTAGCCATAGAAACACCGGGTGGGGTAAAAGAACTGCAGTTTGTGTACACGACTAGAAAGAGGCAACTGTCCACAATCACCCGGGCCCACTCTACAGCTCTGACTTTATGTGTGACAGGCAGCCTAGCAGCAAATCACATTGGCTGCCTGTCAGGACAGTGCGGCGGCTGCATGGAGCTATCAATGTGCTCTGCAGTCTGTACATCAGTCTGGTCAAGTGCGCAGGAAAGCTCTTAGGGGTAAATTTATTAAAGATTTTCAAACTGAAAAGTTGTGGTTTTGTCCATAACAATAAATCATATACTGTAATTTTCTAGGATGCAATGTAGAAATTCTAGCTAGATTCTGATTGGTTGCTATGGAAAACAGCACCACTTTTCATTTTTTTAAGCTTTAGTAAATCTCCCCTTAGTCTCAAGAGATTATCCTAATCTCGCGAGACGTAGTGCTTCCCTGCTCACCACACAGACAAGCAGACGGAGACCTATGCGCTCCTGTTGCACACAGTAATGACAGGCAGCCAATTTGATTTGCTGCTAGGCTGCCTGTTATGCATAAAGACAATGCTGTACAGACAGCCGCCTCCAACACTCCCCCTCCTGTTTAATTAAAAATGATGGGAAAAAAATTAAAGGAAAAAAAAAGCTGACACCAGCAGGCTTCCCAAAACACTCCCGGTCCCTTACATATGTGCCCCTTGATGGTGGCCCTGTACTTAGACCCCATAGTGCTTGGTTTATTGTTTGTCAGTAATTATTACACCTAGAACACAGAAAATTCCATTGGACTTAAGCAGGTCTTACAACTAAATTTCTATATTTTCATCTTTACATTAAGGTATTTGTGATGTACAAGGAGACCCCCATTATTATACCTATGACGACCAAGTCCATGACTTTATGGGGACCTGCACATACACTTTATCTAAGCTCTGTGAAGCTGACGGACACCTGACCGACTTCAATGTGGAAGGAGCCAACGAGCACAAGGATGGCAACACCAGGGTGTCCTATCTAAAATACGTCAATATAGATGTGTACGGGAACAGGATCACACTGGAGAAGGACAGAGTAGTCAAGGTCAGTCAGTATGTGTGTTATTATACAGCACAGTATAGTATATTTGGTTGAATAAGTAAATCATTTAGTAAAGTATTTTTTTTTATTATTTTCTTTTGTTTGTTCCTTTTTTAGCAGCATTGCACCTATAGTATGAATATCTATTGTAGTTATTTTTTATTTTATCAATGTAAAGAAAACTTTGAAGCAGGTAAGGCAGAGCCAATGTGTAGACAATCACAGTAAAAGAACATTTCTAGGTCTAGACCAACCAATAGCTGATCAGATTATTATAGCATTCATAGGGCTAAACCAATCTAAAAGCAATCAGATACAGGGATCTATTCATCATCAGAGGCCATATGGCCCCGATGACTAAGTATTGATCTCGCTGCGAGGGATACTTAAGTATTCAACTCGTAGCGGCGGAAAATTTGCACCGAAGCAATTCATTATTGCTCCGGTGCGGGGACAGCTGCTCTGAAGAGCAGTTGTCCTCTCGGTTAGTATCGCAGCTATGGAAATAACTGTGTTACTTACCTCCTCCCTGTCAGCACAGCTACGCATGTGTGACCCGAGGTCACGCATGCGCAAAGCCGCTGAGGAGGTAGTGAGAAGGTGGCGGGGAGAGCTCGGATCTCTGTTCGCATCCCCAGAACTCCTTCCCATAGGAAGGAGTGGGAACAAACGCCATCTGAAATGGCGCTTGTTCTCACAAGCAAACGCCCAAAATTTTCTGGTTTTGGAGTTTGTTGAATATCAGGTGGTCCATTTGAGGCCGCTGATAATGAATGGCCCAGTAAATAAATAATGCGGAAACTGGTGTTTCCGCATTGTTACCAGGCCATTTATCAATGATGAATAGGCTCCTATGAAATTATTCAAAGGGTAGATAAATCTATAGCCAATCCAAGCAGTATATTAGTAAGAGAGCTAGACCCAGCTAGTCAGTGTAGTTGAATTCTCAGCAACATACTTAGCTTATGCTAAATGTCATATTGAATATAGATATAATATGTTGATTTATGTTAACGTATTTCTAAATCTAAACCCTAGAGTTTTCTAAAGGTGATTTACTTTATTATACATAGTCCAAAAGTACAGTAAAAATACTTTTTTTTTAGACTTTACTTTTTGTTTTAAAGTTGGCAGCAAGTTCAATCACTCACACCACAGCTGTCACTGAGATGCCTCTCACAATAGGTGCAAGCAGCAGTTAATACAGAATACAGTAACAGGCTTCCCTCTATTGGATCCAGTCATTACAAGGCAGCTGTCAATAGAAAACTCTTCTCTTGTACTGTAACAATGAACCTGCATAGATTACAAGGGATTTCGATTATAAGCTTACATGCTATTTCTGATAGCAGGCAGATGGCTGCATTAAGGAATTTATAGCCCCAAAGTAAATATCCCTTTAATTGCTTTTTTATATGACTTTGCACATAATAGTATTAGTATATCAGGATGTCTCATGAAAGTACATCACAAAAATGGTGTTTCTTTATAAGTCAAAATATTGTTGTTAACAGGGGTGTCTTACTTTTGTAGTTTGAAGAGACATCAAAGTTGCCTTTGTATTATACAAGGGACTATTTCATGAGTTCCACACCGATGACCCATCAATCAGGATCAAAACTTTCATCAAAGCAACTTACATTGTACTGGTTTTGGCATGAAGAGATTGCCAACACTGTCCCACATAGTTTTTCTAGCTCCCCAAATACACCACAATTATAGCTATTTATAATTTTTCATTATCTAAAATGTATCATTTACAGGTGAATGGACAGGTAGTGACTCTGCCGCATCATCTGTTGCCTGATGTTGACATAATCATAAGTGGATCGAATGTCCTGGTGACAACAGGCTTTGGACTAAAAGTGAAGTTTAACGGGAAACATAAATTGGAGGTGACACTTTCAGGCGCTTACTTCGGTAAAGTTTGTGGACTTTGTGGAAATTTCAATGGAAATGCAACTGATGATTTCCTAAATCCAGATGGTAAATTAGAACAAGATTCTGCCAGTCTTGGTAACAGCTGGCAAGTTGACAATGACACCAGGTGAGACCTTGTTATATTGACTCTTGACATTTTGGCAGTGTTCATAATGAATTATGTGCTGTATTATACATTGTCATTGACGTCTTGTGTATGTCAAAGGGCCTTTGGGTAAAATATAACTAGACATCAATTTATATTAAAGATGCACTCCAGGAGTTGAACATCCTTCAAATTGTACAGAGGATGAGAAGGAAATGATTGCCAGCAACAGCTTCTGTGGAATGATCACTGACAAGAACGGCCCATTTAAAAATTGCCATGATGTAATAGATCCACAAGTATTTGTCACGAATTGTGCGTATGACCTGTGTGAACTGTATCTGGATATGGAACTTCTGTGTGATAGCCTTCAGGCGTATGCGGAGGCCTGTCAGTCTAATGGAGTTACAATCGATCCATGGAGAAATAACACTTTCTGTCGTAAGTCAGCTATATATTTTCATACTATTCTTACTATTTAAAAGTCCATAATAAAATTTAAAAAGCTAGTATTTGAACCTGGCTCATCAAATGCAGTTCTCACATTATACTGGTTATGGGAAGTACAGGGGACCCCTACTCTTTTTGTCCCCTGTATTTCCAAAACCAGGACCGCCTCCGCTGAGTCCAGGTTGTGCACAGGTGACCCCTACGTATTTTGTCCCCTGTATCTTGACAACCAGGATTGGCTCTGAAAAGCCCAGTGCTGGTTATGCTAAATACACTGGACCATTATGCTTTTTGTCACCTCTATTTTCACAACCAGGACGTTCAGTGAAAAGCCCGGGGCTGGTTGTGCTTTGGGGGGGTGGAACGTAATTTTATATACTTCTTTTATTTTACACATATTACATTTTTTACACAGATACATGGATGGATCTCACTGATCCGTCTATGCATCTGTGTCTTATTGATTTTATTCCTCTCAGATGCATTCCCAGCGTCATTGAGTCCCTCTTTTGCCTGCTGATGCCCCTGTGCACTGCCTTGCTGCTGCCACTGCTCCTCACTGCCACTGCTGCCACTGGCCCACACACCTACAGTCCGCCCCCGCAGCCGTCTCTCCCTCTGCACCCCCAAAACACCTCCTATGTGCTGTCCCTCTTCCACCCATGCTAGTGTACCATTTTGTTGCCCTTTTCCCCTGCAGGTGGCCCGGTTTTCTCCTCCAAACCCTTATGGTTAATAAATTATAAAAAAAGCAATGAAGTTCCATAGACAAAAAACCTTACAGTTTTACATGTCCCATTAAGGCTTCTCAGACATGATCTGAAATTTCACAAAACCTACCGAATTTCTGCCACTCAAACTAAAATAAGCAACGAAATTCTGATCATTAAGGCTGACACAAGGGACACAATTACTGCAGCTGTAATCAGTGCTGTGTATGCGCCGCTTTTGTGAACGTAACGGCGAATTCGCAGCACTGATTACAGCTGCAGTAAGTTAGAGCAGGCAGGGAAAAGTATCTATTTTCTGAAAAGCTGTCACCGCAAAAATTACAGCTTTTCCGAATAGATACTTATGGAGAGGAGGAATGATGACTTCCTCCGGTAATTAGGTAGAACTCCAATGCGAGTTCTAAACCTAATTACCTCCATCAATTTTTTAGTTATAATGAACAGGCCCCATAGGGAGCTGAATGTGTATTCTGAATGAGATGGATGTATGGAGTGAGAAGGATGTTGGAACCCAGTGGGATTGTTGTGGTGACCGAATGTAAAGATTGTGGGCACTGAGTGGGATGTGTGTGCCACATAACTGCTCAGACCTCAGTTGCATAGACTGCATGTGATTATTCCAATGAGCACACAATTCTGCGAATTAGCAGCTCCACCATTTTGTGAGTGCCAGCAGTCTCACTCTATTAGAGTGCTGAATCTGCAGTTAACCACAGGGTGTGATACCATACCATATCTGTATTGCGCAAGGAACACGTCCATTAAGGTATCAGCCTAAATAATTTGGAATTTCATTGCTTTTACTGTACTGTAGGTTTTGTGAAATTTCAGATCATGTCTAAGAAGTCTTAATAGGACATGTGATACCATAAAGTTTTTTGTCTATGGAATATATACTATATATGTGTGTATAAATAATTATATATAGTATAAATATTTGTTATGCCGTGATTGCAATTTTGCTTAAATTTGCCACTATGAGGAGAGCACATATTCAAATACTGCACCTACAATGTTTCATTTTGCTTTGGCGACTGTCCTTTAGATAATGTATGGCATTTATTTATTGAATTGGACAATTTCACTTGTTGGCAGAGATTGACACTGTCTGGTGGTGCATTATTAGCTTCACAGCCTTTGGTAAAACAATTTTTATGCTTACCATGTGCCAAGGTGTGTGACAATGCTCTTTTCATCATCAATGCATTGTACATAATTACCGACATTTCGGCAGTCCCCCTGCCAGGTTGGTGCAACAGGGGACGTGGGGGCCTTAAGTGGGTGGTTGGTGTGCGTGCTGGTATGATAGTGTCATCGCAGCAACGCTCCCTACTTTAAAATGCCAGTAATCCAAGCAATGTAATGCAGGGGGCGGGGCTATGATGACGTGATTCAGCACGGATCACGTAATTGGTGCTGTGGGACCACCCACTTTTGCTCGCTATTTGCAGGTGGGTGTGGGCCAGTGTGGGCTGGTTCGGGGAAGTCGGCAGCAATTCTGGGAGACTTGCCTACTCTTGTGGGGGGCCGAGAGCGGCACCCAATTTTCGGGAGGCTCCCGGCCGTCGCGGGAGACTAGGCAAGTATGGCATTATACGATTAGCAGTTACTGAAAATTGGCTGTTTAATATATGTGAAAAGGAGAAATATGTTAGCTCACCCAAACTGCTGCGTCTATAAAAACAAAAGGTCTGTCTCTCTCTCTCTGTATCTCTTTCTCTCTCTCTCTCTGTATATCTCTCTCTCTCTCTCTCTCTCTCTCTCTCTCTCTCTAGCACCTTATAAAATTAGAAAAAAAACACAAATACTGCTCTGTTGTTAATGTGATTTCACATCACACAGTTGTGGGACTAAATAAGAGGTGGACACAATGTCGATGTTTGCAGCGTTGAGCGATTATTTTTGTCCAGCACGTGCGTTGAGTTGCACTGCGCACGAGCCAAGTTTCATTACCACCGGTGGTCATGTGAGGACTTGGACGTAGAAAAAATCCGTATGCAGTGGTTAAGACCTCGATTGCTTACTTCCGATGGACTTTCTGTGCGACCATAGGGTTGCTCTGAACATTGATGCTGCAACCGATGTGCGACCAATGGTGCATCTGTGTATGCAAGTGGTGAACTTGACAAGCCTTTGTGGGCATCTTAATACAAATCTCAGCGGCTATGACATTTGCATATTTTCTCACAGACGCTTAATACAGGATGGCAGTAGTGATGGGAGTTATGCCCATCTCTGAATCAGTCCCTGTGTCACCCAAATCTACAAACATAAGGCCAGAATCAGCGATTACACTAATCACACTGCGCCTGTGTCTTTGTACACAGAGGCTGTGTGATAAAATGCTAATGCAGCAAGAAGTGTCTTGCTTAAATAGACGCCCCCTGCCACCTCCTCTAATCTGAAGATGCAGCATTGGATCACCTGCTTGTACATTGGCCATCTGAGTAACTCAGGATGACCAGGAACGCAGACCCTGGCCTCAGGGGCTGACACGCTCCCATTTTGGAAAATGTGCCCTGTTGCCACTCCCTCCTTACGCCAAATAGCTGCAGACTGTCACTCACCTAAGTATGCAGCTGCACTGCATCTGATGATACAAGATCCAATCTGCACATGCTCAGTGCGGGTCGTACGCATGCACAGTTCAACAAACATCGGAGCTGTATGTAACCATCGGGTTTGCGTACATCTCTGAATTTAATATTGATAAGCTATTAAGGGGACATAAGATGTCATGCAGTATTAATATTTTCTATGTTATAATTTTTCCTTTAGTGAACTGGTACTTGAGCCCAAATACGTACAGTTTTATTAGTAAAACAAATACTTTCTAGATTAAAGGAATAGGGAAAGGAACAGCTTTCACTGTCAATGATTTGCACTATTGTGAATATTTTCTAAGAGTAACTAAATATTAATGATGGATTATTTAATCCCAAATTAAAATAGTGTAATTAATGGAAAGATAAACAATATTAATCCTTATAAAGTTACAAATAGACGCCCAGGTGAGCAGCATTGGAGGGATACTTGGGTAATATTGAAACATTTTCACTCCTAGGACCTCATTCAGAGCCAGTCGCACAGAGCGTGCGGTCGGTCTGAATGAGGGGAGGACCTCTTGAATTTTCAAGACGTCCTCCTTTGCGGTGGTAAGGCTGTGGGTTAACACCCACAGCCTTACGACCGCCTAAGGTGATGGTCGCGATGGTCAAGACCATTGCGACCATCGGGGCTTACGACGAGACCCTAGGGTAGGGTCTCCCTTGTCGTAAGCCCCAGAGAGCTTCTGGCTCTGTCAGAGCCAGAAGCTCTCCACTGACATCACTAGTGATGTCAGTGGGGCCTCCCCCAAACGGCAGGCCTCCGTTTGGGCTGCCACCCCCCCGGCCCGCCTTCCAAACGGGGTGAGCTGTCAATCAACATCGACAGCTCGCCCCCTTTGGATCCAGACCTGCTATAACCGGCGCTGTCGGTCATAGCGGGTCTCACGCATGCGCACGACGGCGCCGGCGTCGTCGTGCGCATGCTCTGTGGGGGGCCATCGACCCGGTCCGAGCGCATTGGCGCTAATGACCGGGTCTGAATGACCCCCATAGTCCCTAGAATTCTCCCACCAAATGCACACAAGGCTTCTTCATTACCGATGGAGCAAACTGTATTTCAGCATACGGATCACACCATTGAAGTTGATGTCACTTTTCCCATTGAAAATTAATACAGCAGCTGTTAGTTGTTATTTGATATACGAGTTCAGTGGCTAACAAAATGTGTAACAAAGTTTTCCACATCCATAAAAAAAAGTTAGTCTTGCCATGATGTAACTAGACAAAGCCAAAAAGAACAAGATATTGAAGAAGGCTGTCTAACTATCTTTCATTATATAAAAGAATAAACATGTTCTGTGTTCTTTTGCAGCCCTGAAGTGTCCATCGAATAGTCACTATGAGCATTGTGGAACAGCCTGTCCAGCTACCTGCGTCAATCCAGGATCCCCATCCACCTGCCACCTACCGTGTACTGAATCCTGTATCTGTGATTCAGGATATATCCTCTATGACAAGAAGTGTGTTCCAGCTGACAAGTGTGGATGTTGGGCAGATGATAAGCATTATCCTGTAGACTCTGAGTTCTGGACAGATGATACTTGCGCTACAAAATGTAAATGCCCCTCACCAGGAAGTGCTTTAACCTGCTGGGATGATATGTGTCCCAGTAACCAGTATTGTGGAATATCAAATGGAGTCCCTGGCTGTTATTACTTCACATATGGTGTGTGCAGGGTCCATAATGACCCCCATTATGACACTTTCGACAGAGTCAATCACGATTTCATGGGTCTATGCACATACACCCTTGCCAAGGTCTGCAACAGTTCTCCATATTATTTCAACATACAAGCAAAGAATGAACATCGTGGAGATTCCACAATATCTTATGTAAAGCATGTTCTTGTTGAAGTTTACAGCCATAAAGTCCAAATGATGAGAAATGAGCGGGACCGTGTTTTGGTGAGTAGGAACATCTAATGGATTCCTAGAAGATCATAAATACCTTTTATATTGATTTTAATTTTATTTTCTTGATATATATGTAACAGGTCAATGAGATCTGGACTACACTCCCAGTAACCTTAGCTGAAGGAGCAGTGACCGTGACCTGGACTGGAAAATATGTTAGTCTGCAGACTGATTTCAGACTGACTGTGGCTTATGATGTAGATACCTCTGTGGATGTGAAAGTTCCAAGTAATTTTGCAGAACTCACCTGTGGAATGTGCGGCAACTTTAATGGGCGCAAATCAGATGATTTCATGATGCCAAATGGAGAACAAGCAAAGACAACTGAACAACTTGGACAGAGCTGGATGGTAGAAGATGATGATCCACTTTGTTATCCTGAGGATCCTGAGCCATCACCCCCTCCACCTTGCCTACCAGAGACAGAGGATATATATAAAAGTGATACATTCTGTGGACTGCTGATTAGTAAGGACGGTCCTTTCTATATATGCAATTCTGTCATTAGTCCTGGGGGATTCTATGACAGCTGTGTCTTTGACATGTGCGCTCTTAATGGAGATCCAGCAACTCTGTGCAGCTTGTTATCAGCTTATGCTGATGCCTGTCAGAAGGAAGGTATATCTATTACCTGGAGAAACAGCACCTTCTGCGGTGAGTATCTCAAGTGTAATTTTATTTCTATTAGCAAAATATAATTTTCTCATATAAAATATTTGTGATTGTTTATTTATCTATTGGTTTATGTTGTTCTTTTACTGTCGATTTACACATTTTGTTTTATGTTCTTGAGTCTTAAAATTGCTTTTAGACAGATATGAAATTCTTTACTAATTGTAAAATACAATCTGTGTCTAATTGATCAAACTCTGTAATTTTAGCTCCTGAATGCCCGCCCGATAGTCACTTTAGCACATGTGCGTCTGCCTGTCCGGCAACATGTGTAGAGCCAGACACCCCGGAGAACTGCAGCATTCCATGTTCAGAAGGCTGTGAATGTGATGAGGGTTATGTCATCAGTGGTGGAACTTGTGTTCCCAAGTTAAATTGTGGCTGTTTGTACAATGACATTTATTATAAAGTAAGTGGGGAACAAATAGTTTTAATATTAACATTCTAAAATTGTCAACATTATTAACTGTAATATATATTGCTTGTTTACAGGAAGAAGAGCAGTTCTTGCAAGGCAACTGTGAGAGCAACTGTACATGTCTGGGTGGCAACTCAGTGATCTGTAGTCCAATGTCCTGTGCAGAAGATGAAATATGCAAGGTTCAAGATGGGTTACTAGGCTGCTATCCGCCAAGCACCGCAACCTGCCACATTTATGGAGACCCCCATTACACCACCTTTGATGGCACAGTCCACCACTTCCAGGGAGCTTGTACCTACACTGTGACTGAGACATGTGCTAACACATCACACAGCTATAGCGTCACCACACGCAATGAACACAGAGGTAACCCAAGCTGGACAGCCATTAATTCTGTCACCCTCACTGTGGATGGAATAGAGATCTTCATTGAAAAGAACAACATTGTGCAGGTACCAGTTTGAATGATATATATAAGAGGTTTAGGGCGCTCCACACAAGGAAAAATTGCTGCCACCTATTCACATCAAAATGATCATCCCAAAGATCAAAGAATAAAACAATTAAAAAGATAGATGTGATGTGAGTCAGGGCGCTAAAATTCTAGTCACCTTGGAGTGAATGTATGTATCAGATATATACTAATACTTATCTTTTCAATATAGACAAAGATTCTTGTCTATATTGAAAAGATAAGTAGAAGTATATACAGTATCTGATACATACATTCACTCCAAGGCGACTAGAATTTTAGCGCCCTGACTCACATCACATCTTTTTTTTTCAATTGTGCAGGTACCGTATGTATGTAAGAAATTGTGTGGCACATAGTAATGCTATTTTTAGCAGGTTTGATTGCAGTATTCATGTACGGTATGTTAGCGGGTGATACTTGGCATTTCTGCACCTTCTTTTGACCATAACTATCTACTACTGTAGTTTATTTTTATATCTAATAATATGTTCTCAAATTTTATTTTTTAGGTCAACAATGTTTCCATTACTCTTCCTGCTAATGTGTCTGACATAATCATTACACGAAGTGGCAAGTATGTTATTGTTAGTACAAACTTTGGCCTCGAGCTTCAGTTTAATGGGGATCATGAGCTATTTGTTAGAGTGAAGGAGAACTACAAAGGAGCATTGTGTGGCTTGTGCGGCACCTACAATGATAACCACCATGATGACTTTATGAAACCTGATGGCAGCATTGTCACTGATGTGAATGACTTTGGAAACAGTTGGAGAGTCCCAGATGATGGATGGCCGTAAGTATCAGGATAGTGCTTTTAAGAAACTATACCTTTACAGAAAATCGCTATAATTATCTTGATTGGGTTATTAGATTGTAAGAACTAGGCCAAGTGGCATTTTTAATGTTTTGAAGATAAATCAGCAACAAGCTCACTGGAGTTGTTTGTTTTCATCTGGATCAATAGAGCTAAAATCTAGAATAAACAGAAGGAGTTTTGACTATTAAAAAAAAATAAAAAAATCACTAAATATGTACTATAATTATGTAATAGGTTCCAGTAAGTTCCTTTTATTATTTCATTATTAATAACTTTTTTGCTAACTATTCTTTGTGTTTGTTCTTTAGGTGCAATTCTACTCCTCCACCACCACAGGTCTGCCCTCCATCTTTACAACAAGAGGCTGAACTGAAATGTTGGATCATTAGACAAAACAATGGCCCATTCAGTCCTTGCCATGCTCATTTACGGCCGCACCAGTACTTTGAGAGTTGTGTGTTTGATCAATGTATCACAGGTGGAAGTGATGATCTGCTCTGCTATGTTCTAGAGTCTTATGCTGCAGCTTGTGAAGAGCTGGGTGTTTCTTTGGGAGACTGGATACATAATACTATTTGTGGTAAGATCCAAGTGATTACTAAGTTTACTAAGTCTCTACTAAGTTTCTTTGAGTATTTTTTAATGTTCGTATTAGATTTGGTAACTGTTCTTTCCTTTTTTCAGATCTAAATAGAACATCAACAACTCCAGCATGGATATCTATTTCTCCAATTTCTACAACTCCTGCTACTAGTTTAGCTCCACTGACAAAATCTACAGCTTTTACAGCATCACATATTACAGGTAAATGATCTGAAGTTGTCAGATAAATGTTGTGTACCATTAATGACTAGCTATGATTACTATAATTGTGATGAACGAAACATGCACATTATCCTCAAAATGTTGCACAATAATTCATAAAGCAGAGTGTATGCAACAAGTTGAGTGTTTCCTTTGGGGTCTAGAAACATAATATTTGTGATTAGATGAAAATGTTTTTCAGATGTCTTTGTTATTTTTTTTTTTGTATTATCAGATCCATGTAAATTTTAGTAAATTTTCTTTTAATTTCTCACAGATACAAATAGACCATCAACAACTCAGTCTACGACATCTACTTCTCCATCTTCTACAACTTCTGCTACTAGTACAGTTCCACCAATAATATCTACCACAGTTCCAACAACTCCAGATATTACAGGTAAAAAAGCAGAAGATGTTAGACATATGTTGTCTGTCAATAAGGAATAACAATTAATATTACAATTGGGATAAACAAACATGTACACAATCCTCATAATTATATCCCCATAATTTAAAATAATCCAGAAAACATTCTGTAGTGTAAGTAAATCGTCTTTAAATTTCTCGGATACAAATAGACCATTAACAACTTTGTCTACGATATCTATTTCTCCATCTTCTACAACTTCTGCTACTAGTACAGTTCCACCAATAATATCTACCATGGATTCTAAAACTCCAGGTATTACAGGTAAAAGAGCAGAAGTTGTTACACATATGTTGTCTGTCAATAAGGAATAACAATTAATATTACAATTGGGATAAACAAACATGTACGCAATCCTCATAATTATATCCTCATAATTTAAAGTAATCCAGAAACATTCTGTAGTGTAAGTAAATCATCTTTAAATTTCTCACAGGTACAAATATACCATCAACAACTTTGTCTACGACATCTACTTCTCCATCTTCTACAACTTCTGCTACTAGTACAGTTCCACCACTAATATCTACCACGGTTTCTACAACTCCAGGTATTACAGGTAAAAGAGCAGAAGTTGTTACACATATGTTGTCTGTCAATAAGGAATAACAATTAATATTACAATTAGGATAAACAAACATGTACGCAATCCTCATAATTATGGACCTCATTCAGAGTCGGTCGAAGCAGCCGCACGGTCGTACGCGAAAAGGGGCCGTATATGTAAATGATTCCCTCGCAAGTTGCATCCCTAAGTTCGGATCGGTAGCTGGCCGACCAAGGGGAGGAAGCGGTCGGAAGACAAAAAAATACGCCCCCTTCTCGTACGCATTGCACGTCATCTCCGGGCATATAAGGATTAATCGAGACCATCGGCAACCATCGAAACTGGTCGTAGAGCTTAAGATTGACCATACCCTCTCTTAAACTCTACGATCATGTCAGTGTGAAAACCTCCCATGTCACATGTGCCATGACGCTAATTTGTTAATTATGCACTCCCATAAACCATATGCACTCCCACAAAACGCCGTTCGCATAATTAGGCACGCCTGCGTTCGGATCTCCACTCCCCCGTTTTTAAGCACCTTCCCCTGTTACCACCCACAAACACCTCAATCTGTCACTCAAACTACCGACCTGGCTGTGTTCAAGGAGAGAGAAATTTCTGATCGTAGCGGCTAGTTTGCGCACGCTCATTGCGAACTTTACGCATGCGCAATATAGCGAACATCGGTGGCGTACGACCGTGCGGCCGCTTCGACCGACTCTGAATGAGGTCCTATATCCTCATAATTTAAAGTAATCCAGAAAATATTCTGTAGAGTAAGTAAATCGTCTTTTAATTTCTCACAGATACAAATAGACCATCAACAACTTTGTCTACGACATCTACTTCTCCATCTTCTACAACTTCTGCTACTAGTACAGTTCCACCACTAATATCTACCACGGTTTCTACAACTCCAGGTATTACAGGTAAAAGAGCAGAAGTTATTACACATATGTTGTCTGTCAAAAAGGAATAACAATTAATATTACAATTGGAATGAACAAACATGCCCGCAATCCTCATAATTATATCCTCATAATTTAAAGTGTAGTGTAAGTAAATCGTCTTTAAATTTCTTACAGATACAAATAGACCATCAACAGCTCCATCTACCACATCAATTTCTCCAACTACACACCCACAACCAGGTAATTCATATTCACAGACTTAATGGCAATGCAGTATATTATACTATCGAAATTTAAACATAAATGGCCTGATTTTGAGTTGCAAGCACTGCCGATGTCGGACACAGTGGAACGGGGTTTTTCTACTGTGCAGGCATCTAAGTCACACCACACATGCGTTCTGATTGTTGTCGCAGTACTGATTCAGTCCTATATTCTCTGACATGTTAGAAATGTATTTGCCATTCCTGGGCAGTGACAGGGAGGTGACTATTCAGACGCACGGAAATCAGGAATCTTATGAGAGCGTTATGGGAGTGGGGCGAGTGTGTCGCTGAAAGTGGTTGCATACAAAGATGCTTCATCGCTTACATTGGAGAACTTGCACCTAGCATGGGGCTGGTGCAAGTTTTGATGGTGCAACCGATGATGGTGCCTAAAGATGGACTAAGCTGTATTTGAGAGTCTAAAGATGCTGAAAGTGAGTGTTTCAGTCTTTGCCCATTCGGACGTATGGATGTATTGTACACCAGGGCTTTGCAGCAGCATTAGCATAAAGTCACAGACATAACTGTGGCAAAAGATGCAGTCACGTCATTGCTGTGACCAACTCAGAATCAGGCCAAAGTAGACGGAAGGCTAGCAGCATTCATGGAGTAAGGTGAAAAAAAAAAATAATTTAATGGTTTAAACCATTGATGTTATTTAATATTATGGTCTGCGAAGGAAGAAACATTCTGACTTTTCTAGAATAAATGATGCTTTGTAACTGAAACCAGATAACAGTGTTTCTCACTGTGTGTCATAGGTTCTTCAAGGTGAGACTTTAAGCAATCTAATTTTTTTCCCAATTAGATACAGCTTTTACAACCACAACTTCAGCTTCAACCACTACTCCTACCACAGTAACCTCAACTATGGCTACAACCACAAGCAGAAGTACTACCGCACCAGCTACCACACCAGGGGTTGCAAGTAAGTGAGAGTAGCTGCAATGTAAACTATATGTTCTATTGCATCTTATGGGGCCTCATTTACAGCTACAAAAAAAGCAAAGAAAAAGAAGGAATCAGCCTTATAGTGTAAGTGCAGGGAGAAGACTAGCTGCACTTATCCAACAAAATGAAACAAATAACTCAGTTTAATGCTGTAGCATGTTATAGCATGTTATTTAATATTATGGTCTAAGTAGGAAAGAACATTCATACTTTTCTAAAATAAATAATGCTTTGTAACTGACACCAAAATATTAATTCTAGACACTGACTTCAAGACAGGGGTAATTGTAGGTGGAGATTGCATTTAGTCATACATGAGTGACTCAAACATAATGATCAAGAACGGAGCATGAGGCAGTTGTGGGTTCTTTTTGTCTGTCCACCAAATGACTTGTCCATTTTGGATACACGTGTGTGGCCAACTTTGGCATATATTGAATTCTGCATTGATTAAGATAATATGCGGGTCATACCTCAGCACAGCAATTTCCCGATCCCCCGTCATCGATCCCATCTGCTGATTG
The DNA here is from genome assembly GCA_031769625.1 of Taudactylus pleione. Classification (NCBI taxonomy): domain Eukaryota; kingdom Metazoa; phylum Chordata; class Amphibia; order Anura; family Myobatrachidae; genus Taudactylus; species Taudactylus pleione. The sequence continues at coordinate 10,475,658 of JAUIMM010000370.1, forward strand.
GTGATGTAAACTGCCGATCGACAGGCATCTATGATCAGTGATCCCTCAAGAATTTGGGAAACTCTGCATTTTAACTCAATAGTAGTTGCAAACACAGACTTATACAATGTTTGTAAATTACACTTTTTATTCAGATTTTATGTCATATTGTACATGGAATTGTTATATTTGTCTATTGCAAACTGTTTGTGTTGTCATGTGAACTGTAATATGTATTATTATAATTTCTCTATAATGCCTCACTGCTCCTAATCATGTTTTGGTTGGGATCGGCAAATTCGTGAACATCCAACATGTTGGATTTCTCTAATGCCCCGACCCAGGTGTGAGGGGATCCGGGAATTGCGACAATCAGTCTCAGATGTATGAGCCATCTAACATTGTGTTTTCTGTGTGTGACAAGCTTCTTCAACATTAGAATTTAAACTACTGTATCTAATTATCTTTTTATTATTTTCCCATTTAGGTACAACTTTTACAACAACACCCAGAATCACAACTTCAGCTTCAACCACTACTTCTACCACAAGAACCTCAACTATGTCTACAAGTACTACCAGAAGTACTACCGAACGACCTACCACACCAGAGGTTAAACGTAAGTGAGAGTAGTTGCAATGTAAACTACTTGTTCTGTCAAACTATTTAGCATCTTGGCAGAGCTAAAGGTGCCTATCAACTACAATACGGAGAAACGAGAGCACGATTATGACATTGTAATCGTGCTGATGTTTCTCCATCTTTGATGTGTCTACGCTAACGTTCAGTCGTTCAGTGTAGGGACATCCATCATCCCCATACATGCTGAACCTGACATGATCCTCAGGTTGACCAGCATGTACGGGCGATGATAGATGTCTGAAATGACCAGCGGGCGTGCGTATCGCTGGTCGTTTCCAACATAAACATATACAGTGCCCCCAGTAGAGGTCCCCCTTATGCAGTGCCCCTTGTACAGTGCCCCCAGTAGTGTCCCTTATAAATTGCCCTCCAGTAGTGCCCCTTATAAAGTGCCCCCACTAGTGGTCCCCTCTATGCATTGCTTCCAGTAGTGGTCCACCCTATGCAGTGCCCCTTATACAGTGCCCCCAGTAGTGCCCCTTATGCAGTGCCCCAGTAGTGGCCCTCCCTATCCAGTGCCCTTTATATAGTGTCCCAGTAGTGCCTCTTATAAAGTGCCCCTTATACAGTGCCCCCAGTAGTGGTCCTCCCAATGCAGTGCCCCCAGTAGTGTCCCTTATACAGAGCCCCCAGTAGTACCCCTTATACAGGGCCCCCAGTAGTGGTCCCCCTTATACAGGGCCCCCAGTAGCAGAGCCCCTTATGCAGTGCCCGAGGTAGTGCCCCTTATGCAGTGCTTCCAGTAGTGGTTCCCCCTAATAAGTGCCCCCAGTAGTGCCCCTTATACAGTGCCCCAAGTAGTGGTCCCCCATATGCAATGCCCCTTATACAGTGCCCCCAGTAGTGGTCCCCATTATGCAGTGCCCCTTGTACAGTGCCCCCAGTCGTAGTCCCCCTTATGCAGTGCCCCCAGTAGTGTCCCTTAAAAAGTACCCTCCAGTAGTGCCCCTTATACAATGCCCCCAGTAGTGGTCCCCTTATGCAGTGCCCCTTATACAGTGCCCCCAATAGTGCCACCAGTAGTGCCCCTTATGCAGTGCCCCAGTAGTGGTCCTCCCTATCCAGTGCCCCCAGTACTGGTCCTTCCAATGCAGGGCCCCCAGTAGTGCCCCTTATACAGGGCCCCACGTAGTGGTTCCCCCTATGCAGTGCCCCTTATACAGTGCCCCCAGTAGAGGTCCCCCTTATGCAGTGCCCCTTATACAGTGCCCCCAGTAGTGTCCCTTATAAAGTGCCCTCCAGTAGTGCTCCTCATACATTGTGCCCCCAGTAGTGGTCCCCCCTATGCATTGCTCCCAGTAGTGATCCACCCTATGCAGTGCCCCTTATACAGTTGCCCCCAATAGTGCCTCTTATGCAGTGCCCCAGTAGTGGTCCTCCCTATCCAGTACCCTTTATACAGTACCCCCAGTAGTGCCCCTTATAAAGTGCCCCTTATACAGTGCCCCCAGTAGTGGTCCTCCCAATGCAGTGCCCCCTGTAGTGTCCCTTATACAGAGTCCCCAGTAATGCCCCTTAAAAAGGGCCCCCAGTAGTGGTCCCCCTTATACAGAGCCCCCAGTAGTAGTGCCCCTTATGCAGTGCCCCAGGTAGTGCCCCTTATCCAGTGCTTCCAGTAGTGGTCCCCCTTATTAAGTGCCTCAAGTAGTGGTCCCCCCTATGCAGTGCCCCTTATACAGTGCCCCAAGTAGTGGTCCCCACTATGCAGTGACCCTTATACAGTGCCCCCAGTAGAGGTCCCCCTTATGCAGTGCCCCTTATACAGTGCCCCCAGTAGTGTCCCTTATAAAGTGCCTCTTATACAGTGCCCACAGTAGTGCTCCTCCCAATGCAGTTCCCCCAGTAGTGTCCCTTATACAGAGCCCCCAGTAGTGCCCCTTATACAGGGCCCCCAGTAGTGGTCCCACTTATACAGGGCCCCCAGTAGTGGCCCCCCTTATACAGGGCCCCCAGTAGCAGAGCCCCTTATGCAGTGCCCCCTGTAGTAGTGCCCCTTATGCAGTGCCCCAGGTAGTGCCCCTTATGCAGTGCTTCCAGTAGTGGTCCCCCCTATTAAGTGCCCCCAGTAGTGCCCCTTATTCAGTGCCCCAAGTAGTGGTCCCCCTTATGCAGTGCCACTTGTACAGTGCCCCCAGTCATGGTCCCCCTTATGCAGTGCCCCCAGTAGTGTCCCTTATAAAGTGCCCTCCAGTAGTGCCCCTTATACAGTGAACCCAGTAGTGGTCCCCCCCTATGCAGTGCCCCTTATGCAGTGCCCCAGTAGTGGTCCTCCCTATCCAATGCCCCCAGTAGTGCCCCTTATAAATTGCCCCTTATACAGTTCCCCAGTAGTGGTCCTCCCAATGCAGGTCCCCCAGTAGTGCCCCTTATACAGGGCCCCCAGTAGTGGCCCCCCTTATACAGGGCCCCAAGTAGTGGTCCCCCCTATGCAGTGCCCCAAGTAGTGTCCTATACAGTGCCCCCAGTAGTGGTACCCCCTATGTAGTGTCCCTTATACAGTGGCCCCAGTAGTGGTCCCTCCAAATACAGTACCCCTTATACAGTATCCCCAGTAGTGGTCCCCCCTATGCAGTGCCACTTTCACAATACCCCCAGCAGTGGTCCCGCTTATAAAGGGCCCCCAGTAGTGTTCCCCCTCTATGCAGTACCCCTAACATATATAACAGACACATCAAAAAAATCCACTTTCCTGAATACCTGCTCTTGTGCCCGCCGCTGTCCGCTCCTCCATCCTCCCGCTTGGCACTATGGGAGAGACGTCATGATGTCTCTCCCATCACCTACTGCGGGAGCCGGAAGGCAGAGCTCACGAGTGAGCTCCAGCCCAGCTTCGGCTGTGGGTGCAGCAGCCAATGAGAGTCTGTCTGACTCTCTTTGGCTGCTAAAATAAAAACACCACCGCCGGTGAGTACGGGTGTACTAGTCGGCGGCGATGTGTTTGTCACTGTGTAGTGCGGGATGCACTCCGGGCTACACTACACTGACTTAAAATCACTGTCCTGGACCACAGTTGGCGGCGCACTGCTGGTCTGACAGCACCCACGGCATGTGCCCTGCTCGACCCCCTCTAGTCACACCACTGCACTGCACTTTTCATCCTTAAAAAAGCAATAAAGACTTAAATTTATAAAAATAATGAATACCTAAATATGGTAACTACTGTATATGCCAATTAGTACATTAGTAAGGTGTTTTTGTGTGAAGAAACCATCCTGATGGTAAACTTGAAAAATCTGTAGTAATATTAATCTTGTTACTACAAAATCACTCAATATTTACTTTTTTATTTGTTTCCAGCCAATGCTATCTGCAGTGCTTCAGGAGATCCTCATTACAACACATTTGATGGTGGCATCCATCATTACATGGGGAATTGCAGTTACACACTGACCATACTCTGCATTCCTTCACCCAGTGCATTTCCAGATTTCCATGTCTATGCCACCAATGAGCACAGAGGATCTAACACCAAAGTGTCATATATCCAGTCGGTACATGTTGAAGTGTACAACACAAATTTCACACTGCTAAAGAATAAAAAGCTGAATGTAAGTAACTGGCTCAGCTAAATTCCGTTATTCTGTCAGTTTCTGCTAACATACTGTATACTGTTTAGTTATCTAAGGTATGTTCAGTAGGTTTGTTTTTAACACCCCTTATCCAAGTGTTACTGTACATTTGCATGATGGGAAATATCTTCCCTGGCCCTCTTCTGATATTCTCCACCTTTTGTGGACTTTATGTATTTCAATTAAATAACTAGGCATGGGATTTAACTCTAAAAATGTATTTATATAAATGAATTCATAGCTTCTGATTTGGGGCTTCTCAAGGTCTTGATAACTACCAAAGTAGGATATCTAAGGCTAGAGCAGGCCTGGCCAACCTGTGTCTCTATAGCTGTTTTGAAACTACAAGTCCCAGCATGCCCTGCCAAAGTTATGTTATAAGGAAATGCTAAAACTGTGGCAGGGAATGCTGGGACTTGTACAAGGGCTGATTGAAAAGTAATGAGACTGATTTTTTTAATTCAGAATCAGATGACTCCACAGGATCTGAATATTTTTCTCTTTCAAAGTAGTGGCATTCACATTAAACACATTTTTTGCAGCGTTTCAACAATGATTCAAAGACGTGTAGTAGACAGTTTTGTGACATCACTCTTAGTGTTGCAGCTGTGGCATTTTTCACTTCATCATCTGTTGAAAACTTCATTCTGTGCAGTTGTTTTGTCAGGGTTGGGAATGCCCAGAAATCACACGTCACTAAGTCCGGGCTATATGGAGGGTGTTCCAGTGCTGTCCCAAGTTTAGTCAATGCTGCCAATGCAACAGCAGCAACATGTGGTCGAGAATTGTCGGAGCAAAAACCACTGTTTCTTCAGCAAATGTGGTCTTTTCTTTCTCATGGCTCCATGCAAATGGGTTTCCAGGACGTTTGCATAGTAGTCATAATTAATTTTCTGTCCACGGGGAACCCAGTACTGTAGGATCATCCCGTGCACATCAAATAACTGCAGAAGCATGATTTTACATGACAGAACCACACAGAATTCTCATGTTTCCATACACTAAACTGTTGTTTGGATTCCGGATCATAAGGGCGATTCCACGATTCATCACACTTCACAATCGATGTCAGGAAATCAGGGAATCCTCTCCGAAATTCGAGCACTGTTCTTGCATGATTCAACTCGTCGTCACGTCTGCTTTTCTGTGAGATTTCTGGGTACCCACCTGGCACACACGCGATGCAATTTCAGTTCCTTTGTCACAATATGCTGAACTCATTCAAATGAGATGCCAAGTGAAGCCGAAAGTTTGCGTAACGTTAACGTTTTGTCATTTTGCAACATCTCCACAGCTTTGGCAATGTTGACATCTGTAACCATGGTGGATAGTCTCCCAGAATGCACTTCGTTAGTCACTTACATATTACCTTCTTTGAAGTGCTTCCACCACCGAAATACTGCAGCACGGCTAACTGTTTCTCCACCATATACTTGCCGTAATATTTCATGAGTTTCATTTCCACTCATCCGCTATGGCGAAACGTATGAAAATCTTCCACTTGCTGTGACCAAACAGAGAAGACTACACAGTCCAACCACAGGTTCAGACACGTCGATGTATGAGCTTCACAATAACCAGCATAGCATTGCCACGTCTACTTATGGGACAGAAAAACATAGGCAGTATTATTACTTTTCAATCTGCGCTTGTACTGTAGCTTCACTTGAATCTCTTGAGGCTTAGCAGGAAGCTCTACTTTACTTTTAGGAGCTAGACAATTTTATCCGCTTAGGTGGTATGTTTTTCTATAAAACTATGAAGCTAAACTGTGCCTTCTAGCTTAGGACCACAGATTACTTATTTTTTATAGTCACTGGTATCAAAAAGTTTGTACAACTTGTAATTCCAGGTTAATGGCAAGAGAACAAATCTACCAACACCTCATGATAATAGATTCAGAGTCCACATAAGTGGAAATTACTTGATTTTAGAAACAGACTTTGGATTACAAGTGAGATTTGATGGCAACCACTATGTTGACGTAACATTGCCATCAATCTTCCGGAACTCTGTGTGTGGATTGTGTGGTAAGTTTATATTCCTGTGTAGTCTACTATTTTCTATTAATTATAAATCCCTGCTGCACATGAGATCTCACAAAAAACACTTCATTATTGCCTAATAATGTCTTTCAGGCAATTATAATGGCATACCGACAGATGACTTTGTGAAGTCAGATGGTAGTATGGCGTCAAGCACTGAAGAATTTGGAGACAGCTGGCTGGTTTCGACAGACAGTGCAATGTAAGTGTCGTAACTTCTAATGCTGTTAGATTGGTTTTCCTGCATATGCTGCATTTCTTATGACATTTCTTCTTTAAAAATATTATTGCATGGAACTTCTACTTTCTTTGTAGAGGTTTTGAACTTGTCACAGTACAATGGTATACATGAGAAGCATGAATATAATACACTGTATATTTCTATAATTCAAATGTTCCTATATTTTCTTATAGGGTTAAATACAGTCCTAATTTTTGTATGAATGCCCTAAAAATATTCTGCCCAATATTATCTTTCTGCCAGCACGATTATGTTTTTGTAACCTGCAATATGATGAACAATATATTATAAAGGATGTCATTTTAGTGATACCATAATATGTATGGCTAATCAGTTTTACATTATGTAAAAGGATATGCTAGATACAAATGTCAACGGTTTTTATCATTCGTATTTTGTTTTCTATTTTTAGTTGCGCAAGTCAAAAACCTGATGAATGTACTCCAACTCAGGAAGAGGAGTACAGCAGGAACACCGTGTGTGGCTATATAACTGACCCATCAGGTAATGAACTTGGCTGCTGATTTTATCCATATGCTTATTTATATTACAGTGCAAAAGTAAAAGCTGGATTTTGTTAATTAAATCACACAAAGATGCTAATTAAATTGTGGTGTTCCTACTGTATGGATGAACATATATGCATTACAATCATGCAAGGTGTCTAGTTGAACTGAATTGTATACTGATCACAAAATAAAGGAAGTGTAAAATTAATTACCTAATCCAATTACCATATCACATGTGGGAGAACATTCTGTAATAATAATTTCAATAATAAAGTATTAGTTTTACAAATCTAAAGTTTTGAATTCTATTTCAATGAAATACAAGAATACTATGATATTCGTTTATACATCTTTTGCAGATCTAAAGTGCATATACAGTACATAAATACATGTCATTTCTTCTAGTCATCTTTCCGTAACAGATTCTTATATCATTGTTATATTTAGGAATATTCCAGGACTGCCATGATCATGTAGACCCTAAACATTTCTTTGAGAACTGTTTAATGGACATGTGTCTGACTGGGGGCGAGTCTATATCCCTATGCTATGCTATCCAGGCGTATGCTCAGCAATGCTCGGATGCTGAAGTTTGTGTAGAATGGAGAACAGACATCTTCTGTCGTAAGTATTCCCCAATGTCTTCTTGTTTGTTTTATTAATATTTGTTTTTATGTTCATACAGCATAACTGATTATCGGTAATTAAGATCTCCATTTGAAAACTGTAAGTTCTCTTTATTTGTGCATTGTGGATAAATGTCTTTCCTGTCTTCCAGCAATTTCGTGTCCTGCAAGAAGCTATTATAAGAGCTGTGGTACCACATGTCCTGCCACTTGCTTCAGCTCTCTTCCAGTAGCAGCATGCAAGTCAGAATCAGTAGAGGGCTGCTTCTGTAATGACTCCTATGTTCTGAGCGGAGACAGATGTGTTTCACAAAGTGACTGTGGTTGCACTGATGAGAATAACAACTCTTATCAGGTAAGATATTCTTGGCCACTGGAAATTAAAATCTTGTAGATATATTGGGAGAGTTGCCATGCTGTCTTTTTAAAAGTTGCGTATAGAGAGCAGAACCTGACATTACAAAGAAATGAGACTGTGCAGTCTCACAACTGTAGAGTTTTCCCATATTATGAGGGGATATCCAAGATGTGTGCACGTTTGTTGAATCACCATAGACCACAGGTTCTCAAACTCGGTCCTCAGGACCCCAAACAGTGCATGTTTTCCAGGTCTCCTCCTAGAATCACAAGTGAAATAATTAGCTCCACCTGTGGACCTTTTAAAATGTGTAAGTGAGTAATGAATACACCTGCTGGGTGACCTGCAAAACGTGAACTGTGAGGGGTCCTGAGGACCGAGTTTGCGAACCACTGCCATAGACTTACTTGGCACTACAAATAAATCCAAGTTAAAATAATTTTGATGCCACTGGTCAAAAATTCTCTTAAAATGTAAAACTCTTTACAGCTCGGAGAAAGTTGGTTCACTTATGACAATTGCACACAGCGCTGTACATGCAATAGCAATAACAACATCACTTGTGAAGATTGGCAGTGCGGAGTTCGAGAGAAATGCCAGCTGGATGATGGAGTGCTTGGGTGTCATTCCTCTGGTATATAACCCTTATTCTTTTTTTACTATATATGCATTAAATAAAATAAATGTAGATATGTTCTATATCTGTTCAAATGACTGATATTCATAGGCTGATGGTCCTATTAACAGATGGGTTGGACAAGCCTGGAATAAACAGTGAATCTAACACAAGGTCTACAGTAGAAACTGTTATGAGGATCTCCATCAATATCACTATGTTTTTGTATTCATGTTTGTTTAGGATTTATAATGTGACAACTACAGTAATATAGTTTATGAACATTGACACGTGGATTGACTTGTAAATTTGTTACCAAGTGGTCATGTTATAGTAGTGTCCTACCACAGCATTTTCTATGTTTGTACATTTCTATTAGAGTATCAGTTAGTGTGCAGTGTTATATTATTATAAAAACATTTTTGTATACATAATAAAGAGATAGAAGATCAATGTAAGGAAGAATAGGCATACTAATATGATATCCGTGTTGTTACAGGAAATGCAGCTTGCCAAATTTTTGGAGATCCCCATTTCTACACCTTCGATAAGGTGATGCACAGTTTCATGGGCAGGTGCACTTACATTCTTGTGGATGTTTGTGATAAGAAAAGCATCATTCCAGTGACCATCAAAGGGAAAACAGAGGACCGCGGAAAAAAAACAGCTACATATATAAAAGAAGTTTACATTGATGTTTATGACATCCGCATTACACTGCAGAAAGACAGGGTAACTCTGGTAAGGATTTCTATGCGTTCATCAATTGACAATTTACCATAAAACACAATTTGCTCTAATGTGTTTTGCAACAAGCAAGTTTACTTTGGTTATTTTTTCTTTAAACTTAGGTGGGTGATACACGCATCTATACTCCATGGACTGAGCATTTGAATGGAGTTTCCATCAGTACTGTGGGTCTCTACACTGTTGTGGTCACTGACTTTGGAGTGATTGTGAAATTTGATGGAAATCACCACCTAGAGGTCATCCTCCCTGAGTCATATTATGGGAAGGTCAGTTTCTTATTCATTTTGATTTACAATCAATAAGGACAGAGACTAGACAAACAAAAAGCAAATCTGCTATATTTACTATAGATTTTCATACCAATTTAAAACTAGCCTAGAGCGTATGACAAAAATGTTGTTTTATAAAGTTATGTAATATGAGGTCCCCTATAATTGTGTACTAAAGCACTTTTTCATAGCCTTAGTGAGGTAATATAGTCTTTATGTCTTTGAATTAGAATACAGTGACAATTTTAGATCTATAAATGTAGCGCAGTAGTTTGTCTAATTGTGTATAGCCTATAATATGATATACTATGATTGTTAATATTCTATTAATAGCACCTTAGAATATTATGTTCAGAATGTGTAATCTCTTCTTGCTTATTTACACAACATAGGTGTGCGGTATGTGCGGCAATTTCAACGGGCAGACGAATGATGAATACCTCATGCCTAATCAACTTCAAGCATCCAATGTAGTACAATTTGGAAACAGCTGGAAGTCAGAAGATGACAGTGACAAAAAGTAATTCCCACATCTGAATAGTCGGTTATATGTTGTTTTTTTTGTTTATACAGAGGTAACCACAATTATTCCACAAAAATAACTTAAAAATTTCCAGATACCTCTCTGGAATAATTTATTAAACTGTATTCTTAAGGCCGATGACCAATTGGTGTCAAATACATGTACTAATAGCAACAGTACAATGCAGAAATATTGGTCTGAAAATAAAACCCTTTGCTTTGGTTTCCAAAGTCTGCCTGCTCCGGTTAAAAGGGCTCTTGCACAGTTAAACACAAGAAAAAAGGAGTTTATTTGGAGTGTACAGAGCTAAAGTGCATCAAGTCCATTTTTTGCCCGTTTCGTACTAAAACTGCCATTGTGCAGTGGAAACGCCATTGTACAGTGGAAATATTTTATTTTTCTGGGAAATAGTGAACCAAGGGCCTGATTCATTAAGGATCGCTATTACTAAAGCATACACAGATGGGCGATTGTTGCGTACTGCGCATGCATAGCAGTGGTCGTGCGCAAAGGCACTACTGCGATCACATAGACCACGGAGAGCCACCGCAGTGTGATTGACAGGCAGTGAGCATTTGGGGGTGGTGATGGGGGAGTGGTCAGAGAACCGCAGGCGTGCCTGTCCGTTTGAACACCGTTGAAAGGGGGGGGTGATAAATTAGCCAGTGCCACTGCATACGCAGCTTAAGTACTTACTGCGTGCTACGAGGTTAGTAATTTCTGCGTGAGGGGCTGATGGTACTCAATGTTACCGATGTTTATGGAGGTTTGCAAGGGATTACGAATGTGAGATAGAGGTAGTGGGAGGCAGTTGGCGTCTTTATGATGGCAGTGCGACCGCATTGGCGATAGCATTGATTAGCATATTTTCGCAGCAGACCTGCATGCGATTATGGAGCTGCGATCGCAATAGCGATCCTTACTGAATCAGGCGCCAAGTTCATAATTTCTAACGACCAGATGGCAGCAGTTCTCGATATTACTGAAGTTCTTCAACTTTGAGATCCGATTGCTCAAAATGAATTCTTATAGCCTTGGTTCACTTTCACTCTGAATCCACCATTTATCAACAAGTGATTTTTGCAGTGGGATTTCAAGCACCAATTTATTTTAAGCTAATACTTGCCTTTAATAAAACTTGCTGTTTTAATTCTTGCTGCAAAACCACTGATTAGTAAATAAGTGATAAGTCTTCATTCACTGCTAAGTGATGCATATATTACAGAGTACTGAGAATCTAGTGGTCATAATAACTTTGGCTAATAGACTGTATGCCATTTTCAGAGCTAGAGGGGACAAAGTGGCCTAAAAAATTGCTCCGATTGGCTCTACCACTTTGTAAGCCTGCAAACTCATCTGTATTATTATAATACTATTTCCTCACTCAAATCATGGTTGCACATCTTGTAACAATCCCACTCATTTCTCTTGTAGTACACAATGAATGTAATAATTATTAATAAGTTCTCTTTAAATTGCAATACTCTATATAGTGTTTATTTCTGTAACAATGTTTTGAAAAAAACTGTTATTTTTCTTTTGCAGATGTGTGGACGATACAAGGGTTGACCTAGAGCTACCATGCTCTGCTTCCCAAAGGCCAGCCATAGATAATCAGTGCAATGTACTTCTCTCAGACTCATTCCAATCTTGCCACAATCTAGTTAATCCAGAGCTGTTTGTTTGGTCCTGTGTGTATGACATGTGCACATACAATGGCATGGTGTCTACTCTGTGTGCAGTAGTCGAAGCCTATGTTGACGTGTGCAGAAAACATGGAGTGCATATTACATGGAGAAGTGCAAAATTCTGCCGTAAGTACTGAAACTTCTGTATATAGTTACAGACAAGACAAGTAATTATCTCAAAGGGAACTCTGAACCAACCAAACATGATTTGTCTTCATATATCTCAATACTGAAGTACTTGAGATCACACAACCTGTTAGGTACAGTATACCATTTCAGGACAATTTACATAAATATAATAAAATGGAGCGCTCAAACTGACACAGTTGATGAGTCTATTATTGCTCTTTTATTTAAAGATTAATAAACATGAATATAACATATGGTACATAAAACATGAAACATACAATCCAATGAATACCAATCTCCGACCTATGTGCAATAAGTAGCTAAAAAGCATAGAACAATGGCCCTCGTTAAGAGGCGCTCACAAAATGCGAGCACTCGTTCTGAATGTGGGCGGCCTTTTGAAGTGCGGCCTCCTGGCCTCTAGCTAAGCAGTGGGTTACCACCCACAGCTTTAGCGACCGACCAGGTTGATGGTCACGATGGTCAAGACCATCGCGACCATCGAGGCTTGCGACGAGACCCTAAGGTTGGGTCTCGGCAGCCGCTAGCCCCAGGGAGCTTCCTGCTCTGATCGAGCAGGAAGCTCCCCACTGACATCATTGCTGATGTCAGTGTGGTCGCCCACAAAATGGCAGGCGTTCCTTAAGAACACCTCCGTTTGTGAAACCACCCCCCCGCCATGCCTACAAAACGGGGCAAGCTGTCGATCAACATCGACAGCCGCCCCTTTTGTAGTGAGCTCCGGATCGAGAGAATTTCTCTCTCGCTCCGGGGCTTGCGCACGCGCAGTGCAGCTGCTGCTCGTGTGCAGGGCCTAAACCTCGACCCGCTTGCGAGCGCTCAGTGCTTGCAAGCGGGTCTGAATGAGGTCCAATATCTCCTATATTAGTGTTCAACCTGGTGTTAAGATATATCTTAATAAAACGAAACACTGTAGCAATCACTGGCAACAAGTAAGGATCCTCTGATCAGTCTAAAAGTAACAGATATGCCTTCTAGAATCCGTGCTTTTTAGCTACTTACTGCACATAGGACGGAGATTGGTAATCATTGTATTGTATGTTTCATGTACCATATGTTTTATTCATGTTTATTAATCTTTAAATAAAAGAGCAATAATAGACTCATCAACTGTGTCAGTTTGAGCGCTCCACTTTCTTATATTTTATCTTTTGACTGTGGGGTATAGAACCATCTAGTGAGCTGCCCCAGATACAGCTGATATTGGGATCATTTGACAACACACCTTGTGTTTTTTGTATTTCAATTTACATAAATGCTGTAAAAACATCAAACAATGATAAATCATATATTTAATGTATTGGTTTTGTTCACTTGCCTGCGTTATTATACTGAGCATCATTAAATGGAAATACAGCTCAGGATGCAATGCTTTAGCAATCAAATATAGTTTAAGTTTCCATAATGATGTTGAAGAACTCTGTACTGTTTATGTCTATGCATATTCACTGTTATTTTATAACATTGATAAAAGGTTATGCACAAAATCCATAGCAGCCAATTTGATTTCATTGTCTAATTTGCACTAGCAATATAAAAGGCAACTGCTGATTGGCTGCTGAGGATTTAATACAGATATTCGCAATGTTAGGAAATAACTCTTACTGACATCTATTCCTAGGCTTGTGTGTCTTCAGTTTATGGGATATTAAGGTTTTCATTTTTTTCCCCCTATATGTATTTGTGCAGCCTTGACTTGTCCAAGACACAGCCACTACACCGACTGTTCATCTCTCTGCCCATCCACCTGCACTAACATCTATGCCCCAGACGTTTGTGACAAACCATCTACCTGTACGGAAGGCTGTGCCTGCGATGATGGATACGTGCTTAGTGGTGACCAGTGTGTGTCACTCAAATCATGCGGCTGCAGAGATTCCAATGATAACTACTACAATGTAAGTAAAGCCCTAAATGCTATAGGAGTTTTGTTGCATAAAATATAGATTTATTATTAGATTATTCGGGTAATTGACAGAAATGTAAATTCACTAATTGAATCAACTACAGTATATAAAAACCATCTTTGGGAGAATGGTCAATAAATCCCATCTGTTCACTGTTACAAAGATTTATTTAGCAGTGACAAAAGGAGCACTGAGTCTGAGTATATAGGACAAAACTTATTAAACAAAATAAACAAAAAAATCACTGATCTGTATTTATGTGTTTACATCAGGTCATATGATATGCATATAATGCAGATATAGTAATCAAGTGTCTGAAACAATCTGGAAAATATTTGACTGCAATTACGCTCACATGATTACAGCTATTAATGGTTCTTACGGGATCTGGTCAAAATCCCGACAGTTGGGACGCTGGCACTTAGAATGCCGGTGCCGGAATCCCAACACATGTCAGTATTCCAGCACCAGCATCCCAACTGCCGGCATTACAAAGGTAAGTACTGCAGTTAGGGGGATTGTTAGGGTTAGGCACTAAGGGGAGGGTTAGGATTAGCCACTAAGGTGGGAAGGTTAGGTTTAGGGTCCGAGAGGGGGAGGTTAGGTTTAGGCACCCGGGAGTGAGGATTAGGGTTTGGGGTAGGGAGAGGGGGAGAGTTAGGATACTGACCGACAAGTGTTTGTATCCTAAACCTGTCGGGATGCCCGGCATCAGGATTCAGACCATTGGGATCCTGAGCACCGCCATCCAGTACCTAACAGTTTTCCATTCCACTGTGCATTTGTGAACCAGCTTACAAGCATAAGGTGTGCAAAGCACATGGGTCCCTGGATAAGGTGGGCCCGCACCACATATCCTGCATACTTACCTTGTGCTGGCAAGCGGCACCCTCTTCCTCCGTTGCACCATCTACCCAGTGACATCTTCGGGAATAACGTCCCACGCAGTGAAAGCAGTTCAGTTAACTCTTAAAGCGTCTGCCTTATGGTTTAAGGTCAACCTTGATAATTTCTCAATTTTTTGAAAATGTATCCTAAAAAATAGCTTTTAAACTTTTTTCGTCTTTATTGAATTGTTTCTTGTTATGTTAGTGAGTAGGATCAGTGAAATTATGTGTTTTATACTGTGTGTTTCCTAGAATGAAGAGACCTGGATTACTCCACATTGTACTCAGAAATGTCAGTGCAAGGGCGGCAACAATATCATTTGCAAACCACATAGCTGTCCTCATGGAATCTGTAGTTTGAACAAGAATGGCAAATACAATTGCAAACCCACAGGTGAGTTTATGCAATGGAAGCGATGTTTAAGGGACAGTATTATTAAAATAACCTATAATTTATACTATATATAACAACTTACTATAAAGAGTACAGTATATAGCTTTTATCTTCTATGCAACTTCACGTAGAAGTTTCAATTCTAGTTCTTTTATGGTGAGTAGCTTCTACAGCAGGGATGTCAAACTCGCAGCCCGCGGGCCAAATGCGGCCCAAAGAAGCTATTTATGTGGCCCAACCATGTGGGCCCAAATACATATATTATGCGGCCCAGTCACCCCTGCCGCGATCGGAGCTCAGCTCCGATCGCAGCAGGAGTGACTGGGCCACATAATATTTGTGTTTGAACGCTGGTCTCTGAAGTGATCAGAGAAGCCTCTGATCACTTCAGAGGCAAGCGTTCCCAGAGATGCAGTTCGCGGGTGCGCGGATGACGTCATGACGTCACCCGCTATGTGAGCGGCCTGCCCTGCTGGATGTAGTTAGATCCAGTGAGCGACAGGCGTCTACACGGGAGCAGTAAGAGGTAAGTAAGATAGAGGTAAGTGGGGTCTATTCTATACTGGGAGGGGGCACAGCATAAGGGGCCTTACTGGTGGCACTAAATAAGGGGCATTACTGGGGGGCACAAAATAAGGGGCATTACTGGGGCTGTTCATAAAAGTGCATTACTGGGGGCTCTGCATAAGGGGCATTAATGGGGACACTACTAAGGGCATTACTGAGGACTTTGCATAAAGGGGCATTACTGGGTGCTCTGAATAAGGGGCATTAATGGGGGCACAACTTAAGGGGCTTTACTGGGGGCTCTGCATAAGAGGCATTACTGGGGGCACTGCATAAAAGGGCATTACTGGGGGCTCTGCATAAGGGACATTACTGGGGGCACAACAACATAAGGGGCATTACTGGGACCTCTGCATAAGGGGCACTACTAAGGACATTACTGGGGCACTGCATACTGGGCACTACTAGGGCACAAATTCAGGGGGCATTGCAAAAGGAGCTATAATACAGGGTAGAATTGCATAAGGGGCACTGCATTGGTTTTTATAATAAACCTTGCAACATTTCATATGACTTTTTTTTGTTGTTGCGGCCCACTCACTCGTAGACCTGACCTTGAAAATTCGGCCGGGTTGATATTTTGAGTTTGACATGCCTGATCTACAGTGTGACAGTTTTGCAAAACAAACTTAAAATACCGAGCTGTGGTATTCACTGATTTACTGTTCAACTATGTACATGTGTAATTCTCTGCAAAGCTGAAAATACAGTACTGTAGTGATGATTTTACAACTAAATGCTTATTTTACCTGAATTTGAATGAGGATGCAGGGTTTTATTGTTCCAAAGTGCAACCTGACTACCAGTGTGATAATTGTTACCATTTCCCCCTCTGATAACCACATCCACGGTCAGTCTGGCCATCTGGCAATTCTGGAAAATGCCAAGGGTTGATGGCCTGATTGGCTGGTTCAGCCATCTGGAGGTATGTTTAGACACGGCATGACTCATTGCACGCCCCAGTGATGCATGACCACACCCCCTTTTCCACGTGAGCGCCTCATGCATGCATTCACAGGAAGAATGCCGGGGCCTATTTTAAGCCCTAGTCCGTCCCTGACCACGTCTACATACTTATATTGCTCAGTCCTATTATGACAGTGGGCTCCCAATGTAAATTTTGCACTGGATACCAGAAACTCCTACACCATTACTGGACTGTTTTTTCATGCCTCATTTTACTGCACTTTCATATTGTATGATGGCCAGTAAATATTCCGTAAAGTTTTGCTATAGTTTTTATGTTACTGAAATATTATGTAAATTTACTTGCAAAAATATGCATTTCTCAAGTTAGATCAGGTGAGTAAGAGGCTACCTACTTATGACAGGTGATTTAAAATCTATGAAGGTACTGTATCAAAGTAATACCACTTGTAGATTTTTTGTTTCTAAATAAACTGTTTTTATTAGACTTTATGCATAAACAACTAAATAAAAAATAAAATACAAGAAAACTTACAACACGTCACAATGTAGTTGCCACTCTTCTTCAGACTAATCGTTAGGAAGTATAACATCCTTTATATCATACATTAATAATAACCTGTCACTAGATAAATATAAATTTCTATTTTTTTTTTAAATTTCACCAAAAACGTAACTCTGGAATAAGATATTACTTGGGAAGTTGACAAGGTAAATTGTTAGACACATTTTACTGCAGTTTCTAATCACATGTGTCTGTTGCAGGGTTTTCAAAGTGCACGATTGCAGGTGACCCACACTATCGCACTTTCGACGGACTTTCCCACCATTTCCAGGGAAAGCAGGCATATATGCTAACACGAACAATCTCTTCTTTACCGGATTACATGGAACCAGTTATAATTGAAAGCAAAAATGAGGCCATGTTCTTCAACAGTAAATTTAGCTTACTGAAAGAGCTCCAAATCGAGGTTTACAACCATATTATATCATTCAGACAAAATAAGATACTAGTGGTAAGTCTTATAAAGAAATGTATGTAAATTGGAGAAATGCTGTTTTTTGAGTTGGTGCTGGTTTTATGTTGGTGCTGGTTTATGTGTAGGAGCTGGTTTATGTGTTGGAGCTGGTTTATGTATTAGAGCTGGTTCATGAGTTGGAACTGGATTGACCCAGAGTGGGTGCTACTATTAGGTAGCAACAATTATTTTGGGGTGAGCGTTTTGGCGTGAGGCCCCGGAGTTGCTCTGGCTGGGCCTTTTTCATGGCATCACCACTTAATTCACATAGATATTTTTTCATCACTTTTATATTTGATTGTCTATTATTTATGTAATTTTAACTAATTCTCATTATATTAACACTTATTGATTTATCTTTACACATCTATACTTTACACTTCGCTATCACCTTTTTTCCCTTTTTCGTGTGATGCCCTGGGGATGGTCCTTGGCTAGATTCTTTTGGGGTCCCCTGTATTTTTGTTGATATTGCTGCAGTGTGCTGGAGGGCAAATCCCTTTTTTTTCTGTAGTTCAGTGTAAACCCCTTTACAAGCACCTGTGCAATGTCATTAAGCTGATGTGAGCGACCACTATACTTTTTGTTTGTGGATCTGGATTATGTTTTGCAGCTGGTTTATGTGTTTGTGCTGGTTTATGTTTTACAGCTGGTTTATGTGTTGGTGCAGGTTTCTACTTTGATGGGGGGATGCTGTGTAGCACTGGGGCTGGTTGAGGATTTTGTCTGAGGAGGAGGGGGCACTGCTGGGTTTTTTGTGTGTATTTCATTTACAGTGTGCTGTTTATGGAAAACATCTCTTAATTACTTATCTATTTACTACTCTTTAAACTGTGCTATTCTTGTAGTACCATAACCCCAACACCAAGACTTTTAGAGAGCTATATTATCATTGTGGGAGCAGCCTATTTTGAATATGATGTTTGAGCAGCAGTGTTCCAGCGATAGATTATTGCTCGTTACTCCTGCCTTGTAAATAGGGTTGAACTCTCAGTGGGAAACAAATTGTTCATCTAATAAATGGTGAATTTGAAGACATTTACAAATTATTGTGACAAACATTTGAAATTTAACCAAATTTAGAATCAACTAAAACTATCATCCCTCACTTTATCTATGGATGTATTCAAAAAGATAAGCCAACATATCAAAATGCACAGGGAATATACATTTGGACATGAGGAACTGCTGTTTGTTATATATAATGTAGAATTTATATTAGCACTGGTGATTTTGACAATGTTTAGGTCACAATGTTTCATTTCTTAAATTTTTTACTAGCTAAATGGAGTAAGAACAGTGCCCCCTGTACGTCCACATGAAGGAATCAATATTTACCAGAGGCCAACAAGGATCTACCTGGAAACTGACTTTGGTCTTTCCATCAGTTTTGATGGCTCTCAAAATGCAGGTATGTTGTAAGACCAATAGCTATTATTATTATTATTATTATTATTACCAGTTATTTATATAGCACACACATATTCCGCAGCGCTTTACAGAGAATATTCGGCCATTCACAGCCATCCCTGCCCCAGTGGAGCTTTCAATCTATATTCCCTGACACATGCACACAAACATACACACTAGGAGTAATTTTGTTAGCAGCCAATTAACCTACCAGTATATTTTTGGAGTGTGGGAGGAAACCGGAGTACCCGGGGGAAACCCACGCAAGCACAGGGAGAATATACAAACTCCACACTGTTAGGGCCGTAGTGGGTATCGAACCAACGACCTCAGTGCTGTGAGGCAGTAACGCTAACACTAATAGCTATGAAACTTAAATTAAATACTAACAATTTAATACAGTGCACTGTTGTTTAAAATATGCAGATTTTCTCTCACCATCATGCTTTGGTAGGATTACAGTTTTAATTAACTGCGATATTTAGAGCTTCCATGTTTTTAAAGTAAAAGTTTATGTTCATGGTTCATTTCAGAGTGTCCGAATTTCTCAGTTCATATGTGGCATAGTTTATTTTAGGATGCATGCTCCCGCAGGTAGTATCTTGTTGGCGAATAACATGCCGGCCCAAATGTCATAGCTTTCGATTTGTGACATGAATGAGTTTTAAAGCTAAAGGCAATTTTCTTAAAAAATTAAGAAAATCGCCACTTCCAATTGCCAAAATCTTGGCACGTGCCACACATCATAGGCTATTGCGTTTGGGATGCTGCCTACCTTAAAAAACAAAACATATAAACAGGAGCAAATAGAGACCAGCAGACATCACTTATTTATGCTTGCTATTGCTAACAAAGGCCCTCATTCAGAGCCGCTCGCTAGCGGCAGTAAGCTCGTTCCGAGCGATGCTCGCACATCTGCGCATGCGTACGGTTTTTAGTACGCATGCGCGAACCAGTCAGTGCGGCCGAAAATCGTTTGTACGCTATATAGCGAGTGCCTGCTATTTTGAGTGACAGAATGAGGCGTATGTGGGTGGTAACAGGGGAAGGTGCTTGAAAACGGGGGAGTGGAATTCGAACGCAGGCGTGCTTAAAGGTCAAAACGGGCGTTTTAAGGGAGTGCATAATTAATACAGCAGCGTCATTGACCACGTCACTTGGTTTTTATTAACTCAGAACTGCTCGCAAAATTGCGGTTGAAAAAACCAACCACAAGAATAGCGAGCAGTTCATACGCTGTACGATGTACTCGATTAATCTAATAAATAGCGGACATGACGTATGGTGCGAGCGGCCAGGGGGCGTTTTTATCAAATAAACGAGCATATGTTTTGCTCGCTCGTTCAGACTTAGAGGTGTGAACAGACTGCAATTTGCGAACGGATCATTTGAATAGCCACGCCTTGTTTTTGAACGAACGACCGCAAATAGCGAATGGCTCTGAATCAGGCCCAAAGTGTGTTTTAAAACTGGCAAAATTTTGAGGGAGCAGGCAGAATGTTGTGGAAAATAGAGTTCAAAACACCAAGTAAGTAATCTCTGGGGAACAGGTTTAATTTAGTATATTGCCCAAATCTGAATTTCCAGTTAATTTTCATCAACCATGCTAGTGTTATTTCCTCCTCTGCCTCGTGCTCCTCTGTTAGTTCATATTAAGTTTGCTGCCCTCCTTAATAAACAGAAAGGTGTTTTTTTTATCTAAATATTTGCATTTTTAATTATTGTGTTTCAAATCCACAACACCCACAACTATGCCAAGCTTTAAAGTTCTTCTCTTTAAAAGCAGAACCCATTTATGTACTAACCTCACACAGTATTTATATTACTTTCGGATGCAGCCATTTGCCTTGAGGTTTGCCCTTTTAAACCTCCTAAACCCTGTAACTGCATAAAGAGTAATATCAGTTCTTATTAGCAAAGTTATTCACTGTCTAACCCCCTGGTCTAAACTTTACACATTTTTACAGTTTAGACCAGGGGCTCCCAACCACGTTCCTCAAGGCACTCCAACAGTCCAGGATTTAAGGATAGCCATACTTAAGCACAGGTGTCTTAATTAGTACCTTAGTTATTTTGATTTAATCATCTGTGCTCAAGCATGGATATCTCTGAAACCTAGACTGTTATACCCCTTTTACACCGGAGCTAAAACCCGGGTTTTTGAAGGGGTAACCCGGGCAGCTCCCTGGTGTAAAAGGGAAGAGGGTTGGATCGCCGGGTCGAGTGACCCGGCAATCCAAACCAGGTAACCAGCAGGGTTTAACACGGGCGTAGCCCATGAAACCCTGCTGTGAGAACAGCGCACTCAGGGTCACGATGACCTGGAGTGCTCTGCTAGCAGGGCGATTGGTCCGGCTTCAGTGGCGCTTGGAGATGACGTCATTTCCAAGCGACCGCTTTCACTCCGGAAAAGCCGGGTCTATGCAGACCCGACTCCGGTGTGAGCGGCGTCGACTCAGGAATATCCTGAGTCAGCGCCGGCAAAATTCCGGGTCTGATGCGGATAGGAACTTTGTTCCAACTCCGGGTCAGACCCGGAATTTAGGTGGAAAAGGGGTATTAGTGTGCCTTGAGGACCGAGGTTGGGAAACACTGGTTTAGACTGTGTACAGTGCATAACCTCCACTATAGGTGTAAATCAGTTCTTAGCATAAACTTTATATTAACCTTTCTCTTTGCACCTGTAGTGGAAGTGTACAGTATATAGACCTGTTTAGAAAATTCTGAGTTTAGGCAATCTCTGAGCAGGTGTAAAAGAAAAATCTATTTGCCTTCTTGCAGTATCCTAACAAATAAGAGCCACATCTCCAGGTATACAATTGGGAAACTGGCTGCCTTAATACCGGCAGCCGGCTTCCCGACTGTCATGTCACGGCGAGGGTGAAATGCCGGGCGTCTAGATGTAGACGCCTGACATTTCCCCGACGCTGGACGCCGCGAGTGGACAGCCGCGGGGGGGAGGGTTAGGGCACCCGGGGGGGACTTAGGGCTAGTCACCCCCCCGGGAGGGTTAGGGTTAGGCTAGGGGGAGGGAGGGTTAGGGTTAGGCACCCCCGGGGGGACGTAGGGACAGGCACCCCGCGGGGGACTTAGGTTTAGGCAGCAGGGAAGGGGGGGTTAGGGTTTGGCACTTAGAGGGGGGATTAGGGTTAGGCACTTGGGGGGAAGGTTAGGGTTAGGCACCCCTAAGGAGGGTTAGGGTGTTAGGTTAGTTCATACTTACCTTAGTGACGATCGGGATTTCCAGCGCTCTCGGCCTTCCGCTGCCGGGCTCTGCTCATCTGTCGGCCAGGCGCTGCCAGGAATCGAACCATGTGGTATTTAATACCGATTCCCATCTCCAAGCCCACATAGGACCCGATTCAGAGTTGTACGTTATTTGCATCATTGCTGTACACAGCGGCGATGCAAACTTATGCTAATGCTGCAGGAGGCGTGTTGTGTAAATAGACGCCTTCTGCCGGCTTCTGTGTTCCACTGCTGCGTCCAAAGACACAGTCATCACTGTGAACAGGATCACTTATGTGAACATCGGCCATCTAAATAACCCTCAGGTTACTTAAGAGGGCTGTGACATTCACGCAGCAGGGCTCAGTGAAGCTGCGGCAGAAGATGCAGACACTGGCCTGAGCTTACTCACCCCTATTTATTCATTCGCTGCCCACGCCGCCCCTTCCCCACCCCAAACGACAGCAGCATGTCAATCAACATAGATGAATGTGGAGCGCTGGTTTAAATAACCACACACATTATAATATAATTGCATATATCAAACAATAAAAGATATAAAAATATAAAAGATATTACAATCCAGTGCTATAATCTATTCAAGCTCTATAATCAGTCCCCAGACTCCTTTCTTAAATGAATAGCTCAAGAAAGTGATCAAATAGCAGCATGTAGAGATTGGTAGGTGGTCTTCTGTTAGTTCTGCGCCTGTTCTTTAATAGATGCACATATGAGCATATTAACCCCAGATAACAGTCAAAACCTTCGGTATGCAGCACAATATACTGGACTTGATCCACTTGTTATGTCAAAGATTGGGACATAGAAATACAGTTTCTTCAGAAGGAAGAAACCGGGGTTGCCATACCCGGAGAAATGCGTCAAGGACGGAGATTCTGATCAGCTCAACCCCTTCAGAATACCCCGCTTACAGACCTATCTGTTTTTGCACCTTGGTATTGCCAGGACGGAGATAGCTCTACACCGATTCTGCTCAGTGCTACTCCACTGGAGACATCAATGGTCCCGTCACTACTCTCTCACTCACTGTGCCACGAGTGACCATACCGGATTGCTCAGCAGACTCAAAACTTGTCTGCACTCCCGCTGACGAGCAGTCGAGAGCATGTCTGCATGAGACTTCTATCAGTGAGTACACAATATAAATCACCTACTCCACACTGTATTTCTATGTCCAAATCTTTGACATAACAAGTGGATCAAGTCCAGTATATTGTGCTGCATACCGAAGGTTTTGACTGTTATCTGGGGTTAATATGCTCAAATGTGCATCTATTAAAGAACAGGCACAGAACTAACAGAAGACCACCTACCAATCTCTACATGCTGCTATTGGGTCACTTTCTTGAGCTATTCATTTAAGAAAGGAGTCTGGGAACTGATTATAGAGCTTGAATAGATTATAGCACTGGATTGTATAATCTTTTATATTTTTATATCTTTTATTGTTTGATGTATGCAATTATATTATATAATACATTTATTGTCATTATGATTTGTGTGGTTATTTAAACCAACGCTCCACATTTATCTATGTTCTATTGACCTTTTAGCAGGTAGCAGATCCTGCTGTGGGAGCTGCTAGTTTATAACCCAATATATTAACTGTTTGAGGAGCGCACCTATATATTTTCTTTATATTATCAGCATGTCAATCAGTGGCGCAAGTTCATCCCAGACGCCCGGAGGCAAGTTATAATTTGGTGCCCCCGTCACAGCCACTGACACTGTAATGTAGCTTTTGCAATCAGATACACCTGCAGTTGCACACAGAACATAGGTATGCCATGGAGGAGTATGACAGAGAGTTATGGGTGTGGGAGGCACCAGACGTGTCACACTGACAAAAGAGGCTACATCAATGAGTAGGGACAGGCTATAGATAGACGGAAGCTGCAGCAGATGCTATGACATGGTGCTCTCCACTAGTGTATGGTGGCTTCTCAGGTGCCGGGAAGAGGTGCCATGTATTGTGTGGCTATGACAGTACACTCTGGGTACCTAGTTACAGCCCTAAGTGGGGTGAATATATTGTGGGCAATGGAGGAGGTGCCCCTTCAGTGCTGGAGCCCGGCGGCAGGTGCCTCCATTGTCTCCCATAGTTCTGCCCCTGATGTCAATCATGCTGCGGCTTAGGGGGCACTATGACTGTCATCGCAGACACTGATTGGCACATGCACAGTACAGATCCTGCGCATGCGCTGGTCACGAAACATTGCAGTTGTACAAAAAGTGTTTTCATACAACTCAGAATCAGGACTTTGGTTAGCTCCACTTTCACTATTGCTATTTCTGTGCATAAATGAAATCACTTTAGTTAAGCTTGCAGCCCTTCTCAATCCACGTGTCATGCAGTCTGGCCCTTACTATAAAGGCCGGCACATTGGTGCAAGAGCGCACCTTTAAGTGAATGGTATCACAAACACAAATAAGTGATTGCTGCAAAGCTGTGTACTTCCCAATTATAAGCTTCTCTCTCATAACTACTATGGTAATATGGTACAAATGGGATTGTCTTGGGAAAATCTAATCAAGAAACTAAATACTACTAAGTTTTAATGTGAGAACTTTGCTTGAGGGATTTTATTTAGTTTTGCTAAACTGTTCTAACCTTGTGCTTATCTGTTACTTTATACAAGAAATCATTATGCCAACTACATACAGAGATGTGCTTGAAGGGCTTTGTGGAAATTTTGATGGGCGCGTCTCCAATGATTTTACCAGTCCTGCTGGAATAATTATCAGGGATGTTGAATCTTTTGGTGAAAGTTGGAATATCAGGTCACTATCACGAAGTTCCAGATTTAGGTAAGTTCGGGCTGTAGTGCCATAACTGTATATGATGTGCTATGAAATGAACCTCATATGTATTTTTTTGCCAGTATGCAAAATGCAACAATCTTTGTAAATTATAATTTTCCAACTCATAAATAAGTTAATAAATAATTTTAGCTCTTCACTGAATAAACCTAATAGCTAGATGTCTCTGTATGATTATAGAAACTGTAACATCTTCTTATATAGCTCCAAAGCTGTAACATTTTTCATCAAACTTATTTTTATGGTTTCTTTTAAACAATGTGCATTACTGTATGTATTTCAATCTGTCAGGCAAAAAACATACATTAATAGCGCTGTAACGTTTTGACAGGATGACAAGTATTGCAGAAGAGTATTTTCAATTGTTTTGCCACTATTTATATTAATATAAAAAACGGCTTTACCTTATGTCTAATATAAACTGATTATAGGAACTTATGTTTTTTTTTTGCAGACGTGACACTGTGCTAGCATTGCAAGAAGAGGATGTTGTATTAAACACAGGAGACAACCTACAATGCTCATCGAGTGGCCTCACATTTGTCAACAGCTCTTCATTCTGTGGTGTCATGAGGGAGCGCAGTGGGCCATTTAGTAACTGTCAGTCATTTGTGTCCCCTGATACTTTTATTGTGTAAGTCCTTATTCTTATAAATAAACAAAGCTATGAAGGCTAAGGATATCTAATATTTCTGTTATAACAATAAAACTAGATATACACTGTTCACCATAAATTAAAAAAAATCTATGATATATGTGATCAATAGTTAATGTTTACCTTACTTATATTTTTAGCTTTTTTGTTTACAACCACATTAATTTACTGTGAAGTGGAACTGTGCTGATCATGCTGTTTTCTTTGTCATTTAAAGGGACTGTCTCTTTGACACATGTGCAGAGTTTGCCAGTAAGGAATTTCTCTGCATAAACATAGAGCAGTATGCACTGGCCTGCCAGCAAAATGGCTCTGCGGTTGATGGCTGGAGGGAAAACACTGACTGTGGTAAGCACTAAGGAGTTTTTTTTTTAAACCTTCACCAATATTCCTCATATCCCCCCAGCTACTTTCTATTTTAACTGTATGGTAAGTTTGGTAGAAAAGTATATAAACATTCCAGACATTGACTTGGCTCATTTTGAATTTTCGAAACAGCTATGCCCTGCCCTGCTAACAGCACTTACAGAGAATGCATGAACGCCTGCCCTGCATCTTGTAGCAACATGGCGTCGGAGTCTGAGTGTGAAGCACCATGCTATGAAGGATGCGAGTGTGATGACGGATTAGTTCTTAGTGGTTATGATTGTGTTCCATATAAAGATTGTGGATGCACCTACCTCAACATATACTACCAGGTAAAACTACGGATAATTACATGTAGGGGCACAGATGGCAGCTGAGCTGGGGATAGTAACAGGAGAAGGGGCAACCAAGATGATTAGGGAGAAGTCCCTGTACATAAGTTCTGTGCACTGCACTGTGGGAATTAAAGTCTTATAGTGGTCAGTTGTGCAATGTGACTCTGGCTCCCTACACAGATACTGTACTCTCATCACAAGTAAACTCAGTTCCAGCAGTGTTGGAGCAGTCCTGAACGGTCTCTCGGAAACCATTACGAGGCCAGAACAGTGACACTCTCCTCCCACATGTCATTCCCTGATACAATATTGGGACGGCAGTGCCCCACCTCCTGATGGCTACAGGAGCTTGGACGAATCATTACGGCTTCAGTAAATCTTGCGGCGCATGGACTGCACATAGCCATCCCCGGACAATCTGAGCTACACAGCTGGACACTAGGGGCGGAATTCAATTGATTACGCAGTCCGGATCTCCCGTCTAAAGTGACAGGAGATCACGGGCCGCCATTCAATTGCTGCTGTTCTTCGCGCTGATAGCGCCCATAGAGGTCAGGTTTAGCCGCGTAAAGCAGCTAAACCCGACCAAAGTGCTGGGCGCGATCGCGAAAAGTGATGTTTGGGCACCCAAACATGTCACTTTTCGCACATTTCAGCTCTCATCCCCCAGGGGCTGCGAGCTGAAATGTAGCGCTTGGCAGCTTATCGCGCCTGACAGGAGCATGAATAGAATAGCTCCGTCGGGCGTGATAGGGGATGAAAACAATTGAATTCCACCCTAGGAAAGAAGTAGATGGCCCAAAATGTCCCTTGGTGATCCAGTCCAGGGGGCGCATGCATTCCGGTTTTCAGTACCCTTCATTTTAGTTTTTTTACATGCATCCAATTCTGATTACAAGAATTGAAGACATAGTGCTGTCTATTTGTGAAAATCCTTCCAAAGTAACTTCCTGTAAAATATATAATAGTCTATAATTAAAGCCTTTCCTGGATTTAACTACAGGCTTAATGCCCAAGTTCAAGGACAATATTGTTAAATATATCCTCTCAGCTGTTTTATTTGCATCTGTACTTGCCAATACTGTATGTACTGTAGTGTAGGCTATGTGGTACTTGGGAATAAACACAGTAATGGGCATATTTCTTTGGAATTTTGCAGCTGATGTCTGAAGTTTTGAATGTTTTAGGTTTTTAGTAAGATGACATGTGGTTGGGTTTGGACATGTGTACAGCAATAGCAGAAATTAAATCATATTGCAACATTTAGCTTCTCTGTTCTAACCTGCACCTGTGTTCTGTTTCCAGATTGGAGATACCTTTATCACTGCAGATTGCTCACAGAACTGTAGTTGCTCCGAGGGCTCATTTGTAGTATGTGACAATATGGAGTGTACAGAAGGGAAACAATGTACTACATCAAATCAGATACGTGGGTGCTATATACGTAAGTGTCCTTGTTGAACAATTATATTACAAGAACCCAACCCAATATTAGATGAAAAGTCTCCATTGCAAAGTCACGGTAAACAGCAAAAAGAAGAGAAGCTACTTTATCATGCCACCTTACCTCAGCCACACCTGCATAGAAAGTACTCTATACACCTCTGGATAAATGAGATATGTTGGTGTGTTCCCATATACTGCATTTCTTTTCATTTTGTTCTGTTTATTATGCACCCTGCAGCTGGCCCTTGTCTGGAAAACCCTTGCGAGAATGGTGGTACCTGTAAGGAAGTGCCAGGAGCAACTAATTCCACCAGTGGCTTCCAATGCCTGTGCCCAAGCACCTACACTGGCACCTACTGTGAAGATGAAAAACAAAGTAAGTGACCATCATTGTTACCACAAATATATCGATAACTGTAAAGAGCCATTATATTATCTTTAACCAAATAAAAGTAGTAGTGAACTATGAATAATTGGAATGCTGTCTCATTGCTTAAACATCCACAAGATATTTTGTCCTCATTTTTGGAGTATATGCGCAGCCTTCTATAGCTGGGTGTTATCAGTGCAGCAGTGCTGGGTGCAGAGATGACAGGGCTGAATGCTATCAGATACTCTCTGCACTCCATCTGACTTTCACTTTACCCGGTGCTCTCTGTATCAGCTCACCCATCATTTTATTTTGGTTTACCTGCTCATCAGTAAGCAGCAAAGCTATATATATATATATATATATATATATATGTATACACATATAGTACATATATATATATATATATATATATATATATATATATAATGCCGTTTTTGAGATCCGAGCATATCCAAGTAAATCCGAATCCTCTGAGTGCCGCCTATTTCTGAACATTATATATGGGGGCAGAAGTGACCTCAGGAGGGCACATTGAGCAAGTATAATCTGGTGTATTACATACTGTACATACAAACACTTCTGGAAATGTACCCAATCTAGTCAACACAAATTCTATATAATACAACTCCTGAACTAGTAGAAGACAGACTACTTTGTACAATACATATAATATTATTGATTTCATTATTATTGTGTTTTTTTGATGTAGACATTCTCTATATACTGTACCTATTCACCTTAACATCTGCAAGAGCTAAATATGACTTCTGGTAGACAAATACCTAGTTAAAAACATTAAACAGTTACCATGAGTAATAACTAGTAACATTACACATTCTGTAGTCATTTTTTGTGTAAATATAATGACATTGTATTAATAAATGCATCTCTTCTCTGTTACAGTGGATAATAATACCATCTACATTGTGATTGGCGTCGTGGTCGCAGTCTTTGTTGTTAGCATGGTGTTTATATTTGTTGCATATTTCTACTTCAGATCCAGGTATGTGTACTTACTTATAGGACATAAAAAGATTCTTAAAAGCCAATACAAAAGTGTCAGTGTGACGCTGTGCAATGCATTGTGGGAGTAATATTTGCCTTTCAGCTGGAAAGATGTTTTTATTATAATTTGCAATTACGTGGACTAGGAAGTTGCTGAACAGAGTGACAGGGAACCCTAGATGTACAATATGATTATTTGCATCAAAATAAACTCAATTACATTGCTAATGCCCGGGATACACATTTATGAGTACTCTAAAAATGCTTAGTTTTATATATAGATAGGCTACCAAGTTCAGCCTCACAATAAATAACTCCCAAGTAATGTGCGCCTTGAACATAAACTAAAATAACAATAAAGATTGAGGGGCATATTCATCTACACTAATGTTTTTCAAGATCCTTTTTCCTTAATTTACCTTTCTCTTGTGTTCATTAACACACTTAACACAGGAGATATCTCTGATATCACCTGGTTAAGTCTGTCTGCATTAATTTCCACACTCCCTATACTTTAGTATGCGGATGTAGAAATTAGGCTATTCATCACATTACGAAAATTAAGCATTTTCAGAATTACGCCATTCTCAGATGGCGTACAGTCCCATTAAAGCTTCACAAGCAGCCGTTTATACGGCACCTTGAATAGCAGCAGGATATACATACCAGCTTTCAGCTTGTACAGGGCTCCTCCAGCTCCCTCCGTCACTCCCTTCTCCGGCTTAGGCTGCACAGTGTGTTCTCCCGGCTGCTACATGCTGCTGCTGGCGGGAAGCGTCTTCCCTCTGTTCCCCAGTTGGTACTTGCAATTTTTTACATTTTTGTACTTTTATTGTGAACTGAGACATGGAGCGCCATCTTTTTCACTCTTGTTTATATTCTTTAAACTTAGCCTTGACACAATTAATAAACACACAAAAACAATATGATGTTAAGAATTTCAAAAATTGATATAAAATAGTGAAAATTTAAGGATTAAGTAGATCAGATGTAAAGTAAAAAAAACTAAACTAAGAAAAGGATTCATAAAAGCAGCAGAGTGAAGCTTATTTCCAAATATTCAGGTCGATTGACGGAAGGAAGTTTTACACCAGTTTAGAAGACCTGAGTTCACTTTCAAAGAGCAGTCAGGGAACACAGGAGCTCATTCAGACCCTCTCGCTAGATGCGAACACTCGCTCGATGCGTATGCAAATCCAGCGCACGCCAGCAAGGCGAAAAAGGATGAAAAAGATATTAGATATGTTATTTTTACTAAAAATGACAAATAGGCAGTTTGTGACTGCTATAAATTAATAATATCAATGTGTGATTACTAAGATGTACTGGCAGGGCTGTAACTAGGGTAGTTCAGCCTGTGTCATGGAAATGATAATCATATTATGGAATTATAGTGATACGGACAATATCATACAGTCCTTATAGCAGTAAAGTGGCTGCTGTTCTTTAGAGGTCCAGATGGTGCATCAGGTGTAGTCAAACTGTAGAAGTAAAAAGAGCAGGGGAGAACTGTGGTACACATTTGGCAGCTTTATTAATAGGGGGTCTATTTACTAAGCAGTGTTTGGCTGGCACCTTATCACTTCCTTATCACTTTTCACTCTGTCTCCTAACACTGCTTAGTAAATAGACCCCTTTATCTGATAACGCTTTAAATACTACACTAATAGGCAGGTGATTAATAAGTTCTTGGTCCGTAGTAGTTAGTGACTCACACTGAACAGTATGGTTACATACCCTTTGAAACAGCTGTTATGCACAGTCAATAGCAACTGTGCTTTATGAAATACATTACTATTACCTTAAAGTACTAGTTGACTTTATACTTATATGGTGTCACAAGTTATGAAGTACTGTGCATAGGGGGACAAACATTGAACAAATTACAATATATGCACTTTTAACTGCTATACACAAGTATATGTATGTATATATATGTGTGTGTGTGTATATATATGTGTGTGTGTGTATATATATATATATATATATAATATATATATATATATATATATATATATATATATAAAAGTTTAGTCTGCCATTTTCACAATTACGTACAGAGGGCCTGATTCAGAGCCGGACGCTCTGACCAGAGCGCTCGCTCTGAATCAGGGCCCTCCTACCTCAACTTGGAGCAGCCTCATGGACGCTCGCATAGCTGTGGGTTACCACCCACAGCTATAGCGAGCGTCCATGATGATGGTCGCGATGGTCAAGACCATCGCGACCATCGGGCTTGCGACGAGACCCTTGCGGTAGGGTCTCGTTGCCGCAAGCCCTGGAGTGATTTTGGCTCTATCAGAGCCAAAATCACTCCCACTGACATCACTACTGATGTCAGTGGGGCCGGACTCAGACGGTAGACGTTCCCATGGCTCCGTCTGGCAGCCATGCCCCCGGCACGCCCACCAAAGGGGGCGTGCTGTAAGTCACCATCGACAGCACGCCCCCTTTGGTGCGAGACCCCGAGCGACGGATTCCCCGTCGCTCGCCGGGTCTCGTGCATGCGCACGACGGAGCTCCCTCCGTCGTGCACATGCGCACTTTGGCACCATCAACCCACTTGCGAGTGTACAGCGCTCGCGAGCAGGTCAGAATCAGGCCCAGAATACACAGGAGAGAGAGCCTTTCTTGCAAGAGCTTACATTCTAAATAGAATATGGATTGATACAGAGAGGGAGAGATTTCAAAGCAGGGGGGTGCAGAGGTTGGAGAGTTAGGGGTAGGGTTGAGGTAAGCTTGAGTTTTAAGGGTATATTAAAACGTTGGGATGTTTCATGCCGGTCTGATTGAGCATTCCAGTGGTTGGGAACATCTCGAGAAAGAACCTGGAGGTGGGTGTGGGAAGAAGTGATGAGGGAGGAGGTGAGGGAGTAGTCACTGGCACCACAAAGAAGGCAGAAAGGAGTTTGTGTGGAAATTAAGTTGGAGATGTAGCAAGAAGAAGAGTGCTTGATGGCTTTGTAGTTGAGTAAAAGGAGTTTGAATATGATTATGTTCGGTACAGGGAGTAGCAATACAAGAGGAAAATGAGCCAGGCGGCAGTGTAACAGCTAGACTGATAAGGTGTGAGGCAGGAGTAAAATGAAGGGTAATTACAGCATGCTTGCCAAACTTGAACTTAATAACCCTGGAAGAATCCCAGAGGGGGATTTATGCCCCCTCCCCTCCCACTGTACAAAGTTGCACCTCATGGCATACAATTAGGCAATTCTTGACAAGTCACTTGATAAAGTCCTCGGACTGCCCACTTCATACATATATATACATATATATATATATATATATATATATAAAATGCATAAATAAATAAATATATGTGTATATTAATCTATCCTTAATTGTATACATAACAGTTTGAAGATTAATGAGTCAGGCACTAACCATCATCACTTCTGCCTTCTTTTTCAAGGAAAAACAAAAACAGGTTCATTAATTCTACTGATTCCTCAGAAGATGGAAGTGACAGTTCCTCTGTGCGTTATACTTATACAGAGTCACCGGGTCAATTGAATTTGGCATTTAATGACAATGTAGGGGACAGTGGAGTTCATGCAACTAAAATGAGAGCCAAAGTAAATGTTAATGTAGAGAGTGAAGAACCTGGTGCTCGGGCTAATCCTGCATTTGAAGATGGTTATGTGAATCAAGAAGATAACTTGACTATATTTTAAATATTTTATACATAAATAAAAATTATTAATACATCCCATTTATTTTTTCATTATGATTCTACTTGCTTTAATGTATGTTAATAAAGCCACTTAAATGACATTGCCTTTTCCTTCAATACTCTGATTATTTTACAGGGATATTTGGACTCCTCTTGTATGTGCACATGTTACATGAATGTATTTTTGCACCTTTTCCAACCATAAATTATAAACTGCTTTTGGAATTGTAATGTAATATTTGTAAAGAAAAAATATAAAAATGTAACATGGTGACTTCATTTTTGGACTAGCACAAATAAAATGATACTTATCTATATAACTATTTGGTATGAGTGCTGAATGGACCATTTTGTTTAAATGTAACATTTGTCTGAACTAACATTGCCCAAAGGTGCTGCCTGTATATAAACCATACAGAGACTGCCTGTAATGAGGCTACATAAGGTGGATACAGTTAAAAAAGTAGACGTGCAGAATGTTGACATTGAGAATCCCACAGTCGGCATGTCAACCATGCGGTTTCCCTTAGAGATCTTACCTAACCTAAACATCAGCCTAACCCTAAACCTAACCCCAACCATAAAATCGTCTAAAATCAGGTATTTTGAAAGTCAGCATGTTGAATGCTGACTTCCCGTCCATGTCGACATTCAGACTACGTCAACATTCTGGTGTCGACATTCTGAATGTCGATATTCTAAATGTCAACCTTCTGAATGTATACCCCTGAGGCAGCTGCCAGGGGCAGCTACAAGTCACGCTACACATAACGGGGGAGATCCGCGTGACTCGGTAGCGCTGAGCATCTTTTTGTGCGACTTTACCTCTACAGCCACTGACACTGTAATGCATCATTTCGCATGCAGATAAACCCACAGTCGCGTACAGAATATAGGCATGCTGCATATCATTTTAATCAGCAGAAACTGCTTGTGCTACATATTCGCATCGTTGAGCGAATAAGACGCATTTTAAGGTAAAAAGTTGCATGAAAATATGCTCAGCATTACTGAGCCATGCCATGGCATGGTGCAACTAGAAGGGTTGTTTAACGCGCAAGGAGGTTACATGTATGAAGACACATCTGTAACTGTAGGACAGCATAGGCAGATTTGCAGGGTGACACAAAAAAAAAATCACAGATGCACAACTGTATGTTCGGGACCTACCCTACAGAGGTTATCTGGATATGGTGGGTAGGCCCATAACCTTGGCCATGATTATGCTATTAACCTCTATTTATTGCAAAAAATGTTTATTGCAAAATGTATTATATATATATATATATATATATATATATATATATAATTAGTAATTTGGAGTTGTGCATCTGTGATTTGTCTTATTTTTGTGTCTGCATTAAACATCTCAACAGGTAGCACCTCCCATTATATATATTCAGGGTGTGCAGTCTAGGACCCCTTTACCATTAGTGTGCTACTTTGCATACCTGAAGGCATGAGACACCTTCAGCCTTTACTAGCACCCCGCCCCCATTGGTTTAGAGCATGGAGTCTGGCATTGTGAATGCACACTTGTATTAGGCACAATATAGGTAAGTCCTACAATTTATATACTGTCATGCAGCTTTGGGTTGATTTTTGGGGTGTGGGTCCCCTGGATCGCTTTGGTTGGTCTGCTTCAGGGCATCGCATTGTAACACATTTCTGCTTTTTTGCACAATTTAACACTTTTACTGTTTGTTCATTATATATGTAATGTAACTTTTTTACTCTATACATGAAGCTGTAGCTGCTCTTATCTATCTTACTTTTCACTTCACCTTTCTCATTAGAGCTATGCCCTGGGGTGGCTCAGCTGAGCTGGTTAGGGGGTGTCCTGTGCCCTGGATTTGAACCCTTGTAAGTTAGGGACCAGCCCTACAGAGGTTACCTGGATATGGTGGGTAGGCCCATAACCTTGACCATGATTATGCTAAAAACCTCTATTTATTGCAAAAAATGTATTGCAAAATGTATTTATATATATAATTAGTAATTTGGAGTTGTGCATCTGTGATTTGTCTTTTTTGTGTGTCTGCATTAACAGTCTCAACAGGTAGCACCTCCCATTATATATATTCAGGGTGTGCAGTCTAGGACCCCTTTACCATAGAGTTGCAGCGTTAGTCAGAGTTTTAAATGTATGGTCAATTATGCAGCTTATTATTTGCTGAGGAAAGCAGCAGAAGTGATTGTCTGTTCTGCTGAAACAGCAGCTTCTATGGACAGAGGAAAAATGTACAACCAACGGTGCTGCAAAAGGAACAAAAATAAATATGACCACACTGATAGAAGTGGCAATGGATGTCTCACGCTGCTGTCATGGGTCACTAACCATAGACAAAAAGAAAAAATTACAGCGCTGTGAAACACCAAAACCCTGATTTGGTACAAACAAATATCTGGTGTGATAAAATTAAATATAAATGTAAGTAGAAAATCAGCTATGTTAGTATTAATTCCACCCATTTATTGGTATGAAAAATATAAATAAAACATATCAGACAAACAACATTGGCCAATGATAATAAACATATAAATTGCACATAAATATAAAAATACAATGTAGCATAAAAATGACTAACTGTTGTCAATCAATAGATTTAAATAAGAAACACCACATACCAAAGGATAACTAGCATATGATTTCCTAGTCTTCAAATCCCATGTGTAGTGAAAAAATGACACTGTGTAGCTAATGTATCAATCGTAGTGAACCAAGTTCCACAGCAAAAATACACTTATAGCAATTTTGAATAGGCTGATGGTGGTAATCCTCAGATTAATTCTTAAGTAGGTATATTCTCCCACAATAAGGGAAACATAGGCAAAAGTCTCGCTAGTAAACCAAAAGTTATTGTGATCATGTATCACTCACCAGCGTTCTCCAGAATGTCCAAGCCTAATGTCAGGCATATGAATTGTAATCCAGTCAATGAAGGCTTGCCGCCGTGCTGAACAAAAAATAGCCCAATAGTGACTTGGAGTCTGCGATGTGATGCTGCGGCCAGCCCACTGGAACCTATGCAGCTGGAAGGCGGCGTGGACCCGATTCCACACGCCGCCCGCTTAGAGGTAAAGCCGTTCAGCTGCAAGGTGACCTGCCGTGCTAATCGGTGTAGCTCCCAGTCCAGGCATAAGATCTGGA
The DNA here is from genome assembly GCA_031769625.1 of Taudactylus pleione. Taxonomy (NCBI): domain Eukaryota; kingdom Metazoa; phylum Chordata; class Amphibia; order Anura; family Myobatrachidae; genus Taudactylus; species Taudactylus pleione. Next base: position 10,511,807 of record JAUIMM010000370.1, read on the forward strand.
TGCTCTCTGTGATAACCTGCGGCAACCTGGTTCACCTGTTGTGATGAAGCTCTCCTTCTCTCATTCACGGGAGAGGACTGGATATGATAGGTAGATATGCCCAAAGGCTGGTGGAGGCAAAGCTGGTTGAAGTATTCTCCGATGGTGATTCCTGTTTCACTGACGCGTTTCTTCCTGTATGGGATTTCCTCAGAGGGGTGTGTCTATAGCTGAGTTCATTCACCCTTAATATACTGGATCTAATTCCAAGGAGCACACATATTTATAATTAAGCCAATCACTATTCTTAATCTGGTCATTTACTCGTTCTTGTAATAAAACGGAATCTGGCCAACAAAAGCAGAGTTCCCGGCAGCGGAAGCCCGACAGCGCTGGAAATCCTGATCATCGCTAAGGTAAGTATAAACTAACCTAACCCCCTAACCCTCCTTAGGGGTGCCTAACCCTAACCTCCCCCTCTAAGTGCCTAACCCTAATCCCCCCTCTAAGTGCCTAACCCTAAACCCCCCTTCCCCGCTACCTAAGCCTAAGTCCCCCGGGGGGTGCCTAACCCTAACCCTCCCTCCCCTTAGCCTAACCCTCCCGGGGGGGTGCCTAACCCTAAGTCCCCACGGGTGCCCTAAACCTAAAAGCTGTCCGCTCGCGGCACCCGGCATCCCTTCGATCGGGATGCCGGACGCCTGTCTCCCGGCGTCGGGGAAATGACAGGCGTCTAGATATAGACGCCCGGCATTTCACCCTCACCAGGATATGACAGTCGGGAAGCCGGCTGTCAGTATTAAGGCAGCCGGTTTCCTGATTGTATACCAATAAAACACCTGCTAACATGGCTATTTAGATCTGAATGTCCGAATATAAAATTTTGGTGTCTCCACATGGTAAAAGTACACACTCGACAATCATATATTATCAATCATATTAGCATCATTAGAAATAAAAATAAAATTATTTATATTTATATTTAATTTTATCACACCAGATATTTGTTTGTACCAAATCAGGGTTTTGGTGTTTCACAGGGTTGTAAATTTTTCTTTTTTTTCTATGGACAGAGAGCCTGATTCATCACGGATCGGCCGATGGTGCGTACTGCTCATGCATCGCAGTGCGCGGGTTAGCATTGCAATTGCACTGTAACTTGTTGATATTATCGTCCGAATGCAGAACTGGATGGAACTGAAGCATTGAATCAATTACCCCCAGTGTGTCCATTACTGATTATACTGTAGTTACATACAAATGGCTGAACAGCAAAGCAGATGAAACCCCTTCGAGTTCTTCTTTCTCCTAAATAGAGTAAGGTGCCCAAAATTACCATATATTACAGATGTGGTCTAACTAGTGTCTTATATAATGATAATACTATATTTGCATCAGAAGAATGTGAAATCAAACTTCCCACAGCCAACATGGGAAGCCATGTAGAGAAGATAAGCGGGAGCAGCATGTAGAACAGATGTTGGGGAACAGACACATGGAGCAGGTGAGGGAGAGCAGATATGTGGAGCAGATGAGGGAGCGCAGACGTGGGAGCAGATGTGGTAGATCAGACATAGGGAGCAGATGAGGGAGAGCAGACATAGGCCCTGATTCAGAGCTGAACGCTCTGAGCAGAACGCTCCACATTTAAATCAGGGCCGTCCTATTTAAATGTGGAGCGGCCTTATGGACGCTCGCATAGCTGTGGGTTACCACCCACAGCTTATGCGAGCGTCCATGATGATGGTCGCGATGGTCAAGACCATCGCGACCATTGGGCTTGTGACGAGACCCTTGCGGTAGGGTCTCGCTGCCGCAAGCCCAGGAGTGATTTTGGCTCTATCAGAGCCAAAGTCACTCCCACTGACATCATTACTGATGTCAGTGGGGCCGGCTTCAGATGGTAGGCGTTCCCATGGGAACGCCTCCATCTGGCCGCCATGCCCCCGGCACGCCCACCAAAGGGGGCGTGCTGTCAGTCACCATCGACAGCACGCCCCCTTTGGTGCGAGACCCCGAGCGATGTATTTCTCGTCGCTCGCTGGGTCTCGCGCATGCGCACGACGGAGCTCCCTCCGTCACGCGCATGCGCATTCTCACAACATCGACCCGCTTGCGAGCGAACTTTGCTCGTGAGCGGGTCTGAATGACACCCATATAGAGTAGCTAAGGGGGAGCAGATGTGGAGCAGATGAGGGAGAGCAAACATATGGAGCAGATGAGGGGGAGCAGACATGGAGCAGATGAGGGGGTGCAGATGTGGATCAGATGAGGGAGAGCAGACATATGGAGCAGATGAGGGGGAGCAGATGTGGAGCAGATGAGGGAGAGCAGACATATGGAGCAGAAGTAGAGCAGATGAGAGAGAGCAGACATATGGAGAAGATGAGGATGAGCAAACATATGGAGCAGATGAGGGAGAGCAAACATATGGAGCAGATGAGGGGGAGCAGACGTGGAGCAGATGAGGGGGTGCAGATGTGGATCAGATGAGGGAGAGCAGACATATGGAGCAGATGAGGGGGAGCAGATGTGGAGCAGATGAGGGAGAGCAGACATATGGAGCTGAAGTAGAGCAGATGAGGGAGAGCAGACATATGGAGAAGATGAGGGAGAGCAGACACATAGAGCAGATGAGGAGGAGCAGACATGGAGCAGATGAGGGAGAGCAGACATATTGAGAAGATGAGGGAGAGCAGACACATGGAGCAGATGAGGGAGAGCAGGCATATGGAGCAGATGTGGAGCAGATGAGGGAGAGGAGACATATGGAGCAGAAGTAGAGCAGATGAGGGAGAGCAGACATATGGAGAAGATGAGGGAGAGCAGACACATGGAGCAGATGAGGAGGAGCAGACATGGAGCAGATGAGGGAGAGCAGACATATTGAGAAGATGAGGGGGAGCAGATGTTCTAGTTTTCAGAGATGTTTCCCAAGTGTGCAGAGTTTTTTCACAGTGCGCACTTAGGACCAGTAGCGGATTTACCGCTAGGCAACCAAAGTGGATGCCTAGGGCCCGACGGGACCCAGGGGGCCCGCCGACAGGGCTGAAAAATGGTGGAACGCAAGCTCCACCAAAAGTGCACAGTGCTCAGCTGGCTGAATACTCCCTGCAGGCTGTCGGTGATTAGACAGCTGCCAGCTCCAGTATTCGCCTGAGTGTGCACGGGTGTGTCAGTGACGGGGAAGGAGGTTGGGAAGCACTACCCCGGCACTATGATCATAGCGGGGCACCCAGCGGCAGACTGCAGGAGAACAGATACGGGGGAAACGGGATGCTGTGCGCAGGCAGCTATGTTCTGTGTGTGGGGGAAGCAGCATGGGCGGGCTGGTACGTCTTTGCTGCAATCGGGCCGGAACTAGGGAGGTGCGGCATGTGCCACCGCAGAGCGCAAGGCTTAACAGAGCAGCTCCGTCCTCACTGAGATGTGGATTCCTCCCTCTATCCTTCCTTCTCCTCCTCTCTGTCCCTGCCCCCTCCCGAGTCCTGTCCGGGCCTCTCACAGCAGGAGGAGGCCATGTGACATTGTGGTACCCCGCAGATAGGGGAACCACACAGTGGGGCACCAGAATGCTGCTGTCATTTTTAATATAAATGATCTGAACCCAGGATGGACAGGTGTAAGAAGAATAGGTTGGAGGATTTACCCCTATTATGGGAGAAACTTGGTGCTGCCCCGTTAGACTACCCTGTGAACTATGGGGGAGCACGAGGAAAGGATGCTACCAAGGACATTCAATAGGGAGGAGCATGCCCTGTGTGAACGGGGGTAGTGTGGAGAGACAGCGCGGGGACAAAAGGCTGCCCGTTAGTAACGGCACGAGGAGGAGAGGGGGTTATAAATAGCCGGAGGCGCGGGACTGTGGCGCAGTGGTCCGGAGTGTGAAAGGAAGCTGGGATATACGCGATTGTGCGGAGCTTACCTGCTTGTGCTGGAGGCGTCCACCGACAGTCGGGATGCAAGAGAAGGCACCGGCTTCATCTCGGACGTGGCCTCAGTTGTAAAAGGGAGGCAGCCGGAAGTAGAGAGGCATCCCGTCAGACGGAGGCGGGTCCGGAGGCGGAGACGCGGAGACTGACAGTCCGGACAGACAGAGGCGAGTCAGGAGGCGGAGATCGGGGGACTGACGCTCATCAGAGGTGGAGTAAGACCCTTGGGGCATTAAAGAGAGAGAGAGCTTGGGATTAACAGAGAGGGGGTAAGAGACTTGGCCACAAGCACATCCCTGCACCTTCCGCACGCACTCACAGTTGGCACCCTCTTAATAAGGAAAAACTGTTCATTATAGCTCTCAGTCCCTAGGCTTAGGGTCCTGCAGTTTGTACCCCAACCACTGAAGAAGTGGGAGACAGTAAGGGCAAGGCAGAAAAGCATCCACTGGAGGAAATTGTCTAATTGCTAATAGGCACCCCGTCCACCGCATCTAACAATAGACTAGTCCAAGGGAAGGGCCCTGCCACAAGTAAAAGGGACTGCGTCACTTTATTGTCCCCCCCCCTCGAAAGCAGACCTACGCTGCAAATTACTGTAGGGGCTCCTTTGTGGAAGAGCAATAGGAAAAGTATAGCTAGCTCACAGACTAGTGCAGCCCCACTGGAATAGTAATAACTTCCATTCAGTGCAGCTTATGGTAGGAAGACAGTGACTTTGTTTCAGTGCCCGGCAGTCGGCCAGGATACAAAATAACTAAAGAATTAATTGCAACTAGGAACAAGTTAGTTTCAGATTCCTTGCAAGTGGAGTTAGTCTGACAAGCAGGCTAAGGACAAACTTACCAATAACCCGGGCAACGCAGTGCGCACTCAGGACAATTTAGCATAGCAGAGACTTATTGATAGCTTCTGGCCAGAAAGCATTTTAACAATTAATCTATGTATTAGCTAACCTAAAGCTGTCAATCTGTGTTTATAGAGGTTAAAATGAAGTGTAACAAAGTCGTTTATGTTGCATGCAATAACCTTTGAATCCGCAGCGGCCGCAATATACTGATCGTAGCCAGGAGGCTGGGTTCCTGTATAATAAAAATCCAATTTGTTGTTTTGTTTGGTGTGAATATACATTGTAAATGTAATTGTTGTTGTAGATGCCACTGAAAGTGAATTTATATTTCTCTCCGTAAAAGCACGAAAGAGTTCAATTTGTTGGCTTGAAATAAAAGATTAAAACTGCATTCTCAAACTGTGGCATACTTACCTCTTCACCTCTCCGTGGAAAGGAAGAACCTATAATTCAGGTTTCCAGTTAGTGTTTATCACATTTGGCGTCACTAAGAGCAGGATCCAGAGCCCAAAGTGAAGAGTGTAAGTGGAGGGTACTAGAAAAATTAAAATGTCACAGGAGCAAAGAGCAATGGGAGACTCGGCGGGAGCAAGTGGAAGTGGCATACCGCAAATCAACCCCATAACCCTTCTCTATTACTTCGGTGCTCCCTGGCTACCTACCTTTAGTGGAGACAAGTATGGAGGCGAAGGGAGTAACCTAATGGAGTTTCGAAATAAAATAAGATCAATGTTTAGATTATATCCGCTAAATGAACGTCAACAAGTGGAAATCCTTATTGGCCAGCTAAAAGGGGCGGCTCTGCGGGAGGTGACATCATGGCCAGCAGAGGAAAGACGTAGCGCAGACCAGATCTTCCAGCGACTGGCCGCCACTTTTGAAACCCGGACAGTGTCAGAACTTAAAACATTGTTCTATGGACGTAAACAGATCCCTGGAGAGACGTTAAGGGATTACGCCCTAAGTTTACAAGAAGCGCTTCGAGATATCCGAATTATTGGAAATGAAGAAGTAGGAGATACGGATGATGTACTCATAGCCCGATTCATCGAGGGCTCTAACGGAGAAGGCGTAAAAACTCAATTGAAACTGTTAAGGATGCAAATGCCAGAACACTCTTTTCTAGATTTCAAAGAAACAGCTATAAAAGTAGTGGGATCTCAAAGTGGACCGGAATTAAATTTTCTGGAAATGCCGGAGTATCAGGGAAGTCAAAATATAACCAAAACAAGATATGTGGGGGAAGGAAATGCGATGAACAGAAAAGATTCCGCCAAGCAGAGTATAGCACCATTTGCCGACCCTTTAGAAATAGTACAGAACCAATTGAAAGAACTAACGGTAGGGATGGCCGAAATGCGTCAAGAAGTGCGGACTCTAAAGAGAAACAAATATTTTAACCCCCAAATGTCAAGAGGGAGGAGCGACCGGGAGCAAAATTCAGATGAGTGGTGGACTCCACCTAGGAGAACGGGCCGGAGAGTCACAGATCAATTTGATCCGCAAGGACGCCCTATTTGCCGTCATTGCCAAAGGCCCGGTCATATTGAGAGAAATTGTCCACAACAGGAAGATTTAAACTCCCAGGCCCCGAGGAGAGAGAACGAACCTCGGGGGGAACAGTAATGGCAGATCCAATCCTGGAAGAATGGTGGCCACACTATGTGGGAAAATGCCCCATGCTCACCATTGACATTAACGGAATTCAGACAATTGCTATGATCGACACTGGATCTCAAATTACGACAATACAATCTAAGTTATTCCAGCAACATTGGGCCGAAGATCAAATAGTCTTGCCACCGCCCACCTGGCTACAACTAATAGCCAGTAATGGCTTAGGGATCAATTGCCTCGGATACTGGGAGGCGAATATTAAAATAGGGAAGAGTTCGTTACCCCGCCAAGGATGCTTGATTACGCATACTGAAGACCCGAAGACAGCACCTTTTATTTTAGGCATGAACGTTCTGCAGAAGTGCCCGGAAGAATCGATTACGGCTCTAAGGAAAGAGTTGACCCAAGCCGTAATGTCAGAACAGCGGGTATTGAGGAAGACTATCAAAATGCTTCAGGGACATCAACGTGTGGTGAAGGCAGAAGGCGAGATAGGGAGGATCCGGATCACCGATGGCAAGCCCATAAAAGTGCCACCAAACTCAGAAATTCTCCTTTGGGGAAAAGGACCTAACGGATTTGGAGGGAAAAGATACGAAGCCATCATCGAACCCTGTTCAATGATGAACAAAGGGGAAATAGTGGTCGCTCATGCCGTTGTTACAGTGGATCAAGGGCAAGTGCCCATCCGAATTTTAAATCCACATAACCGAACGGTGAAATTATACCAACATCAGCCTGTGGCCAGACTGGTATGGACTACTTTTCAAGATGTTTACAGTCTAGGAATCAACACCCGAGAGGTTCCAGAAAACTCCGAACACACAGCGCTCGAGACATTGTCATGGGGGAAAGAGATACATATCGGGGGAGAAGATACCTCACAAGCGCAAAGAGAAGGAGCTTTGAAGGTAGTAAAGGAAATTGGTGAAGCCTTTAGTAAACATCCGGCAGACTTCGGAACTGTAACTCATATACAGCATCGAATCGTGACTGGTGAGGAGCTGCCCATTAAAGAGAGGCACCGCCCCCTGGCGCCAGCACTGTACCAACCCGTGAGACAGATGCTGGAGGAAATGAAAGCCGCAGGGGTGATCCGGGAGAGTCACAGCCCGTGGGCCGCACCAATGGTGCTAGTAAAGAAAAAGAATGGTCAACTGAGACTTTGTGTTGACTACCGGAAACTAAATCATATTACCCACCGGGATGCTTATCCGTTACCCCGCATAGAAGAGTCTCTAGCGGCTCTGAAGTCCGCACAGTATTTCTCCACCTTGGACCTAACTAGTGGATACTGGCAAATTAGGATGTCACCCGAGGATCAGGAAAAAACTGCCTTCACAACCCCCATGGGCCTACACGAATTCACTAGGATGCCCTTTGGGTTGTGCAATGCCCCTGCCACCTTTCAGAGGGTTATGGAGCATTGCTTGGGACACCTCAATTTCGAGCTAGTACTTTTGTATCTCGATGACATTATCATTTTCTCCCGAACCTACGAAGAACATCTGACACATCTACAAGTAGTGTTCAAACGTCTTGCCCAATATGGACTTAAGCTCAATCCAGCAAAGTGTCACCTTCTGAAACCAGAAGTTAAATACCTGGGTCACATAGTGAGTTCAAAAGGGGTGACTCCTGATGCCGACAAAATTCAAGTGATTCAAGAATGGCCAGTCCCGCGCACTATTAAGGATGTGAGGCGGTTTTTAGGATTCGTGGGATACTATCGCCGATTCATAAAAAACTTTGCAAAAATAGCCTGTCCTCTGCATGAGCTCCTCCGAGGATTACCGAAGTCAGGAAGGAATATGGCTATGGGAGTAGAGTGGACTGATCGGCAGCAAGAGGCCTTCGAAAAATTAAGACACGAATTGATGCAAGCTCCCATCCTGGCTTATCCTGATTACGGTCGTCCGTTCTCATTGTACACTGATGCTAGTAGGCAAGGGTTAGGTGCAGTGCTTGCACAAAAGCAGGATGGTGAAGATCGAGTTATTGCTTATGCCAGCCGAGGATTGAAAAAAACCGAAAGGAATGATGCCAACTACAGTGCCTTTAAACTCGAATTCTTAGCATTGGTGTGGGCAGTAACAGAAAAATTTAAGGACTATTTGTTGATGACACCGTTCACAGCCTACACAGATTGCAATCCACTAGCCCACTTGCAAACGGCCCAACTGGGAGCATTAGAACAACGATGGTATGCCCGCCTGGCCAATTTCCAATTCAAAATCACCTACCGGGCTGGAAGAAGCAATGGCAACGCGGATGCTTTGTCCCGACTACCCAACAAAGAGGAACCGGAGCAGGAGGATCAATGGGAAACAATTGAAATTCCTGCATTCCTCCAAGATGTTGTCCCAGGAAAAAAACGAGTAGTTTCTTCTTGCACTTATCTCAATTATGAGGCCATAGGTACGGGGCCTACCGGAGAGTGGCAAAGGTGGCAGGAAGAATCCCTTCTGCTTCAACGACTAAGGACTATGTTACGAATGGGTGGGAGCAAGAAAAAGCAAATGCTACCGGACGAACTAAACAAACTTTGGAGACAGAGAGACAAATTGAGCATTCAAGAAGGAATGATAATAAGACGGAGTGTCAATCCAAAAACCCATTTGCCCCAGAGTCAAATCCTGATCCCAAAGGAAAGAGCGGAAGAGTTGCTACGAGCCTATCATGATCGTTCTGGCCATTTTGGCCATCAGAAAACCGAAGCTACTCTTAGGCAACGCTTCTATTGGGTTGGCTTACGAACAGACGTCGAAAAATGGTGTCGGAACTGTGTCAGGTGTAGTCTGAGGAAACCTTCATTGAGCACTCAGAAAGCCCCACTTCATCCCATTGACAGTTCAGGTCCACTAGAGTTAGTAACATTGGATCATGTGAAATTAGAGACAAGTCACACCGGATACGAATATGCACTTACCATCGTAGACCATTATACTAAATTTGCAGTGGTATTACCAGTAAAGAACTTGTCAGCAAAAACTACCGCTGAAGTATTCTGGAGAGCCTTCGTACGTCCTTATGGTTATCCCATGAAAATGTTAACTGACCAAGGACCAGCGTTTACTGCTAAACTTTTCCAAGAACTGTGTGCCCTGTATGGGTGTCAAAAACTTCAGACAGCCGCCTACCACCCGCAAGGGAATGGTCTTTGCGAACATACTAACCAAACGCTGATACATATGCTTAGGGCGTTGTCTGTACAAGAGCGACAGGAATGGCCTGTGATGGTAGCGGAATTAATCTATATTTACAACAACACAACACACAGCGCAACTGGATATACACCGTACTACTTGCTATTCGGAAGAGATGGGCAGTTACCAGAGGATATACGATTGCAAGTACCACTTACTGGAGGACAAAAATCTGATTCCACAACTAATTGGGTGACTGAGCACCAGCGCAGATTTCGAATAACGCAAGAAATTGTGAAACGACATGTAGAAGTAACCCATAAAAGACAGAAAGAGAATTACGATCTGACAGCTTGGGCAAAACCATTAAACATAGGGGATCGAGTTCTAAGAAAAAATAACCAGAGACATAGTAAACTTGACCCGTGGTGGGAACCAACACCTTATGTTATTCTGGAATCATCACCAACTGAGTTGGATATATACAAAATACAAAAAGAAGATGGAAGTCGTATTATGGTGGTCCATAGGAATCAATTGAAATTGCACCTCAACCAATCCAAAACTGTTCAAGAGAGGGAGGAATGTACTCACGGAATGCCAATGAAACCGGATACTCAGAGTTCCAATGAATTTATGAACATAGTGATGAGTACATATTGGCCAGTATTGTTATCCCCCAATCTATACGAAACAGTGACAAGGGAAGAGAATGCCACAGCCATCCCAAGAGAAACGGAAGAAGGAGAAAGTCAATTACGACGTTCCGAGAGAAGTACAAAAGGACTATTACCACTTAGATATCGTGAATAAGAGTTAATTGTTGTAACTGTCAGTAAATGACTAAATTAGTACAGTAGCATGTTATCAAGTAATGATAAGAGTTAATTGTTACACCTGTAATTGTTTGATCAAACTATATAGGAGAATGTTATTAAGTAACGTTGGTTTAACTTGTTGAAAAGGTGAAACGCGTGAGGGCACGCATGATTCAAGAAGGGAGGAATGTGGTACCCCGCAGATAGGGGAACCACACAGTGGGGCACCAGAATGCTGCTGTCATTTTTAATATAAATGATCTGAACCCAGGATGGACAGGTGTAAGAAGAATAGGTTGGAGGATTTAACCCTATTATGGGAGAAACTTGGTGCTGCCCCGTTAGACTACCCTGTGAACTATGGGGGAGCGCGAGGAAAGGATGCTACCAAGGACATTCAATAGGGAGGAGCATGCCCTGTGTGAACGGGGGTAGTGTGGAGAGACAGCGCGGGGACAAAAGGCTGCCCGTTAGTAACGGCACGAGGAGGAGAGGGGGTTATAAATAGCCGGAGGCGCGGGACTGTGGCGCAGTGGTCCGGAGTGTGAAAGGAAGCTGGGATATACGCGATTGTGCGGAGCTTACCTGCTTGTGCTGGAGGCGTCCACCGACAGTCGGGATGCAAGAGAAGGCACCGGCTTCATCTCGGACGTGGCCTCAGTTGTAAAAGGGAGGCAGCCGGAAGTAGAGAGGCATCCCGTCAGACGGAGGCGGGTCCGGAGGCGGAGACGCGGAGACTGACAGTCCGGACAGACAGAGGCGAGTCAGGAGGCGGAGATCAGGGGACTGACGCTCATCGGAGGTGGAGTAAGACCCTTGGGGCATTAAAGAGAGAGAGAGCTTGGGATTAACAGAGAGGGGGTAAGAGACTTGGCCACAAGCACATCCCTGCACCTTCCGCACGCACTCACAGTTGGCACCCTCTTAATAAGGAAAAACTGTTCATTATAGCTCTCAGTCCCTAGGCTTAGGGTCCTGCAGTTTGTACCCCAACCACTGAAGAAGTGGGAGACAGTAAGGGCAAGGCAGAAAAGCATCCACTGGAGGAAATTGTCTAATTGCTAATAGGCACCCCGTCCACCGCATCTAACAATAGACTAGTCCAAGGGAAGGGCCCTGCCACAAGTAAAAGGGACTGCGTCACTTTATTGTCCCCCCCCCCTCAAAAGCAGACCTACGCTGCAAATTACTGTAGGGGCTCCTTTGTGGAAGAGCAATAGGAAAAGTATAGCTAGCTCACAGACTAGTGCAGCCCCACTGGAATAGTAATAACTTCCATTCAGTGCAGCTTATGGTAGGAAGACAATGACTTTGTTTCAGTGCCCGGCAGTCGGCCAGGATACAAAATAACTAAAGAATTAATTGCAACTAGGAACAAGTTAGTTTCAGATTCCTTGCAAGTGGAGTTAGTCTGACAAGCAGGCTAAGGACAAACTTACCAATAACCCGGGCAACGCAGTGCGCACTCAGGACAATTTAGCATAGCAGAGACTTATTGATAGCTTCTGGCCAGAAAGCATTTTAACAATTAATCTATGTATTAGCTAACCTAAAGCTGTCAATCTGTGTTTATAGAGGTTAAAATGAAGTGTAACAAAGTCGTTTATGTTGCATGCAATAACCTTTGAATCCGCAGCGGCCGCAATATACTGATCGTAGCCAGGAGGCTGGGTTCCTGTATAATAAAAATCCAATTTGTTGTTTTGTTTGGTGTGAAAATACATTGTAAATGTAATTGTTGTTGTAGATGCCACTGAAAGTGAATTTATATTTCTCTCCGTAAAAGCACGAAAGAGTTCAATTTGTTGGCTTGAAATAAAAGATTAAAACTGCATTCTCAAACTGTGGCATACTTACCTCTTCACCTCTCCGTGGAAAGGAAGAACCTATAATTCAGGTTTCCAGTTAGTGTTTATCACAACATGACTGAAGTAGCCCCTGCACAGCTTACCTGCCCCTCCTGTAACAATACACATACAGCACACCGCATGGACCCCGCACTTATGGCTGTGTACCCTGGCAGAAAATTATCCACACAGGAGCAGGCATGAGACTTGCTGGGGACTGGAGTCAGCCCCAGCCATGGGCAGCTACTGCACAATGTGCTGCCGAGACCCCGCCACCCCTCCCCTGCAGCAGTCGGTGTGTGAGGAGAGCACAGCTTCCAGTGCAGCAGAGGTAAGTTCCTGAGGTGTGGGGGCTGTATTAGCTTATTCATGTTATCTAAGGGGGAGGGGTAATACTAATAATACCTGGGGGGTGAGGTGGGATGGGGGGGGCTCTAGTAGTGTGTGTGTAGGAGGTGTATACTAAAGTGACCTACGTTGGGAGTTGTAGTAATGTGTGGGTGTACACTAATATTACTAGGGGGGAGAGAGGTGGGATGGGGATGTAGTAATGTATGGGGGATGTCTTCTTGTATACTAATAACTCCTGGGGTTTGGGGGGATTCCAGTAATGTGTGTGTGTTGGGGGAAGGGGGTGTACACTAATATTTCCTAGGGGATGTTGTGGATGTAGTAATGAACGGGGGGTGGTCTTCTTGCATACTAATCACACCTGGAGTTTGGGGGGGGGGGTGCAGTAATGTTTGTTTGTAGGGGAAGATGTAGTAATGTATGGGGGGGTTGTATACTGCCCATGGTATGATGTGTTTTTTTTTTTTTTTTTCAATGTGCTCTGTTTTTCATTGTATATTTAGATATATGTGTACTGGGGGCCATCTCCTGCATAGTATGATTTCTGCTAAACTGATTATTGATGCTGTGTATTGATATGCTGTGCACCTGCTAGTAAATTTTCCTATATGTACATTTGTCCTATGGTTTGTGTGTAGATGTCCTTCAGTATTTGTACCTGGATGTGACGTGGAGTGAGGCGAAAGTGCAGTTGCCCATAAAGGCCTCCACAAGAAAAAACTTGTCCGCTTGCCGCGCTTCGGGCTGGTTTATATTCCCCGTCTATGTCCACGTGGATAGTAGGGAGTGACGTCACGTTGGACAGTAACTGATGACGTCAGGGCAGGGCCGGATTAATAATGGGGCAGGTGGAGCTTCAGCTCCAGTCCCACCATTAAAATAGGCCCATTGTCAACAGGATCAGCTGGCAGTGTTGATAGAAAATAAAAATCCTGCCTCAAGCTGCCAGCTGCTGTGTGGCGTGTGCTCTCCGTGGCCCTGCACACAGAGCTGGATTAAAGGGAGGAAACGGACATCGGACATTAATTAAAACGGAACTGCTGCAGTGCAAGGAAGCAAGCAGAGAGAGATTGGGTGTGTTCCGAGTGTGGGGGCGTGTTCCGAGTGTGGGGGCGGGGCTAAACAGCCCAGTGTACTGTCCTCCTGCCTGTTGCTGACTGTTGATGGTTTGCCATCATGGGACAGAGGGCAGATGATCTGCTACAGAGCCCCTGTTTACTTTCAACTCCCTAGTGACAACATCCAGTACCTGCCTGCAAGGTAAAAGAGAGTTTAACTACTGTTAAGCACAGTATGTGTGTGTGTCTCATGTGTGCATATATGATCCTCTGTATGTGTGACCCTGCATGCTTATTTGCACATATAACCTGCTGCATATATGACTGCATATATGACCTGCTGCATGAGTGACTTTATATGTGATCTGCATGAGTGGCTCTGCCTATGTAAATACTTGTATATGAAATTATGAATATATGCTAAATAAATGTTTCTTATGTTATGGAAATGGTGTGAAAGGCTCTTTATTATGTACCGCCTACTTGTAGCTCCCTCTTACTATCTATCTAATTTATTATGACTATGCTGTTAATTTAAGGCTATAGGGACCCCCACTTTTAAGTGACTTGGACCCCCAAACCATTAATCCAGCCCTAGCCCAGCCCAATGAAAACCACCATGCTGCTCCCTCCCTTTCAGTTCAAATGAGTGAAGGACCAGGCTTCATCATGATTTCGTCAATGACCAGTGCCCTTTATATATATATATACATATATATACATATATTTCTTTTTAAGGACAACAGTGGATACGGACACATATATTTTATAAATATATTTATATTCACATAGAGAAAATGGTGGATAAAGTGCCAAAACTTGTAAATGAATAAGTTAGAGAAAAAGAGATACGTGTAGTGTATAGATACAGCAACTTAGCCTCAATTTTATAGGCGTCAGCTCAGGGTCAATGATATAATACTAGTGTGAGTATTTTGGAAACCATAGATAAAGTGTAAATTGACAATAGAGCGACCAGTTTGCTGTTAAGAAATAAATGTGACTGCAGTGTAACAAGATACTAATACATAGAAATTATGTGTATACAAAAGAGTACCACTTATTCTTGCATCAGCGTAATAAAGGGTTAGATGAGGTTTTAAACAAAAACCAATACTTATTCAAAATAACAGTGCAATCCTTATTAGGCAGGTATTGAAGGCCAAAAAGTGCTAGTGCAATAAATAACAGTGTAAAGAATAAATATATATATAAAATAACAATTTATTGTGAACAATTATAGGATTTCCAACCAAGAGGCTAATAAAATCCCTTAAATTACATAATAATGAAAAAAGGCAATAAAAAAGACAGTAAAAAAAATATAAATAAATTTTTTTCAAATTAGCAGCTTATCTGAATGTGAAAGAGAAGTAGTAGTCCAAAGTGCATGAAGTAGCAGCAGACACACCCAACGCGTTTCGTCTATGACTTCATCAAGGGGATGGTGTGTGAGTGTAAAGGTTCGCTTTTTATAGCCCACTAGGGGTTCAAAAGGTCAGGAATCTGCGTCACATCCTGTGTGATCCATGACCCTCATATATACTAAATATCTTGTTAGTATCAGTTCATCAGTTCCTAATAAGCATGTTCCAGTAGTGTTTTAATCGATTCATAAATAACGGGATGTTGTTCAGTGTTCTAACATTGCGGCAAATCTTTGTCCTATAGTGGATCTCCAATGGCGTTATATTTCTGTTAAAACAATCAAAATGTGCCACTGAATATATTTCCATTCATAACCTTATACTTTTGATACCAACTCTAATATTTATTCTCTATTTTAGAAGAAACCGGAGACTTTTCCCTTTTTATTTCATAAAGATGGGCGGAAGTTATCCCCACCATGTACAACAGAAGGGTGGAAATGATGTACTGGTAG
This sequence comes from Taudactylus pleione, assembly GCA_031769625.1. NCBI lineage: Eukaryota > Metazoa > Chordata > Amphibia > Anura > Myobatrachidae > Taudactylus > Taudactylus pleione. The sequence goes on from JAUIMM010000370.1 coordinate 10,527,287, forward strand.
AAGAACATCGCAGTCACATGCATAGTCACATGCACAGTCAGGGCGGAAGTGATGCCTGGCCCGGGACACGAGCGGCCTTGATCGGGAGTCTAGGAGGAGACAGGCGGCAACGTACGGTGATGCGGAGGAGACGTGCATCGTCATGGGACACGTGCACACCAAACGGAGAGGACGTGAACGCAAGGACGCCACGTAACCTGGACGGACAGGGTCTTTCACCATTGAGGTGTCGCGCCAGAGTGAGGGCGGAAGTACTGTTAGTAAGGGCAAAGATTTGCCGCAATGTTAGAACACTGAACAACATCCCGTTATTTATGAATTGATTAAAACACTACTGGAACATGCTTATTAGGAACTGATGAACTGATACTAACAAGATATTTAGTATATATGAGGGTCATGGATCACACAGGATGTGATGCAGATTCCTGACCTTTTGAACCCCTAGTGGGCTATAAAAAGCGAACCTTTACACTCACACACCATCCCCTTGATGAAGTCATAGACGAAATGCATTGGGAGTGTCTGCTGCTACTTCATGCACTTTGGACTACTACTTCTCGTTCTCATTCAGATAAGCTGCTAATTTTAAAAAATGTTATTTATATTTTTTTTACTGCCTTTTTTCATTATTATGTAATTTAAGGGATTTTATTAGCCTCTTGGTTGGAAATCCTATAATTGTTCACAATAAATTGTTATTTTATGTATATATATATATATATATATATATATATATATATATTTATTCTTTACACTGTTGCACTGTTTATTGCACTAGCACTTTTTGGCCTTCAATACCTGCCTAATAAGGATTGCACTGTTATTTTGAATAAGTATTGGCTTTTGTTTAAAACCTCATCTAACCCTTTATTACGCTGATGCAAGAATAAGTGGTACTCTTTTGTATACACATAATTTCTATGTATTAGTATCTTGTTACACTGCAGTCATATTTATTTCTTAACAGCAAACTGGTCGCTCTATTGTCAATTTACACTTTATCTATGGTTTCCAAAATACTCACACTAGTATTGTATCATTGACCCTGAGCTGACACCTATAAAATTGAGGCTAAGTTGCTGTATCTATACACTACACGTATCTCTTTTTCTCTAACTTATTAATTTACAAGTTTTGGCGCTTTATCCACCATTTTCTCTATATCACTGTTTTGTGTCAATCGGATTATTAGCAGCCGTTACTTGTTTTAACTATGTTTAAAAATAGAGACCGTATGAGCAAAAGAAGAGACCTTTGCCAACGAGTGTTTAATGAAAACACTCCCACCCATGAAAGTGTCCCAACTGAAAATATTGATAACATGTTTTGGGAATTAGAAAAAATGTTAACAAAAGAAGTCAAAGCATGGTGGGACATTAGGGGTCTAGAACATTATGTTTCCATAAACAGAATCCCTAGAGGATTGAGACTTATTAAGAAGTCAAGAATTGGAGTAGGTTCCAGAAGCAAGAAAGGACTGTTAACAGATATGAATTAGGAGAAGGACCCAGTTGGAGAAAAGGCAATAAGAGAAAAACTAGTTATAGAAGAAATAAGGATTTCAACACACAATATGCACCTATTGAATCCAAATCTAAGAATAGGTTCTCTGCACTACAACGTTTGGATTCTAACAGTGACAACGAACTTTTTTTATCACCAGCCCAAAATTACACAAGCAACAGGAATACATTGTTCAGAGAAACTGCAAGAACAGCCTCCCCCATGAAAAGAAGGTACAGAGAAGAAGAGGAAAACAGGGGGGCAGGAGGAGGAAGAAACCTAAAAAGGAGAAACCTTCAATAGATCCCAAAACTAAAGGCATCTTTAATATATCCCGGCATACACTAAACAATTCTGAGATAACACTACTAAGCAGAGGATTGAATTTTGCACCGACGAGAAACATGAACAAATTCGACACATTTATTGATTTAAATAAATTTGTGAGGAATCTCACATTAAAACGACACTTTCTAAGGAAGGAATCAGCACCTCTTAAGAACTATAGTGCCCCAATTTCGAAATCTGGTCTGAAGGGCAAATCTGTTTACTACCCATTAGAATCAAAAGGGAACCATTTAAATATTTTTTATGAAATGGTGAAAAAAGATCTTTGCAGTAATGAAGCAAAGTATCCAACTATTAAGAAACAGAACCTCAGTAATAAAGAAAAAGAAGCCCTGAAGAATCTGAGAGAAAATCAGGAAATAGTTCTAAAACCAGCTGATAAAGGGGGGTTTGGTTATCATGGACCATACATACTACCTCAAAGAAGCATGTAGACTCCTTGATGATGCAAATTCCTATGAAAAATTAGAAAAAGATCCAACAGAAGAATACACAGAAGAATTGAGAACTATTCTACTGTATGGTTTACAAAGGAATATTATAACAAAGGAAGAATTTCAATTTTTAATGAAATCAAACCCCACAACCCCAATTTTTTACTTCCTTCCTAAGATCCACAAATGCATGACGGAACCTCCTGGGAGGCCCATTATAGCGGGAATTGAATCGCTTACCTCCAATCTCTCTAAATATGTTGATATCTTTCTCCAGAAATATGTTATAAAATTGGAATCTTATTTGAAAGACACTACAAGTGTCCTACAATACATGGAAGGCTTTGAATGGAGACAGACCTACAATTGGATAACTATTGATGTCCAATCTTTGTATACGTGCATCGAGCATTCCAAAGGTATCAACGCAGCAAGGACATTTTTAGAGATGGATGAAGAAATTGAAGTTCCCCATAAGGAATTTTTATGTGATCTTATGTCTTTTATTCTCACCCATAATTATTTTAAAATGTTAAACCAATTTTATCGCCAGACATGTGGAACGGCGATGGGGACTACTTTTGCCCCAAGCTTTGCGAATTTGTTCATGGGATGTTGGGAGAAAAATTATGTGTATAATAATAACCCTTTTAAAGATAACATTATCTTTTACAAGAGGTATATCGACGATATTTTAATCATCTGGGAAGGATCAGAAGGAAATTTTAACTATTTTTTATCACATATCTTAAATAACAATATGAATCTTAAATTTACATCGAATTTTAATAACACAAGTATTGAGTTTTTAGATTTGGTTTTAACCGCCACAGAGGATAAGATTTGTACTAAGAATTTCATTAAAGGAGTGGATGCTAACAGTTACCTGCATTTTAAAAGTTGTCACTTAGATAAATGGAAGAGAAACATCCCATACTCCCAGTTCTACAGGATCAAATGCAACTGTAGTGAAGTTACAAGCTGTAATGAACAACTGGAAGTATATGCTAACAGGTTTAGAGAGAAAGAATATCCTGAGTCAACAATTATGACAGCAATGCAGAAGACTCGACAATTAGAAAGAAGCAAGTTACTCCAATATAGAACTGAGAAACCACAGAGAAATGATGCAGTTCCATTTATAACTACTTATAGTGGTCATGAGAAACAAATCAAGAAATCCCTCAAAAAAATTGGAATATCCTTCTGATGGACCCTATTCTTAACAAGATTTTACCTCCCAGACCTCAAATTGTTTTTAGAAAATCAAGGAATTTGAAAGATTTATTAGCACCAAGTATGCTAAGGGATAAGGACAAAACAACTAAGAATACTTTGCAATGTAAGGGTAGCTACAAGTGTGGCCGTTGCAATATTTGCAAATACCTCCATCCAAAAAGAAAAACCTTCATGAATTCAGATGGATCTAAGGAATACACTATAAAGAATTTTATGAACTGCAATTCGACATCAGTAATATATCTGTTAGAATGTACCTGCGGACTGAAATATGTTGGCAAAACTAAAAGACCCTTGAAAATGAGGATTCAGGAGCACATCCGAAATATTAAAAATCAAGTAGAGGGACATGCAGTCTCCAAACATTTTTAAACAGAACATAACTCTAATGCTGAGGAGATTACTTTTAAAGCCATTGAACATGTGACTTTAGGAGAGAGAGGAGGGGATTTTGGCAATCTATTATCAAGAAGAGAGATGTTCTGGCTGTTTGAATTGGACACACTGGCACCAAAAGGCTTCAACGAATACTACGAAATTGCTCCCTTTTTATGATACATTCAATTCCCATCTACTATTATACCTCCCTATTGGAGGGATGGGCCTGACCAGAACCTCTAGGGGTGAACTCATTGGGAAGATCAGGTATAGTAGAAATAATTTGGCAGTATTCATCCACCCCCCCCACTTCTTTTGCAGATTATATTTGCTGTCATACCATCATGTATGAGCCCAATCTCATCTGATCTTGGAAGCAAAGCATGATTGGGCCAGGTCAGTACTAAGAAGGGTAACCTCTTAGGAATACCTGGTGCTGCAAATATACGTTGAATCTGCAATGAATACAAGGTGGCATGGCCTAAAAAAGGGAATTTGAATGTACCTGCATCTCTTGGAGATACATATAAAACTATACCAATCTATACAAGCTCCAATTATGGGACTGGGAGCTTAGTATCATTGGGCCTGATTAGTACTAAGATTGGTGACATCTCAGGAATTCCAGGTGTTGTATTGATCCTGCACTGGTTCTACATGTCAAGAAAAAGAAGAACCTAAGAATAAGAAAACTAGTAGCATTGTCGAAGATTTCATTCTGAACCTATGAACATATTTATTATGAACTATGGATATTATTCAGAACATTATACGAACTATATCTCTATTTATCACATATGAACTTATTGCAATGGACCCAACCCCTAATATGCATAAATACCCTCTCATTTCACATTATATTATATCATAATATGCACTAGCATGCAAGTTGTTTCTCTATATATAATTTTTTTTTTTTTTCTTATTTATTTCGTTCTTATTTATTTCATCTATGTCCTATAGTGGATCTCCAATGGCGTTATATTTCTGTTAAAACAATCAAAATGTGCCACTGAATATATTTCCATTCATAACCTTATACTTTTGATACCAACTCTAATATTAATTCTCTATTTTAGAAGAAACCGGAGACTTTTCCCTTTTTATTTCATAAAGATGGGCGGATGTTATCCCCACCATGTACAACAGAAGGGCGGAAATGATGTACTGGTAGAAGAACATTGCGGTCAATGCATAGTCACATGCACAGTCAGGGCGGAAGTGATGCCTGGCCCGGGACACGAGCGGCCATGATCGGGAGTCTAGGAGGAGACAGGCGGCAACGTACGGTGACACGGAGGAGACGTGCATCGTCATGGGACACGTGCACACCAAACGGAGAGGACGTGAACGCAAGGACGCCACGTAACCTGGGCGGACAGGGTCTTTCACCATTGAGGTGTCATGCCAGAGTGAGGGCGGAAGTACTGTTAGTAAGGGCAAAGATTTGCCGCAATGTTAGAACACTGAACAACATCCCGTTATTTATGAATTGATTAAAACACTACTGGGACATGCTTATTAGGAACTGATGAACTGATACTAACAAGATATTTAGTATATATGAGGGTCATGGATCACACAGGATGTGACGCGGATTCCTGACCTTTTGAACCCCTAGTGGGCTATAAAAAGCGAACCTTTACACTCACACACCATCCCCTTGATGAAGTCATAGACGAAACGCGTTGGAAGTGTCTGCTGCTACTTCATGCACTTTGGACTACTACTTCTCTTTCACATTCAGATAAGCTGCTAATTTTAAAAAAATTTATTTATATTTTTTTTACTGTCTTTTTTATTGCCTTTTTTCATTATTATGTAATTTAAGGGATTTTATTAGCCTCTTGGTTGGAAATCCTATAAATGTTCAGAATAAATTGTTAATTTATATATATATTTATTCTTTACACTGTTATTTATTGCACTACCACTTTTTGGCCTTCAATACCTGCCTAATAAGGATTGCACTGTTATTTTGAATAAGTATTGGTTTTTGTTTAAAACCTCATCTAACCCTTTATTACGCTGATGCAAGAATAAGTGGTACTCTTTTGTATACACATAATTTCTATGTATTAGTATCTTGTTACACTGCAGTCACATTTATTTCTTAACAGCAAACTGGTCGCTCTATTGTCAATTTACACTTTATCTATATTTATATTCACACATGCACACACACACACTAGTAAAGGGACTCGGTTTGCCACTCGCTCAGCCCCATCCTGCCTCCCGATCCGTCCAGCTCCCCTCCTCCCCAATCCATCCCTGCTCAATGCTTACCCGTTCCTGGCACCCACAGAGTGGTCCTCCTCCGTCCTCTCCAGCTTCGGCCTGTCCTGTGGCTCGCTGCAGTGGATGCTTTTGGCTCTTGTGGTGAGTGCCCCGGCTCCCACTATGCATGTCAGAGGCGGGACAGATGTTGTCGGATTAAGATATATGTGTGTGTGTGTGTATGTATATACAGATATATATATATTTATTATTATGACACCAACACAGTGTACTATAGTCAGTATGTGTGATTCCAAATGCCGGGCAGCATTTGGAATCGCACATGGTATCATGGGATATGAGGTAAGCTATTTTCTTTTAGTTTTGGCATACCCCTGACGACAGGAGTGCTATATTTTGTCCACATTCAGCATGTCGACTGCATAAAGTTGACATGTTCTGAATGTCGACATCCAGGATGTCAACAATTGAATGCAGCATTACATTATGTAGATGGAGGCCTATTATACGTGCTGCAGATTTATTTATACTTTTTTTCCTTTTAGACCTAGTTGATTTGTACATTTTCTATGTGATAAGGACTCTAATGCAGTTGTTACACTCTTTTTATTATATACGTGTCAGGTTTATTGGCTCATTGTGATTAGCATCTTAAGCTCACAGGATCATTATGTTTGTATATGTGTTATTACCTTCTTTCATGTACTTGGGACTATTTCTTTTTATGTATACACTCTATTATAGTAACTATGCAAACCCCAGTCAGGATGCGCCAACATGATTATGCACTTCTGCTTTTACCGAAAGCAGCTGCCGCCGATTGCAGCCTGCCAGGTCCATGCTGGAAACTCAACTATGGATATTTAAGATGAGTTTATGATGTACATTGGGCCTGATTCACAGTTGTGCACAGTTCTCACAGAGAGACGCAACTGCTGTATTAAAATATGTAAAAGAAGCAGAAAAACACCCACTGCATGCTTTTGTGATCCGTTGCAGTATGCACCATCTGTATGAATATCGTTCATTTGAGTGACCCTCAGGTTACCAAGGATGGCTGTGAATTTCTCACTTCTGGGGCAAGTGAAGCTGCATCCAATGGTGCAGTCACAAGCCTCTGTACGCCCAGAAAATGGGTCTGACACACCATCATTTTCTGTAACTCTGGCCATCAACCCCCCTTTCCCTGTCCCCAAACAGCTGCAGCATGTCAATAATGCTGTGGCTTAGGGAGCACTGCAACCATAATCGCAGATAGACATCTGCACATACGCAGTACAGGTTCTGTGCATGTGCAAATTGACAAACATCGGAGATGTACGTAAATCATTGGGTTTGTGTACAACTTTCAATCAGGCCCATTGTTCCCTGAGGAAAGAATTCAATTCTGAAACATTGGAACACAAGTGTTGAGTGCTGACTCATCTGTTTAAAAATTCCCTGAGTGCTGATGCCGATTGCACCTGGCAAGAATATATATTTGGAGGAGTGCCATGCCCCCACAACGTTGGTCATACCCTCCACATTACTAGTCAGACCCATGTTGTGCTGGTCACAACCCCTGCGCCGGCACACAATAGGCCCTTCATAAGTTTCAGCTCCAGGCCCATGTGGACCTTCATCTGGCACTGCATCAGGGTACATCTATGGAAGGGGATCTATCCACAACCTTTGTCTTATATTATGGGTGTCATGGCAGCATATGCGTCTTGTTGTGACATTGTTAGGGACAGCTGATGCTTAATATGTTTGTTTGCAATTCTAATGGAATTGCTGATCTTTTTTGTGTTTCTTAGCGCATTGTGTAAAATATTAGGTAAATTTAATTAGGCGTAAGTCTTTAAAAAAAAAATATAGGTCCATCAAATTCAAGTTTAACCTGTGGCAATTGGTAATTTACGTAATGGGTAGAAAATACTAATTTCATCTCTCAAAAAATGACAATCATATAAACAATAGTCCTGATGTGTGGTCCCATATAGGGTAGGGCTTACATAAAGGAAAATGGGAGTGCCATGCCCTCTTAATGGCCCTCTATAAAAAATTGTGTGTGTGGGGGGCACCGATACTCTTTATGGCACAGGGCACCAAAATGTCTAGTCACGGCTCTGGCTGCAATGACTTCCCACACATTCCTGACGACAGGGCTGTAAACAAGAGAGTGCTTACTGCCTGTCTGTCAGTGCAGGGACACAGCTCAATTAATCAGCTCCGGCTATACAGTAATACAGTATATACAGGGCAGGCAGCACTGTGACTGTGTGCTATGCCCAGCCTGTGTCCCTGCCCCCTTCAGTGCTCACACGGCTCCCTAAGCATAACCCATTCCCTCCGCCCTCTTTCCTGAGGCTCCGCCCCCTTATCGAGGTCATCCATGCACACTCACAGCAAGGTTGGGAGGTATGCATAGGGTTTTAAAATGAGGTACAGTAAACTGTTATTATCTTTACTGAAGTGTTACCATCCAAAAATAATTTTAACTGTTTTTGACAGTTAAACTAGTCTGTGTACTGATATAGAAGCATTAAGGTAACAACATTATTTTGTAAACAGGAATAACACATATTTTTGAGTGTCAGGGATCTTGTTGCCAGGTTTGAAAAATCATATCACCAATGGTGATAGGGGGAGGGGTTGGGGGGGGGGGGGGATCTTGCCTCCAGGAGCCATGGTTGAGGTTCCATTCCTGGATAATATGAAGGGTGATGATCAATCATCACCATTTAGTTCAGCGACACTGTAGTGTGGCTGTCTCCATAATATTTTTTGCACAGGCTCTGTGTGTCTGGCCCCTTCCCTCACCTCACCTACACTGTGCCCCCCAATGTCACCCACACTCTGCTCCCCTTCCCTCATCTAACCCACACTGTGCTCCCTGTCCCTTATCTCACCCACACCGTGTTCCCCTTCCCTCATCTCACCCACACTGTGCCTCCTAATGTCACCCACATTGTGCTCCCCGTCCCTTATCTCACCCACACTGTGCCCCCTAATGTCACCCACACCGTGCTCCCCTTCCCTCATCTCACCCACACTGTGCTCCCCGTCCCTCATCTCACCCACACTGTGCCTCCTAATGTCACCCACATTGTGCTCCCCGTCCCTTATCTCACCCACACTGTGCTCCCCTTCCCTCATCTCACCCACACTGTGCCTCCTAATGTCACCCACATTGTGCTCCCCGTCCCTTAGCTCACCCACACTGTGCCCCCTAATGTCACCCACACCGTGCTCCCCTTCCCTCATCTCACCCACACTGTGCTCCCCTTCCCTCATCTCACCCACACTGTGCCTCCTAATGTCACCCACATTGTGCTCCCCGTCCCTTATCTCACCCACACTGTGCCCCCTAATGTCACCCACACCGTGCTCCCCTTCCCTCATCTCACCCACACTGTGCTCCCCGTCCCTCATCTCACCCACACTGTGCCTCCTAATGTCACCCACATTGTGCTCCCCATCCCTTACCTCACTTATCTCACGGAGGCGTGCAGGGACCGAAACAGGCATCCCTTTCTCTTTTTTTTTTCTGTGTGGATCCAGCAGTGCCTAAACTTGCCTTATGGTAGCGCCGGCCCTGGCTGCATCACTGACTGAGCCTCCAGCTGTGCTGTGTGAAACAGAGCAGCAGAGAGGGCAGCCAACATATAGCCATGGACCCGTGGTTCACTTACTGCTGCGCTGGTGAAGGGTGATACATTTTCCTGTCTCTCGCAGCACTGAGCACACCAATACTGTGGGCCTATTTTGATGGAGGGCCTGGATCTGTAGCTCCATCCGCCCCATTGTTAATCTGGCACTGCCGGTTACCCCCCAGCCCCCATAGGCATACTTCCCCCTCCCCCTGTATGCAGAGCGCAGCGGAGCATGTGTCAGGGAGGACTGATGATCAGTACTCCTTGCTGAAGCTGATCTATGTATGCCAAAAAGTGCTAAGAGGGGAACTGAGTTCCCCACCTTGCACTGCGTTCCCTGGCACATGCGCCCCGGAGTGCTGGCATTCTGGGGCGCAATTCTGTGATGTCAGCGGTCACTGACCATCGCATCACTTCTGGGGGTTCCAGGGAGTAGTTGGAGAATGGACCTCCTCTGCAAAATCCAGGGGAAGCAGCGTGGTCGCATGTGATGTAACGATGCCAGCTGAAGTACTTCTGGCTGCAGTCACATCACATGTGATGCTGCCAGTTAAGTGGTTAAAAAAGGAAATAATTTTATATTACATCTAAATAAATACAATGCAGTAGTTTGTTTCTCCTGGTATATTGCTAAAGGTTAATTTATTATTTTTTAAAGGAAGTCAATGGGGCATATTCAATTGTGTGTGAGAATAGCAGAAAACCCGCACCTGCAAGGTTTTTCCTGCAGGTACGGGTTTTTTGCTATTCAATTAGGTGCTTGTTTTTTTGTTTTTTTTTGCATGCCGGGAGGTTTTTATTCTCGCACCTCCAGAGCAACCGTGATTTTTCCTAAAATCGTTACTTTTAGAAAAAATCATTGGGACTTGCTCTGGCACCCCGGCAGCACCCCCCCTCAGGACTAATTAAGCAATTGGAAGTTTCTAGTTAGCTTAATTTGTCCTTAATTACTCACCTTCCGAAGTGCTGTCTTCTGCATCCAGTGTCGGGAGCCGGCTCTTCTGCAGCAGGGTGAGTATGTAGTGTGTGTGGTGCTTGTAAGTGTGTATGAGTGACTGTGTGTGTGCATGAGTGTGTGAGTGTCAGAGCCGCCATCAGGGGGGGACTGCCGGGCCTCGAGTCCCGGGCCCGGAGAAAGCAGAGAGAGAAGGGGGCCCGTGTAGCAGCGATGCTGCACCAGCAGCTAGGGGATATTGATATGATGCCAGTGGCATTGAACATATGGTGCCGACCGCGAGTCATCTAGAGCTCGCGGAATGGCAGCCAATCAGGTCCCTGACCTAGCCCTGTGCTTCCCCCCACCAGTCCAGCCAGCCCTCCCTGTCCTTTTCACCCCTTGTTCCCGCTCTCCCCCCCTGTTCCAGCCAGTCTTCCCTGCCCTCCCCCCTTTTCCAGCCAGTCTTCCCTGCCCTCTTCACCCCTTGTTCAACCAGACTTCCCTGCCCTCCCTCCCCCCCTGTTCCAGCCAGCCTTTACTGCCCCCCCCTGTTCCAGCCAGCCTTTCCTGCACTGCCCCCCCCTGTTCCAGCCAGCCTTTCCTGCACTGCCCCCCCCATTCCAGCCAGCCTTTCCTGCACTGCCCCCCGTTCCAGCCAGCCTTCCCTGCTCCCCCCCTGCCCTCCCCCCCTGTTCCAGCCAGCCTTCCCTGCTCTCCCCCCGTTCCAGCCAGCCTTCCCTGCTCTCCCCCTTGTTCCAGCCAGCCTTCCCTGCACTGTCCCCCCTCCCTGTTCTAGCCAGCCCTCCCTGCCCTTCTGTTCCAGACAGCCTTCCCAGCCAGTCTTCCCTGCTCTCCCCCCTGTTCCAGCCAGCCTTCCCTGCACTGTCCCCCCCCTGTTCTAGCCAGCCCTCCCTGCCCCTCTATTCCAGACAGCCTTCCCAGCCAGTCTTCCCTGTCCACCCTCTAGTCCCCTACCTTCTGGCTTTTTAAGTGGATCCTGCTTTATTTTATGTGGTGTGTGTGTAATTATGTGTGTAACCACATCCAAAACTTTGAGAATGTATAAACTGGTTTAAGCACCAATTGATGTCCCCCCTGCCCCCAGTGTAGCTCCACCCACCTCTGCCCTATCCCCCCGGTGGGGATGGGGCCCTGCCTATGTTGTGTTAGTACCGGGCCCCACAATTTCTGATGGCAGCCCTGGTGAGTGTGTGTGACCCCTGGTGTATGTGTGGCCCTGCCGGAATGAGCGTTGGGAGAACTACATCTCCTCCCACCAGCCCCTGGAGCCTCCCAGGAGTCCCCGGGACTCCCAGCAGCCCCCTCTCCAGTAAGAAGAGAGAGAGGAAGCCGCGGAGACCACCGGTGACCCCCGGCCAGTTAAGTAAAGATTTTTTTGTTTTATTTTTTTACGCAGAGTGGGTTTTCAGAGCTAAAAACCCAGCGACTACTCATTTTTTAATTGAATACCACGGGTATCGGGAACGCGCATACCTGCGACATTCCTGTGCGAGGGGCACAGGGTTCTTTCCTCCCAATTGTATATGCCCCAATGTGTTGTTTGAAGGAATTGGATTGGTAATATTATGTATGTATATATATATATATATATATATATATATCAGTATCCGCCTTGATTAAGACTTTTCAAGCTGAAACGCATTAGCATCGAGGACTTTTCTTCTTTTCCTGCTGTTGACCTGCATCTGTTTAACCTGGGTTCCATCATAAAGTGTGACACACTTTTTGATATATTCTTCTTAACAAGTGTCAGATAGGAAGTGATTTCTGGTTTATGGCTCTGTTTTAATTGTGAAGCTTTTATGTTACCTGTAAGCAGTTTTTTGTAATAAATGATCAGTGTGTTTTCCTGAGTGATTCTGAACACTAGACATGAGGGGAACTCTTTGGAAATTAGAGTTAGGATTTGACTATATGCTTATTGATACTGTTTTCCAACCTACATAAGGATATAAGGTACTGGTGATCTGTATGCTGTATATGCTTGTGGAAGTTCTTTTGAGAGTAACCACAATTCTCATAGGGGAATCTGGCTATTGCACTTTGGTGCTGTTACACCATCTTTATTCTATTCCACACCTGGTGTATTAATCCTGAAGATATGAGATATATATATATATATATATATAGCACAATATCTGGTTATAAACTGTATATAACAGGATATGATATAGCACACGTTGCTACTTACAATATTTACAGGTTACAAATGATTGGAGTAAGATGTATTGGGATCATTTCCATTTCCCAGATTTTGACTATGTTGGACATCTAAAAGCATATGTCTTTGTTACCTTAATATGTGTATGTTTATTGGAAGGTGTAATGGCACCATTGGTACGCTTTTATGGTAGCATCTTGGAGATATATAATTTATCTGTTTCATGTTCAAAGCCAAGTTTCTTCTTTGGTACTGTGGCAAGATGAAGATATAAGGCGATAGTAAACCATGGATTCTGTATGAGGCTGGAGGGATCCACCTACACAGGCAAGAAAAAGGAAGTGTGACTACACCTAAGGGCTGCCTTGTGTACAGAGTCCAGGTGGGCCGGAGGGAGCAGACCAGTCAAGCTGCCTGTGAAGACAGTGGCACTGCAGCAGCTATTGAGCCCAGTGTGCCTGGAGGCCAGTGGGAGCCAGGATGCCAGTGTCTAGACCTGCAAGAGGCAGGGAGGACCACAAATCTCGGACTGTTTTTGTGGCAGCCTAGCAAGGCCAGTGGGCCTTGAAGCTGTAAATGCAAGGAGATCTATACCTGTGAGAAACAGGGTGATAAGACTGTGTTACGTTGGCAGACTAGATGCCCTGTTAGGGTTCAAGAAGTGAGGTAGTGCCCTGAATAGGGGCTAGGTTTTTGTTCCTGAATGCTGACCATAAAGCTCAATTTTCTTTATTTAACCTTAAAGCTGCATGTGGACCCTTAGAGGTAAATTTACTAAAGTGAGAGTTTTTAGAAGTGAGTTTTAGAAGAGGTGTTGCCCATAGCAACCAATCAGATTCTACTTAACATTTAACTAGCACCTTCTAGAATACAATAGCTAGAATCTGATTGGTTGCTATGGGCAATATCTCTTCTAAAACTCACTTCTAAAAACTCTCACTTTAGTAGATTTACCCCTTATTGTGCACCTAGACACTGCACCACTGACCCCTAAGCTAATTACCCAATGTCATCACAGTACCAAGAAAAAACATAATTTTTTCAACTTCCTGCATTTTGTGACTAGTGACAGTGTCTGTGTGTGTGTGTCCCTGTGACTTTGCCAGGAGCCTACCATAAAATAATAGCTTACATTGAACAAGGTAGGATGTAGAATATATAAATATTATATTTGACTACAAGTATATTGAATGGGCTTCAGCAAAGAGTATTTCAGATATTATTACAATGAATAAATGTATGCAATTATGTAACTGAATAACAGAATTAATCACAATCACCATAAAGTTTACAAGACAAATTCATATCAAATCCAACAAGTTTTTTTCTGTCAACTTTCCTGCGATCACATTATGGTTACACATGTCTGCTCTGATGGTGCTTCTTTTACATTATGGGGGGGTGTACAGTAAACTGGGTTACTGTACACAACAGCGTCACAGTCCTTTACAGGAACAGGCAGCATTGCATAGTCTGTTCTGTTCTGTGGAGGCCACTCTGGCTCTTTCTGTAATCTCATTTGCAATTTTCTGTACTGACTTTTCGACTTGTAGTTAAATTTTCTCTTTATCCAGAGCCACAGATTTCGGTTCTCAATGAACCCTTCCTGAATAAAAGATACAAGGATTAATACTGTAGTTAAGAAAGACTGCAGTGTAGTATTTTGATTACTGATCATCTTTACCTTTTGGTAGTGGTTTACTTACTAAGCAGTGGATTGTAAATTCTGCTGCATTCCAGTGTGTTTAAGACCAAAATGTAAAAGCGCTTATATTGTACATTGTACATTTTCTGCACACTTAAAAACGACTAAAACAAATAGTCTATTTCTGCATCAACCCAAAAAAAGTTATCTTGTCTTCTATAATAAAATCAGGAGGCATCTGTTATGGGTTTCTCTAAGGTATTTATCACAGATACTTTACGTTATTCCCACTTCAAATGTTTATTTTTTTGCAAAGAGAAAAATGACCTTACACAACAAAAGGCTGACATTCAACTCATACTTAGCAATGTGCCAGATTTCCAGTTATTTAAATGGAATATGACTGAAATTTTAAAAGAGAATTTGGACAAAATAATTAGTCTTTACACTGCAGGTAAGTCTATATTTCCTTAACCAATGTACAGTAGTCACCTCCTCAACCCTGAAACAGCATATAAAGGAGAACTCATAGCTCCCTTCTCCTCCTTTAGCCACAAATATCTCTGTCCATTTCCAAATGTTCTCTCCTTTTGGAATGTATGGATACATTCTTAATATAAGTTTGTATATGAGAGTAAATGATAAGAAAGACACAAGCCAGCACTATTTGGGAAATTTAAATGGTATGATACATGAATTTGATATAGGATATAGGATAGAGAGCTCAAATTATTAAGCACTGCAAGTTAAATCTATGAAATCATTGGCAATGCCCCCGTATATATGTTCACCAGTCTTCAATCTGTACAGGGCAGAGACATTTTATCAGAGGAGGGAGGTCCGTGCAGACCCCTCGCACTGGCACATGAGCTAAGAAAACTCTGAGTGTAGAGAAGAAAAGATAGAGGGCCTGATTCAGAGCCGGCTGCTCGCTCTGAATCAGGGCGTTTTTTTTTTTTGTGCGGCCTCCTGGCTGCTCGCATAGCTGTGGGTGACCACCCACCGCTATTGCGAGCGGCCAGGTGATGGTCCATCGGGGCTTGCGACAAGATCCTTGTGGTAGGGTCTCGTTCCCGCAAGACCCAGTGAGCTTCTGGCTCAAATGGCAGGCATTCTGTCGGGAACGCCTCCGTTTGGCCAGCCACCCCCCCTGCCCGCCTCCAAAACGGGGTGAGCTGTCAATCAAAATCGACAGCCGCCCCTTTTTGGTGCAAGACCCGGAGCGACAGAGCGCCTTTCTCTAGCCGGGTCTCGCGCATGCCAACATCGGAGCCGGCTCCGGCGTGTACATGCGCAGTGGTCAACATCAACCCGCTCGCGAGCGCATAGCACTCGCTAGCGGGTCTGAATCAGGCCCAGAGTTCTTTAATTCGGTGCACTCTTGATCACTCTTATGTTCCACAGAATATTATGATAATCTATATCTAATCTATATCTGTTAAAATTACTAATCTATTTATATAATATTAAAATATGTTTTATAGGGACACCAATACGGAACAAAAATCATCTTGCTACAATTTTTGTTACATTAGTAGCGTTTTACAATATTGGAGGATTACACCTAGATATCAGAAACACTGGCTGCTTATGAGTAAAATACCTCATTGGAATAAGTGATATTTACAGTGGGAAGTATATTTGTTAAAGGACTAAGATCCACATTAACTATAATTAACTATAATAAACACTGTCACTGATCACAAAAAGAGATATAGGTCTGGGAGAAATATATTAAAATTGAGAGAATCTGCTATATTAAATATCTATTAATATTTACTTACAAAATAAGAGAGCGGTACTTGGAAAACTTTTTTTAATTCACTTTATTTTGATATCAGTCACATCAATTTTGTTTGAATTCTTTTCCAATAACTTTTCTATTGGTTTTATTCATATTTTGCCGTATTGGTGTCCATATTAAACATATTTTAATCTACTCTATAAAAATGTGTCCTTCTGTCTTTCTATACAAATCCACAGTTTACAAGCCACGATCGTGAAATTTTACATACGCGCGTATTAAAACATGGCGGAAGCAACTAAAATATTTTTAAATCAAAATTAATTACTGTTAATTTTTAATTAATGAAAAACCACAATTTTTGCATAGCATTCACCCTCTACAGGTCAGGTACGGAATTACAAAATGATTTAGCTTATCTACTATTTTTTCTTTTCTATCTTCTCTACTATATCAAAGCGAAAATTTGTCCTACTGTATTTCTACACAAATTTTTTCTGGACGCTCATTGTGCAGCCTCATGGCATATGGGTAGGGCCTCGGAGCAAGCATTTTGTTTTGTCATGTTTTGTCATGATCTTATTGTTTATTATCGAAGAGAGCTTTAGCTCTGACTATACCAAATTATGCAACAACATTTAATTCTTTCTTCCAACTGTGTCAAAATGATGACTTTGCAAGGACCCTGCTGTACTGTGAGCTGCCAAAATATTACACATGGAATGCTTCTCCCAAAGTTTTTCTGTACAGAAAACAGGGATGGTCATCCTGGTATTAGAGCAACAGAAGCTCTTGGCCATGTTTACACTGTACATCCTACAAATTTTGAATGCTTCTATCTCCGAAGTTTGCTTTACACCATTACTGGTCCTACTTCCTTCGAAGACCTTAGGACTGTTGATGGGGAAGTTTGTCACACTATTCGTGAGGCCTGCCTAAGGAGAGGTTGGTAGGAGTATGATGTGTAAACAAACATTCTTAAAATCCCGGGCAATGCCGGGTACTCCAGCTAGTATAATATAAAGATTAATCATTTTAACAGATATAGATTATCATAATATTCTGTGGAACATAAGAGTGATCAAGAGTGCACCAAATTAAACAACTCTGGGCCTAATTCAGACCCCAAGCGGGTCGATGTTGACCCAGTGCGCATGCGCACGAGGGAGCCGGCTCCGTCGTGCGCATGCGCGAGACCCGGATAGCGACGGCCAAGCCGTCGCTATGGGTCTCGCTACAAAAGGGGCGTGCTGTCGATGGTGAGTGACAGCACGCCCCCTTTGGTGGGCGTGCCGGGGCGTTGCTGCCCAGACGGAGGCATTACCATGGGAACGCCTACCGTCTGGGGCCAGCCCCACTGACATCACAAGTGATGTCAGTGGGAGTGCTCTTGGTTCTGATACAGCCGAAAGCACTCCAGGGCTTTCGGCAACGAGACTCTACCCCAAGGGTCTCGTCGCAAGCCCGATGGTCGCGATGGTCTTGACCATCGCGACCATCTTTTTGGCCGCTTGCTATAGCTGTGGGTGGTCACCCACAGCTATGCGAGCGGCCTGGAGGCCGCTCTAAAATTAGGAAGGACAGCCCTGATTCAGAGCGAGTGCTCTGTCAGAGCCTCTGGCTCTGAATCAGGGCCACTATCTTTTCTTCTCTTTTCTCTGTTTGTAGTTCATGTAACATATAGAGTCATTGGTAGCACTGCCCAAGTATGAAACCCTCGGAATTTTATTGTTTGAAAGTAAGCAATAAGTGGAATAAATATATATACAGTCAGGTGCATAAATATTGGGACATTGACAGAATTTTCATATTTTGCCCTCTATTCACCACCACAATGGCTTTGAAATGAAACAAACAATATGTGCTTTATCTGCAGACTTTCAGATTTAATTTGAGGGTAATTACATCCAAATAAGGTGAACGGTGTAGGAATTACAACGGTTTCTATATGTGCCTCCCACTTTTTAAGGGGCCAAAAGTAATGGGACTATCAACTTAAAAGCTATTTCATGGACAGGTGTGGGCTATTCCTTCGTTATTTCATTATCAATTAAGCAGGTAAAAGGTCTGGAGTTGATTCTAGGTGTGACATTTGCATTTGGAATCAGTTGCTGTCGACTCTCAATATGAGATCCAAAGAGCTGTCACTATCAGTGAAGCAAGCCATCATTAGGCTGAAAAATCAAAACAAACCCATCAGAGAGATAGCAAAAACATTAGGTGTGGCCAAATCAACTGTTTGGAACATTCTTAAAAAGAAAGAACGCACCGGAGAGCTCAGCAACACCAAAAGACCCGGAAGACCTCGGAAAACAACTGTGGTGGATGACAAAATAATTATTTCCCTGGTGAAGAAAAACCCCTTCACAACAGTTGGCCAAATCAAGAACACTCTCCAGGAGGTAGGTTTATATGTGTCAAAGTCAACAATCAAGAGAAGACTTCACAAGAGTGAATATAGAGGGTTCACCACAAGATGTAAACCATTGGTGAGCCTCAAAAACAGGAAGACCAGATTAGAGTTTGCCAAACAACATCTAAAAAAGCCATTACAGTTCTGGAACAACATCCTATGGACAGATGAGACAAAGATCAACTTGTATCAGAGTGATGGGAAGAGAAGAGTATGGAGAAGGAAAGGAACTGCTCATGATCCAAAACATACCACCTCATCAGTGAAGCATGGTGGTGGTAGTGTCATGGCGTGGGCATGTATGGCTGCCAATGGAACTGGTTCCCTTGTATTTATTGATGATGTGACTGCTGACAAAAGCAGCAGAATGAATTCTGAAGTGTTTCGGGCAATATTATATGCTCATATTCAGTCAAATGCTTCAGAACTCATTGGACGGCGCTTCACAGTGCAGATGGATAATGACCCGAAGCATACTGCACAAGCAACCAAAGAGTTTTTTAAGGCTAAAAAGTGGAATGTTATGCACTGGCCAAGTCAATCCCTTGAGCTGAATCCGATTGAGCATGCATTTCACTTGAAGACAAAACTGAAGGGAAAATGCCCCAAGAACAAGCAGGAACTGAAGACATTTGCAGCAGAGGCCTGGCAGAGCATCACCAAGGATGAAATCCAGCGTCTGGTGATGTCTATGCATTCCAGACTTCAGGCTGTAAGTGCCTGCAAAGGATTTGCAACAAGGTATTAAAAAGTGAAAGTTAGATTTAGGATTGTTTAGTTTGTCCCATTACTTTTGGCCCCTTAAAAAGTGGGAGGCACATATAGAAACCGTTGTAATTCCTACACCGTTCGATTTGGATGTAATTACCCTCAAATTAAATCTGAAAGTCTGCAGTTAAAGCAAATCTTGTTTGTTTCATTTCACAGCCATTGTGGTGGTGAATAGAGGCCAAAATATGAAAATTCTGTCAATGTCCCAATATTTATGCACCTGACTGTGTATGTATGATATATATATATATATATATATATATATACACATATACAAATGTTTTGATACTTGGAAGTAAAAGATTAAATAATAAATTAAACATATGATAATTGTGCTCACACAATATTCCACAAAATAAATTGTCTGGTGCGGGAGCAATTTTTGTTTCAATTTATAAGACTCTGAGTGTGCCAATGTCTACTGCACATGCACATATCTCTAGGAAACTGGCACCAGTGCTATTTTCCCAAATTACTTTTGTAGTCTGCCACATACAGTTTTATTAAGTAGTTCAGTAGGGAAGGGTGCAGACACTATTAAAATGATGCTAAGTGCATGTTTCAAATCTCAGCATGCCGCTCTGTGTCGCAGTTACCAAAGTCTAGATTGTAAGCTCACTTGGGCAGGAAAAATGTCTGCACAGTATTTACTGTATATATGATCAATGAAACAAATCAGTGGTACATATAAGTGGTACATATAAGCAAAATATAGCTCCCAGGCAAACACAACAGCTATTCTGGTAATATTATTTGGCTTAGTAATACACATGCTATGACATATATTAATGACTATCTTGTTGGATGCAGAAGCCAAAGAGCATTTTCATAATGTTGTCTTTAATTATTTTTATTGTGAAGCTTAGCAGGTAAAAAACATTGGTGTATCTAAGGGTCCACATGCCCATGGCAAAGTAAAGGACTCGTGTAACCTACAGTATGTTGTGTATTATTATGCCTTTTGAGATATTGTTGCAGTATACAGGCATATACAATTAACAGCGGGGTTTAACCTGCGGCTAACTGTCTGTGCTGCCTGGTTCATTTAGCTGATGGAACCCCACACGCTTAGCCCCAGGAGATGGAATTTTCCTTGCAGCCTCAGGAGTATCTGCAGAATATAGAAGGTGATATCTGCCAACAATTGCGCTACAAAGGCTGCTAAAGGGTAAATCTCCTTGGTGTTATCCTCACCAAAATTACATTAACACAAACAAAAATCCGGAGAATACCACTCTGCGCTCACCCAAAATATAGAATTTACTTATCTTCATTATGAAGTCCTGATCTTGGGACCTCAAATCCTTTTAGTAATGGACACTTTATATAATAGGTGTGAGATGTATGTTCCGATGTTGATGAGTATGTGGGAACATAAAACATAAAACACAATCTAGTGCAGGCGTATAAGAATTCACTTAAGTACACAATAATTCACATATAGGGGTGTATATGATCTACCCCAAATTAATACACATATAGTCCATTCAGGTATATGCTCTCCATATGTCCATAATAAAATGGAAAAAAAGGCACATTTAGAAACCAAAGAGATAAAATTTCCAAAAAAATAAAAGTGTTTTAATTGGATATGTCCAAATGAAGGAGTTCCAAATAACTTTAAAAATACAACAATGCTTCACAGCTGAAATATCCACAAATGGTGAAGATGGCTTCCTACCAGAATACAGTGGTTTTTTGTGCGTATAAGAGTGATCTAACTGCCCGCAGTAATGCACCCAAATCTTCGATGGAAATGGCACAGTCCTCCTCTGGTCTGGTCAGGATAGCTGTTCAACACCAATACCGCCAACGCGTTTCGATCAGTACTCTGATCTTCCTCAAGGCTTAGATGTTTGCCACTCTTCCCATGGGTATTTATACCCAGTGGGATAAAATACACCTAATTGCTGGGAGGAGCCATCCTCACTTACAAAATACACATGTTTACAATTATTACATAAATAACTCTCTAACATAAAAATATCTTCCTAAACGAATGACCATGTCATCGTTTCTTTAATAACATAAAAAACATAGATTTCATAATCTTTATTTGTAAATAAAGTTATACACATAAATTTCCGGCTATTACTTCCGGTTCGACCAATAAATATGTCCCCACAGAACTCAACCATAATGGTTCCTCCTGCCATTAATCTGATCCTATACCTCCGTATAGACTGGCTATACGGAGGTATAGGATCAGATAATGGACTATATGTGTATTAATTTGGGGTAGATCATATACACCCCTATATGTGAATTATTGTGTACTTAAGTGAATTCTTATACGCCTGCACTAGATTGTGTTTTATGTTTTATGTTCCCACATACTCATCAACATCGGAACATACATCTCACACCTATTATATAAAGTGTCCATTACAAAAAGGATTTGAGGTCCCAAGATCAGGACTTCATATTGAAGATAAGTAAATTCTATATTTTGGGTGAGCGCAGAGTGGTATTCTCCGGATTTTTGTTTGTGTTCAGGAGTATCTGCAGTTTAATGCACGGGAAACCCTCAGATTGCAAAATTTTGTGCAGAATCTATGGTTTAGCGCGCGTTAACCCAGGGAAAATTCAGTTTAATTGAAAAGTGGCTGCCTTGATACCTAGAGCTTTTCCCCATGCAGCAAAACCCACACCTAATTTAATTCCCCCCAACTTGATGCTGTAAAAAAAAATATTTACCTCTGCAACGTAAGACACAATGAACAGGACAAGGACCATTATGAAGATATTCACTCTCCAGTAATACGGGGTACACACAAGCTACATGATTAAAACAAAAAAAGGTAAATAAGCGATTATTTCAGAAAATATGTTAAGAAATTTCAGTTTTAAAAAAGCTGGAGAAAAGCAGACATTAGTGCCATAGCTATAAAATGGTTAAACATCACAATTTATTTTAACCTTGACAACTGGAAAAATGTAGAATATAGAACATCTTTGGAACATTGCAGTAAAACATTACAGAATTTACAGAAATAATAATAAAACCTTTTAGATGGTAAGTTGCATAACTTCCTATGGAAGGGGGTAGCTGAACCAGTTCTGATTGAAATAAAGTTAAAATTGAGGTTAACTGTTGTTTATTTATATATTAAAGGAGCTGCCCAAAACAATAATGAACAGCGATCCCTATATGACCAATAAAGGTGTTTTCTTTATATAACAAATGAATGAAAAGTACCCTTTTCTATTACTATTATTATTATTACCAGTTATTTATATAGCGTACACATATTCCGCAGCGCTTTACAGAGAATATTTGTCCATTCACATCAGTCCCCGCCCCAGTGGAGCTTACAATCTATGGGCCTGATTCAGACCCACTCGCGAGCGGCTGTCCGCTCGCAAGTGGGGCGATGTTGTGCACTGCGCATGCGCGCGACGGCGGGAGCTCCGTCGTGCGCATGCGCCAGACGCGACGAGCAAAGGACTTTCCTTCGCTCGTTGTGTCTGATCAAAGGGGGCGTGCTGTCGATGTTGATTGACAGCACGCCCCCTTTGGTGGGCGTGCCGGGGGCGTGCCTCCCTGATGGGGGCGTTCCCAAAGGAACGCCTACCGTCAGAAGCCGGCCCACTGACATCACTAGTGATGTCAGTGGGAGTGATTTTGGCTCTGATAGAGCCAAAATCACTCCGGGCCTTGCGGTTGAAAACCTCAACCGCAGGCTCCGGCTCGCAGTTTCGATGGTCGCGATGGTCAAGACCATCGCGGCCATCAAACTGCACGCTCGTATAGGCTGTGGGTGGTGACCCACAGCTATACGAGCGTCCAGGAGGACGCTCCATAATTATGGAGGGCGGCCCTCATTCAGAGCGTGCGCTCTGCTCAGAGCGTACGGCTCTGAATGAGGGCCCATGTTCCCTATCACATGCTCACACACATACACACTAGGGTTAATTTTTGTTGGGAGCCAATTAACCTACCAGTATGTTTTTATAGAGTTTTCTATAAAATAATACATAAGTAGTGACCCTTTATATAGTTAAAAAATATATTACGTGCCCTTTATATGAATAAAAATATACAATGAGTCCCCTTTATAAAATTAAATCATTAACTTTGACCTTAGATTTTTTTCATAAAGAAAAACGTCAAGTTTCATTCATCATTTAGATAAATGGGACACTACAGTTTATATCATTTATTAGGAGGCCCTACAAGTTATAGAATGTACTGTGATCCATGTTTATGAGCTATCAGCGCATGCTGGCAATTGTACTGCCACATATGCTTGCACTATATTTATTTACAAGAAGGAACCAATGCCCTTCATTGCTAGTTGCAGTGGCCTCATCCTAAGGATTATCCATGATGCTGAATAGTGCTGGGCTGGTCTAAAAGGTAATGTTATTTTGACAGTTTATTTCTCCTCTTGTTCTCAGAGACAAAATAGTTCACACAGTATGTGATTTGAGCTATCTCACTTGTGTGACCCATGCAGGGGCGTAAGTTCATCCCAGATGCCCGGAGGCAAGTGATAGCCCCCATCCCCCCCCATCACAGCCGCTGACACTGTAATATAGGTATGCAGCATATCATTGTAATCAGCAGTAGCTGCTTGTACATCCGATTTGCTTTGCTGCGCGAATAAGACACATTTGAAGGGAAACGTTTGCACGAAAAGATGCTCAGCGCTACCAAGTCACTCTGCGCTCACACGTTATGTGTAATGCGACTTGTAGCACATGGAGGATGGATGTATGTGGACACATCTGTATGCATTAGTCACAGATAAGATAGTGACCTGTATGGTACAATTAGCATAAGGCTCAGAGTCCTCCTGGCGAAAGCTACCTGATGTGGAGTGGGGAGCCCTCCCGATACCCCTGATGGAGGGAAAAACAACCTGATGTGGGGGCTCGGAGGACTGAGTTAAAGTCAAGATACTGTAAGACTGCCACTGTGGTGGGACTACAAATCACAAAATGCCCAGTCTACTGCCGACTGCATCACATGCCAGGAAGTTGCTCCACCAGACTCAGTGGTTGGTGCCCCAGGCCCCTGCCTCCCATGCCCTCTTACCCGCAGCTCTGTCTGATGCATCATTGTTGACATCCAGCTCCTGGAAGAA
Source organism: Taudactylus pleione (assembly GCA_031769625.1). Taxonomy (NCBI): domain Eukaryota; kingdom Metazoa; phylum Chordata; class Amphibia; order Anura; family Myobatrachidae; genus Taudactylus; species Taudactylus pleione. Next base: position 10,551,847 of record JAUIMM010000370.1, read on the forward strand.
GATCTGCAGCCGCACTTATGCTGGGACCAGCCACTCAGGACTCTGCTGCACGGCTTGCGGTTAGAGCTGCCGTCAGGGAGGAGTGGGATGGGGAGTTGTGGGTGAGGGGGGGCACTGGGACTGTTGCATGGGTCTGTGGCTAGGGCTGTTGCTAGGGAGGAGTGGGATGGGGAGTTGTTGGTGAGGGGGGGCACTGGGACTGCTGCACAGGTCTGAGGCTGGGGCTGCCGCCAGGGAGGAGTGAAACGGAGAGTTGTTGGTGAGGAGGACACCAGACATGTCACACTGACATAAGAAGCTGCGGAGAAGCAGCAACACCAATGAGTAGGGACAGGCTATAGCTAGACGGAGGAGGCAGCTGATGGTCTGATACAGAGCTCTCCACTAGTGTATGGTGGCTATATAGAGGTGCTGTGTATTGGGCAGCCATGACGGTACAATCCGGGTACATAGTTACAGTCCTAAGTGGGGTGAATACATTGTGGGCAATGGAGGAGGTGCCCCTTCAGTGCTGGCACCCAGCGGCAGGCGCCTCCATTGTCTCCCATAGTTCTGCCCCTGGAACTACATTGTGATAGGTTTAATATTTTAATTTCAACATTTCTCAAGTAGCAAATGTACCATACATGTTTATTTTAGAGAATGATCAACTGTTAGGTCACTAGGTACAGTAGTGAGCTCATTTGTAACAGTTGTTAACAGAAATACCTTATATGGTGTAAGTAAACCACATGCCAGATAGTGTGCTCAGCAGAATAAGAGTATATGAAGAGTGGTGTCCTATGGGGGAGGTAGTGTAGGAGGTGTTCTGACGAGGAGGAATGATGGGGCATGTGTGACTGACATGCATGTGTGCTGATATGCCTGGGAGAGTGGCCAGACCATCCATTGTCGGTATATGAAGCAGACTTCCCATGAATGAATATATGAAGGACATGTGTCACCACGTATAAGTTGAGTATTGCTGCACCAATATACTGTATTTCTACCTCTGTTTTGAACTTGGATAATAAACTGCTGTTTGTTCATATAACCTTAAATCTGGTTATGCGTATCGTTACTCAGTTACGTGATATTTCTTCACCAATAACCATGTGCTATAAACATCCCACTGGGAACACACATTTATATTCTTTAATAAACTGACAATTTGCCATGTGGTTTCACAAACCACCATTTCATATATGGGATGGTTTGTATACATCTTACTGTATATGTGAGAATCAGAAATACGGTTTCAGAACTGGCGATTTGAAATAGTGCAGATCTAAGGGCCTGGTTCAGACCCGCTCGCGAGCGCTGTGCGCTCGCAAGCAGGTCAATGTTGGGCAAGTGCAAATGCGCACAACGGGGGCTGCTCCGTCGTGCGCATGCGCGAGACCCGGATAGCGACGGCCAAGCCGTCGCTCCGGGTCTCGCACCAAAGGGGGCGTGCTGTCGATGGTGAGTGACAGCACGCCCCTTTTGGTGGGCTTGCCAGGGGGCGTGGCTGCCCAAACGGAGGCGTTCCCAAGGGAACGCCTACCGTCTGGGGCCGGCCCCACTGACATCACTAGTGATGTCAGTGGGAGTGCTTTTGGCTCTGATAGAGCCAAAAGCACTCCAGGGCTTTCGGCAGACGAGACCCTACCGCAAAGGTCTCGTCGCAAGGCCGATGGTCGAGATGGTCTTGACCATCCCGACCATCATGGACGCTCGCATAAGCTGTGGGTGGTAACCCACAACTATGCGAGCGTCCAAGAGGCCGCACTAATAAACAAAAAAGCGTCCGGCTCTGAATCAAGCCCTATGTGTGGTTTTCCCTTTAGTAACAAATCGTACATAAAAACGGCAAAAAACTTGCAGGTTTGCAAAACTGCTGCTTAGTATATCTCCTCTAGATTCTATTTTTTCCTTTTCTTTTTTAATTGTTCCACTATTGCAAAATAAACTTGCCTATATAAAGTAACTATGAATGTGTGCAACTAAATGAATATCTTACCAACATTGCTTTAAATAGGTAAGTGTGTAAAGTAAAATACTATACCTCCATAATAGTGTATAGAGCTTCAATATCGGCAAAAAGGAGAAACACATAGACTGAGACTTGTGCAACTATCAAAAAGGAGAACAGATCTGAAAAAGAAAAATGTATAATTATTTGCGAAAATACATGATGAGTGATATGAATTTGTCTAGACTAGCCTTAACTTTGATAGGTATCCTTTTTTTATCCACTTATCGTCAGATATAACGATAGCTCTCACTATGCTGTCACTTCTAGGAAATACCTTATCCATGCACACACCTGACATATATACTACACGTAGCACTTGTTCATACAGGAGCTGATGCAGAAGCCTTATAATGTGATTATCCGCCCATCTATGCCGAGTATCTGTTTGTCTTCATGCTGAAGTTGTGCTGCCCATGGGTTTTCCATCTGCAGCCGTGATCATTAGTATTGAGACTTATACTTGCCATACACGGGACAATTGATCACACGATTTGGGCAGTTTTTACAGGTTGGACAGACCAATCTTATGAAAATAGTTGTATTTTGAGTCTTCTGCGACCCCGATGCGCGTCCCCGCCGACGTCTAGTTAGATTGCAGATCAGATGGTTTTGCAGAGAGACCTCAACCTATCGTGTATGATTTGCAATCTTATGTGAAGTCTTATGTGAAATTGTTGCATTTTCAAAACAAATCGTCCAGGATCTTAAGGGAATAATTTCAAGGGAAATTGTACAACTCATCTTACCAACTTTTGAATCTCACCGTGTATGGCCACCTTATCATTCACCCCATGTTGAGTGCAAGAGATCCATCAGAAACACGGCATCCCATTTCCGTTTGCACACAACCAATAAGCATAGAAGTCAGCCTATACACTCATAACACTCCACTAGATGGATCTGTTCCATGCAATCGCCTGGCCATCGCCCATTTGTCGGCTAGAAATGCCCATTACACTGACAGAGTCATCCATCAATGGATGGATCTGATCGTCTGCCCTGTCAGTCTCTGCCATGCTTTGTATGCATGGTTCGGCGCATGTGCAGTTTGAAATTGCTTTCTATGGCACATTAGCAGTTTGCAGATATAAGCAGGATATGTCTGCATTTGTACTTGTGTCCAACTCAGAATCAGCCCCAAACTGTGTATAATTTAATTTATTCAGTCTTAGATTTATCTCTTACTGACATTTAACACAGCACAATTTATTTCATGCAATGTCCAGTGACTCTAAATAAAAGCACTGCGGTTAGCAAAGCTTCATATTGATATTCCCTGCACAGGGCTATAACTAGGGGTGTATGAGTAGTTCCAATGCCTAAGGTGAAGGACCTAGTGGGTTGGTACCATTGCTACCCCAGAGGCACTAGTATATAGCTTGCATAGGATCTTGAATGGCACCATGTAGCCTGAACAGCCATTTCCCAGCATGTTCTTTGGACACTCCTGACGCTCAGCTTTTCCCTGGTCCTGGCAGCCACACCCCTTCATTGTGATGTCATGATGTCACATGTGCGGGTCGGGACCAGCCCAGAGTGCATTATCACCTTGCTATGGCCCTATCCTTGCAATACATTTTACTGCCACCAGATACTTTGAAAAATTTGTAGTACACCTAACAGATGTGTGAAAAATATGCAGCACATGTGTACTATGCTTTGTAACTCAATCCACTCTGCTTACAAATCAGACTAAATAAAGAATTGGCAGCATCTGTGTTCTTAGTAGAACTTCAACACCAATTCTAACTCCCTTTGAAGTGAACTTCTTAGTTGCCTTCCCAGGCTTTGACCAAGTGCTAGAAAACTAAACAAAGACTAAAGCCTATTTAACAGACTAAATGGCCCCTAAAATAAAGCGGAAACAGCAGCTTGAGTTTAGATTCTCAGCAAATCATTATAGGCTGAAAGCAGATAATATTGTTCATATTTCCTGCATTCAGCTACATAATACCCGTAGTCCTCATTTGCAAAGGAAACTTTTTGGAGCTTGATCCATTAATATCTAACACCACCTCGATATGGTACTAGCCATTTGTAGTCTATAGACTCCTCTAAACACAGTATTGAATCCTCACCTAATGCTGAAATCCATGCAGTACCATTAATCTGGCTTTCCAAAATCAATTATATTACAAAAACTTGAGGTTATTTATGAGGCTGTCCAGCCTTTGATGAGCAGACTAAAAGGACAAACACAGAGAAGGGGAAAGCGGACAAAGGAAATGAGGAGAAAAAATTAGGAACTATCGAATTTGCCAGTAATTATTTCCCCAATGGCTGTCCTGCTGTGTATAACCATAGTGCTACATTCCAGATTCTGAAACCAGTACAGTGATAATATAATGTAACATATTATTTCCATACCACTACATACTCCCAATGGGAGGTAGAATAGAAGAAGGCTGCTTGCCATTTTACCATCACTGTAAATATTATCAGTCCTGTAACATGTGTGTCTTTTGGAGAAGGTGGGAGAAGAGCTAATGTGTGATACTCATCTTCAGATGGCGTTAGCTATCGGGACTAAGCTCCGGGAATGCGGTTGGAAATGGAGTGACCCGGCTGCGGTTCCTTCATGGTACATCCAGGGGATACTTAAAATTTGCCGATTACCCCCATAAACAGGGGCCCCCTGAAAATTGATATTTTGCAAATAATAATAAATATTACCCTTAAATAACAAGTATGCCTATTGTTACTGACCCAGTTAATAATTCTGTCAGATGTCTTCCTATGGACAAGTTTACAAACATAAGTCTTAAAGGATGTGTTTTTATCTCTAGCAAACCTGTTCCTAATATAAATTTATTGCATATTTATTTATTTATATAGTGCCAGCAAACATCAAAATGCTTTGTGGTTGGTAATATAGAGGCACGCTCTGTGCTGCCTCTGTTACCGTTCCAAGCCGACAGGCACTAGGACCCAGAGTGACTCTTTCCCGGAGACACGACCTCTGACCAGAGGCGGATCTACTGTTAAACTAATGAAGCTTAAGCTTCAGGGTCCCTAACCCCGAAGGGGACCTGAAGCTATTTTTTTTTATTGAGTACATTTCTCAACAAATTCAATGGCGTTTGTGTTATTAAAATAAGGATATTTTAGTGATAGAATCATAAGCCAATGAGTTGAAGTACTTAATATTGACCCAGAAACCCTCTCTGATCATTACTGGCTGGCTGACACTATCTACAGTTCCGACCAGAGGATGGCTCTTATGAGCCGTCCAGGCGCAGAACAGAGAGCTGCTGTCAGTGTCACTGCTGAGTTCATTACTGCCAGGTGCCACTAGATATTCCCATCTCCAATTGTGCTGTCCCATCTGCCAGAAGTCGGCCCTGCAGTGCTGACCACAAACTGAAAGCTGAGCTGACTGAGGGATGGCATGCAGCTCAGAGGCGGAAGCATGCAGCGTGGGGGTGAGACCTAACTCAGGGGGATTCCAGAGATCCCACCCAGGAGGATCATTAGCTGGCATCCTACAGAGGAAGTAAGTTTTGGTTGTGTATGTGATGTAGCTACAGTCTCTCTCCTTCTCTCTCTCTCTCTCTCTCGGGGCGGTTTCTACATCTATCTATTTACAGCCTCTCTCTGGGTGGTTCTACATCTATCAATCTATCTATCTACAGTCTCTCTCTCTCTGGGGGATTTCTACATCTATCTATAGTGTCTCACTCTCTGGTGGGTTTATCTATCTATTTATCTATCAAAAGTCTCTCTCTCTATCTCTCTGGAGAATTTCTACATCTATCTATCTACAGTCTCTCCCTATCTGGGGTGTTTCTACATCTATCTCTCTATCTATCTAAAGTATCTCTCTCTCTCTCTGGTGATTTCTACATCTATCTACAGTGTCTCACTATCTGGGGGGTTTCTATATCTTCGCCATTTGAGCCTTAAGGTCCTTGCAAGGGCAGCAAAGCCCTTTGGACCTTGTTGGATGTTGCCCTATTGTTGCTGGTTGCAAAGGGGCCCCCATAACAGTTCAAGCTTCAGGGCCACAGAAATATAGATTCGCCACTGCCTCTGACCCATCCTTCTGCGCATGGGTGACACATCGCCGCATCCTTCCTCTCCTGTTTATTTGCAGCATCAGACGTGCCCCGGAGTAACTCCACGCTGTGGAGGACCTAGTGCGACCCCATCCACTGTGCCACCACCGCTTACTATATCAAGCATCCCGCTGTCACCACTGCATATAGCCACATACCCAGAAACCCATACCCATACGTGGCATACCACAATCTCCAAAAACCCTACAAACTCTTTTTACTTCCTTATAACCTGTACAGGCTATTAACCCTGTGTTGTCCTGTTTCTACCTGGTTAATAAACCTGCACCTGGTTAAGTCATCTGTTGTGTGGCCTAACCTCCATTTGCACACCGCTGCCACCTACCACTGTAGTGTCTGCCAAGATAGCTAACCGGTCACTTAAAAAAAGGCTGTTGATCATTCTCTATAATGCACAAATATTCATATTGAAACACAGCAAGTTTCTCATATGATGCACTCCTCAAATCCAGGATCGCATCACATCAAATCCAAGTCCATTTCAAGGGTGCACTCACCAGTCTTCATAAAGAAAATTATTTATTTCATATCAACATTAATTCAAGACAGCATCTGATGCTGTCTTGAATTAATGAAGACTGGTGAGTGCACCCTTGAAAATTAATTTTATTTTTGTAAGGATTATATCCTAATTGGGTAGCTACCCCAGCACATTGCGGATTGTGACGAGAGTGTGGACGACCTTGGACTAATATATATATATATATATATATATATATATATATATATATAATCTCCTTATCCTTAATGCTACTTACAGTTGGTATAAAGACGCTGTCTGAATGGTCTGCCTTTGGAGAACACAAATTCTACAATAATTAGGTGGAATCCTGTGACATGAAACATTGTAGTGGTAATGTAGTTCTCCGCAAATCCATGTTCTCTCATTGTAACATTTTCTGTGCTGAGGTTTAAGGGAAGACATGCACTGCGGATTAAGGAGAACAAGAGTTATATAACTGCTCTAGGAGTTCATGTAGTTTCAGAAACGTCTTATTCATCTGTTTTTAAGACAGCATTGTCATGCAACACCTCTTTAGGAATATTTAGTGATGGTAACTTTTATGACAACAAAAAATAGCAAAGATCATTTGCTAGCTACAAAATATGCAGGCTTGCAGCACTTTTCATTTGCACCTACTTGTCTGTCTGTGGTCCTTGATGTGTCGTGCAGAATGATTCTTAGGTGACAAAAAAAAGGTCCAGGTCCCGCATGATGTGCTCCGGCCAATAAGCAGGCCCTAGCAGAGGGGGAAAGGGCTAGGGGGAAAATTTCCCCGGACCTCCGACTGGCATGGGGCTCAAAATTTTCCGACTTATTGTTTTTGTGTTTGTGTTTTTGCTAATTTGCCAATTTCCAAGTAATAAAAGTACAAACCTAGCGCCTAAACATGTGAATTGGTTAAATTGGCATAACGTACAGCAGCGCAGTCACTTGTTGCGCTCTCTGTGCATGATGCATCTATCCACACAGACACGTGAGAACGTCACTTGTCCTTGAGATTTGCCGGGTAAGTAACTTGCCACTTAGTAACAAAGTAACTACTTTGTATATAATTAGGAAACTGGACTGGACTGTTTTGTGTTCAATGTTTACTCGAGGAATTGCAGAATTGGGGTGTTAGGCAAGGTAATTTTATAAAAAAAAAAAGATCATTACAATGCTCATTCTTGTATACATTCAACAGGTTTTGTTTTAATCAATACATTTGTAAATGTCCATTTGCCGGACACCCGCTGCAATGTTTTTAAAAGCAGTCCAACCGGCTTATTCACTGCAGTCTTCTTCTGGCTCCCGCAGTTCTGTTAGAACTTAGATTGTAAGCTCCTAGGAGCAGGGTCCTCCTCCCTACTGTCTCACAGTCCTCTTCTCAAGCACTTCAATGACAGCCTTCACCTTCCCAGCTGTATTGTGTATGGAGAATTGTGTTGCTAATTGTTACATGTGCTCTGTTTATAATTTGGTTACTGTATTGTAATGTAATGTTCTGTGTACCCTGTACTGTATGTACGGCGCTGCAGACCTCTTTTGGTGCCCTATAAATAAAATGTAATAATAATAACAACTTCAGGTGAGGAGAGGCAGGGAGAGTGACGTCTGAGCATGGGGCGGGGCTACATGGACTGAGCAGCAGCTATCAGACTCACAGGAGGAGCTGCAGCCAGAAAAACTCACTGTTTTCTGAAGTAAGTGTGTGTGCGTGTGACTGCTGGGGTAGAATTAGTGTAGGTGTGTGGGAGAAGGGTGGGGGGGGGCACTTGAGGTGCTGGGACAATGTTCAGTGTGCTGAAAAACGTAAAGAACTACCATCACTCATCTATGGGGCAGGAATGAGTAAATTGACTGATCATGCTCAATATTAACTGTGACATGGCATGAAAATTACATTTTTCCAATTTGAATGCTGCATTTGCAGAAAATAAAGATAGAAAATAGCTTCTAATTTGAAATCTCAAATAATCCAGTACATCAGTATACAGTATTTTATTTGTGAATTTTTATTAAGCATTAAAAAATCACTTTAAAATAAATTTTCAATGCATTTTTTTGTTAAGAAAGAGAAGGTGCACGGCGGCATCAGAGAGGAGCCAGGGGCAGACACACAGTTGCAGCAGTGCAGATGTCTGTCATGGAGTAGAGCCAAGAGCAGGCAGCCGCAGACTCAGTAGGATGGGAAACAGAGGAATTCAAGAGGAAAGGAGTCCCAAGTTAAGTAAACTACAATGGTTAAAGAGAATGGGGAGGAAGGGGAGTGTTTGGTATGCAAAGAACCACTGGGAGTGTGTGATTTGGATGCAAAGAAGTTCATTTACATTTATTTTTATATCTTTAAAATTTTGTGTCACGTATGTGTTTGTCACGTTTTACTGTGTCATGGCAGAAAAATGTTTGAGAACCAATGGCCTAGTGAATCATACATGGGTGTAAGACCCCCCTCCCACCCCCTCCCACCTGCCACACTGTGGAAACATGGGCCATAGAGATCTGGGCCAGGCCTGGGTACTGTAGGGGACGTGTTCTAATTGGAAAGATGTGGCTGCATCCCCTATAAAAAATCTATAAAAAATAGTAATAGTGGCACCGCATAGAGGGACGCTGTGTGCACCTCAGCCAGAGGCAGATCCAGGGTAGAAGGGGGTGATCAGTGAAATCAGTGAACCCCACTGCAAGCAGAGGAGACTGTGCTGCTGCTCAGTGTGTATCCACAGAAGCCCAGCACACAGCAGCTGGGCTGGGGAGAAAGGGTGCTACTGCCGATAGGTAGGAAGAGGGCGGGTGGCGGACCCAAGCCTCCGCCGTTCCTCTTCAACAAGCTCGGGCCTGGGTAATTAGTACCTGCTCCCCTCTTTCTCTCGGCATCCCTGGTGGAAATTTATCCTACTGTATGCAAAGAATATGTGTAATTATGTAAGTGATTGCACTTGTTAGACCACCTCTCTAATTAATGTGACCATTTTTTTCCCAACGTTCCGTTTGGTCAAGTATCATTCATGCCTTAAATCAGGGGTAGGGAATCTTTTTTCTCCCGATGGCCATTTTGATATATATAACATTACTTGCGGGCCGGTGCAGGATACGCCCCCTTCGTGTGATGTCAGATGAGGGCATGGTCACAATCACCGGTGATTACAGCAATGCCCGGAGCATCCTGAGGATGCTCCGGGGAGCTGTAAGGGCAGCGGTGTGGCTGTCTGCATCCTCCTAAGGATGCTCTAGGTAGCACTGCTGCATAAATTCTGGCTGCAGGGTGCCATTCTAGGCACCCTGCTAGCCAAATGAGGGTAACAGAAATAGGCTCTGAGGGCCAGACCATATGATACCGAGGGCCTTATAAGGCCCCCGGGCAGGAGGTTCCCCATCCCTGCCTTAAATCATTGGATAAACATGTCATTAAGACTGTATTCATAGTTTGTGTTTCATTGGTAGCTTTTAAAAACCATTGAAAGTGGGGATGCCCAGTTGCAAACACCTCCAAGGTAGTGTGAATATGAACTTATTTTTGAAGTAGGCTCTATGGCAACCCACAGCCTGAGATCACAATCCAAAATGTGCACTATCTACCCTCTGAATCTTGTAAAATATATATAGAAAATCTTATATTATGTTTAGGACTATTTTGTTTTTCGCTTATGGGTACTATACATGGCATTCCTGTGTCCTATTAAAAGGAGCCATTTGTTTAGTCCCACAGTAACAGTAATACCGATGAGCTAAACCAATTGAAGTAAAATAAGTGCAAGACCTCCCATAACTGCATCGGCACTGCAAGTCTCCAAGTTTGCAGCTTCATAAAAGCCTTTTGTCAGCTATGTAGTGGTGCAGTATGTCAGGTAAATAAGCTTAACCTGCAGGCCTGAAACTACAGTAGGTAGGCAAGCTCCCACAATGCTCATTAGATGGAAAATAAGTCAGTTCTACAGTGGACATAGCTCATTTACCTGAAGACATCGGTTTCACTGAACCATGGCTGCTGCTGAAGCAGAATGAAAGCAATAATCTGTACGACCATGGTGAAGATAAAATGCACTAAAATTGAGAGTAACAAAGGAGGAGAGAGAAGATGTCCTGATGGTCGGTGGCGAGCAAGCTTCGGCGCTGGGCCATTCAGACTCACTAGGGAAAGAACAGAGCAGGGACATTACTACAGCTCACTCATGTGGTATCAGTCTGTTCTCTGCAGTTTAGACACAATCTATAGTTCTCTATATCTGGAGATTAAGAACAAGACACTAAAACAAAAGAAACAAGGAAACTTACAAGTTAAGGTGACTGTAAGGATTATAGCCAAATCTTGCATGAGGTACTGATAGTTTCCAAGAAGAGTTTGTTTCTGAGAGAAGGAAATTACAAGTGAGATCATGTACTGTATACACGAATACATCTTAATTATCAAGCAAGTCAGACTAAGTTATATGCATTATAATAAATGACATGCATAATATTCTCTCTATGATTAGTTAGGTTATGTTATGTTATGTCAGACTACATGCAATACCCAAACATATCAGGCAAAGGAGGGCTAGTAAGGTTTACCCTGTGTAGCTGGCATAAACATGCAAACAATGATAAGCAGTGCCACACATAAAGTGCAATGCAGCGTTTAATAGTTAAAGGAGTTACCTTATGTAGTGCAAACCTACTATAATGGGGTGCAGCCAACTTTTACAAAGATTAATAGAGGGATAGTGCCCATGGGAAATAAGAACATTCACCCCAACCAAGGTCTTTGCCAGGCTTTCAAGTGTAAGTCGAGTGAGGCCAAGAGAGAAAAGCGCCGCTTTAGTATATGAGGGCAGTCAGCTTTCTGTAATTGGTTGCAGGTTGAGGGATTTGCTGATTACAAGGTATTGGAAGGGGAAAAGTTTTTCACATGAAGAAGGCTAAATGCAAAGCCATAGCCAGTGGTTTGGATCATATAATAGACTTAGGTTGCTGTGCCTCATGGAAGTAAAAGCAAGAAGTGCGACTTTATCAGGCTGAGAAAGTGTACAGCAGCAGTTCCTTTGCCAAGAGTATATTTCAATATTTCAACCTCTAAGTTCACATTAGTTCTTAGATTCATTTATTACCAGTTATTTATATAGCGCACACATATTCTGCAGCGCTTTACAGAGCAAATTTGGCCAGTCACACCAGTCCCTGCCCCAGTGGAGCTTACATTCTATATTCCCTACCACGGGAAGCAGTCAGGAAGCCGACGGTCACAATGCCAACCGCCGGCTTCTCGACTGCGCTATCCCGACAGGGGACTAATGATATAATTATCTCTATGCTGGGAGCCCGATGCCTGGCATACCGAATGAAGAAAAGCCAGGCGGCGGACGCGGACAGCCGCAGAAGGAGGGTTGAGTTCGGGGCTCCTGGGGGGATTTAGGGTTAGGCACCTCCTCGGGAGGGTTGGGGTTAGGCTAGGGGAAGGGGGTTTAGGGTTAGGCACCCCCGAGGGTAGGTTAGGGTTAGGCACCCCCCTGGGAGGGTTAGGGTTAGGCTGCTGGGAGTGGGGGTTAGGTTTAGGCACTTACGGGGGTTAGGCACTAGGGGGGAGGTTAGGGTTAAGCACCCCTAAAGGTGGGTTAGGGTTAGGGGTGGGGAAGGTTAGGGACAGTTAGTTACTTACCTTGTCGGGATCTTCAATGCTGCCGGTCTTCCGGCGTCGACGTCCACCGTCGGGTCATTCATACCGATCCCCCCTACCACATGCTCACACACATACATACTAGGGTTAATTTATGGTTTGGGACAATTAACCTGCCAGTATATTTTTGGATTGTGGGAGGAAACCAGAGTTCCCAGACGAAACCCACGCAAGTACGGGGAGAATATACAAACTTCACACAGTAAGGGAAGTAGTGGGAATCGTAACCCACGACCTCAGTGCTGTGACACAGTAATGCTAACCCTTACACTAACTGTGCTCTTCTGAAACCCTCATGCACCTTCACCTTAATGCATTTTCCTTTTACAATGACTTTCATAATGTGTCCATTTTAATTCCTTGTGGAAACCTGATTAATAATTGCTTAAGAAATAGGGCGCTGTGTAATATAGGTGCTAATACAATTATATGCTGCTGTTAATCATTTAATGCAGACAATCTATGGGCAGTAAAATAAGAGAAGCACAGCGAAACAAATTCTAAACATAATGTAAGTATGCAAAATTATTCTAGATGTGATAAACTTTTAATCTTTGGGTACACATCAGATCAACGTGTATCCCAACCGAACCGCTGCCTGAAAGGATTAATCGGGTGGCTGTACACACTGCACTATAAGGTGTACAACCACGTGATTTACCTGGCCATCCCGCATTCTTTTGCATGCCATCGTCAGTATGGTTGGCCCATCTGACGTGCAGCACATCAGATGGGAAGACCTCACTGACGACGCATGTAAACACAAGATTGAGGGTACACACTGAATGATATGGACGATATATCATTCCAGTCCCCTTCCAAACGATATATTGTCCAATATATCATCTCATTTCTACAAGGGCCTAATGTGTACCCGGCCTTAGTAAGATTGTAAGAAATAATAATATTGTTTTTTGTTGTGCCTAACAGACAGTAACATCATCTGGCAGTACTTATATGGAGGGTAGAGTGATAACATACCCAAAAAAGAAGCAAAATGCAAGTTATTCCAATCAGGGTGAACATTGTCAAGAATTTAAAGATGGAGAATGATGTAACAAGAGTATTCCGGCCTTCCCTGCCCAAGGAAACAACAATTTGGTTAATAATAGTAGTATATACATTGTATTAAGTTTCATATTATTAACTATAAAAGCTTATTTCAAAATGTAATTATTTGATTCCTTTTATGTGGATATGCGGTAATCTATTTAAAATGAAACATATCTTCAACTACAATGCATGCTTATGTGGCTCTATATATACCTGTATTTATATACAGTACCAGCACTGCGGGAGTTTAAATCTTCAAGTTATTAAGTTAGGCATCCCAGACCAATTGCCACCCCTCTGTGAAGTTTTCATCCAAATACATCAAGTGGAAGACCCAGAACAAACTCCACAGGTCAAAGTTCTACCCAGTGTACACCAACGGGACGTGTGACTGGGACTTAATCTTCAAGTTTTTAAGTTAGGCATCCCAGACCAATTGCCAGACATCCCAGACCATTTGCCACCCCTCTGTGAAGTTTTTATCCAAATCTATCCAGTGGAAGGCCCAGAACATGCTCCCGAGCCAAAGTTCTTCCCAGCATCCTCAGGTCAAAGTTCTGTCGAGCATACAGCAACGGGAGGTCCGACTGGGACCTCAACCTCCTTGTATATGTTCTGGGATCCAATGTTAAAACTCTGTGAAGTTTTTGTCCAAATCCATCCAGTGTAAGGCTCAGAACAGGCTCCCTGGGTTAAAGTTTTGCCTGGCGTGCACCAACGGGCAGTCCTACCGAGACCCGAACCCCCTAAAATCTGGCCAGGATCCAATTGGACCACCTCACATTTGTTTCATCCCAATCAGTGGAGAGGTGTCTGAATGCATACCCAGACATCACTTCTTACCTCTCCTTCACCCAACCCACCTGCTACTATCAGTGCACAAGATCTTGCTTCCTCTTTCAAGGACAAGAGTGATAACATCTGAAATGTATGGTATGCTCTTCCTGTGACCTGCTCAATTCCTTACCTGAAGCCTCTGGCACATTCTCTTCATTTGACCCCACAAATGAAGATGATGTATCTACACTCTTATCATCCTCCTACTTCACTACCTCTCCTCTTGATCCTATACCTTCACAAATCAGTAAAGCTCTGTCTACTGTGCTCATCCCAACCCTAACTAAAATCTGTAATCTCTCTCTCTCTCTCTACTGGTATCTTTCCATCACTGTTCAAGCATGCAGTGATTACTCCCTTTCTGAAAAAAACAAATATCTGACCCTAACTCTCTTAAATTACCATCTTAGCCCCCATGCATCTGCAAGATACCTGAGAGACTTGCTTACACTTGCCTCACACACTTTCTTAACTCACACAACTTATTGGAACCACTTCTCTCAGGCTTTCATTTCCAATACTCCACAGTAACAGCACTGATTAAGGTAATGAATGATCTGGTCACTACCAAGTCACTACTTATTCTTGTAGATCTCTCTGCTGCTTTCAACACTGTTGACCACTCTCTTCTGATATGAACACTACAATCTCTTTCCTGGTTCTCATCCTACCTATCTAATTGCTTTTTCACTGTTCGTTTTTCTGATTCTGCCTCCTCTTCGCTTCCTCTATCAGTTGAAGAACCGCAAGGCTCAGTCTTAGGTTCTCTGCTTTTCTCAATCTATACCACCTCTCTTGGCAAACTAATCATCTCTTTTGGATTTCAGTATCATCTGTAAGCAGATGATACTCATATCTACCTAACCTCCCCAAATTCCCCACCATCTGTATTGGTTTGTGTCACTGAATGTCTTTCTGTCATTTTATCTTGGATGTCATCTCACCACCTCAAACTTAATATATCCAAAACAGAATTAATTATATTTCCACCAGCCAGTAGTAGTTACTAACCTGATACTGTATCTCTATTACTGTTGATAACTCGACAATCAACCCCACAAGCCTGCTGCCTAGGTATCATCCTTGACTCTGACTTGTCCTTTGTTCCCCATATTCAATCTGTTTTCAAATCCTGTTACATACATCTAAAAAATATTTCCAAAATGCAACCATATCTTACACAAGACACTGCAAAAACTCTAATCCATGCACTCATTATTTCTCTCATTGGCTATTGCAATAAACTTCTTACTGGTCTTCCCAAAAGCAGACTCTTGCCACTAAAATCCATTTTGAATGCAGCTATGAGGATGATCTTCCCCGCCAAATGTTCGTTTGCTCTGTCAGTCTCTCCATTGGTTACTGGTTTTCTACCGTATTCAATATAAAATACTATTAAGCTATTAACCGAACCACACCAAAACACATCTTTTCACTTATCTCAAAATATCTTCCAACCCAACCTCTCCGCTCAAGATCTGCATCTCTCATCCACACATATTACTTGCTCCCATACACGGCTACAGGACTTTTTTTGGGCTGTACCCTCTCTGTGGGATGCCCTTCCATGCACAAAAAGACTTTCCACTAGTCTCCAAACCTTCAAGCGCTCCCTGATATCTCACCTCTTCAGACAAGCTTATCAGATTCCAGAACCACCCACATAATCTTCATAACTTCCCTATCTAATTACATCCTTTCTGGATTCTGGATGGACCAATATGCAATATGTAGCACCTATCGTTGTGTATCAATGCCTATTTCCCTATAAATTGTAAGCTTGCGAGCAGGGCCTCCTAACTCTATGTCTGTCTGTTAATACCCAGTTTTGTTCTATTACTGTTGTTTCCAATTTTAAAGCTCAACATAATATGCTGCGCTATATAACAAACTGTTAATAAAATATATATATATATATATATATATATATATACGTAGTCCTTCTGGCATGGGTATGCACCCAGCTCAATAAAGGGGAGGCGGCACTCCAGTCAGATGAAAAAAGTCAAAGTGTATTAATAATGTAACAGCATGATAACATCCTTAAGGTAGGACAGTTTCACGTTTTGGTCTTCCTTTGTATGTCCTGATGAAAAGGCTTTGAGCCTTGAAACGTTGACAGATGGATGTTATCATGCTGTTACATTATTAATACACTTTGACTTTTTTCATCTGATTGGAGTGCCGCCTCCCCTTTATTGAGCTGGGTGCATACCCATGCCAGAAGGACTACGTTTATATTTACTCAGGATGGCACCCGCACCTTGGTCTTCCTTGTCCTGAGTGCCTGATATACACACACACACATATATATATATATATATATATATATATGCAGCGGGTAGAATAATAATTGAACACATTAACATTTTCTCAGTAAATATATTTGTAATGGGGCTATTGTAATGAAATTTTCACCAAGTGTCAGCAACAACCCATGCAATCCACACATGCAAAGAAATCAAACCATAGATGTCCATAAATTAAGCTATGTTCAATAATGTGCAATGACACAGGAAAATTTTCATCATGATGAAAATACATAGCCATTGAAATGGTGACCACAGGAAGACTTGTGTTATGTGCCCTGAGTGCCGCATATACTCTGCTCCTTTATTATAGCATGTTGATATGCTAATGATGGCAACAGGGTAAAGTTATCTCTATCATTAGGGAGTGTCGGACTATAGGATTGTGTATGTATGTATGTGTATATATATATATATATATGTATATATACAGTCAGGTGCATAAATATTGGGACATTGACAGAATTTTCATATTTTGGCCTCTATTCACCACCACAATGGCTTTGAAATTAAACAAACAAGATGTGCTTTAACTGCAGACTTTCAGATTTAATTTGAGGGTAATTACATCCAAATCAGGTGAAAAGGTGTAGGAATTACAACGGTTTCTATAAGTGCCTCCCACTTTTTAAGGGGCCAAAAGTAATGGGACAAACTAAACAATCCTAAATCTAACTTTCACTTTTTAATACTTTGTTGCAAATTCTTTCCAGGCAATTACAGCCTGAAGTCTGGAAAGCATAGACATCACCGGACGCTGGGTTTCATCCTTGGTGATGCACTGCCAGGCCTCTACTGCAAATGTCTTCAGTTCCTGCTTGTTCTTGGGGCATTTTCC
Organism: Taudactylus pleione; assembly: GCA_031769625.1. NCBI lineage: Eukaryota > Metazoa > Chordata > Amphibia > Anura > Myobatrachidae > Taudactylus > Taudactylus pleione. Next base: position 10,569,093 of record JAUIMM010000370.1, read on the forward strand.
CTTCAGTTTTGTCTTCATCAAGTGAAATGCATGCTCAATCGGATTCAGGTCAGGGGACTGACTTGGCAATTGCATAAAATTCCACTTTTTAGCCTTAAAAAACTCTTTGGTTGCTTGTGCAGTATGCTTCGGGTCATTGTCCATCTGCACTGTGAAGCGCCGTCCAATGAGTTCTGAAGCATTTGACTGAATATGAGCATATAATATTGCCCGAAACACTTCAGAATTCATTCTGCTGCTTTTGTCAGCAGTCACATCATCAATAAATACAAGGGAACCAGTTCCATTGGCAGCCATACATGCCCACGCCATGACACTACCACCACCATGTTTCACTGATGAGGTGGTATGTTTTGGATCATGAGCAGTTCCTTTCCTTCTCCATACTCTTCTCTTCCCATCACTCTGGTACAAGTTGATCTTTGTCTCATCTGTCCATAGGATGTTGTTCCAGAACCGTAATGGCTTTTTTAGATGTTGTTTGGCAAACTCTAATCTGGTTTCCTGTTTTTGAGGCTCACCAATGGTTTACATCTTGTGGTGAACCCTCTATATTCACTCTTGTGAAGTCTTCTCTTGATTGTTGACTTTGACACATATACACCTACCTCCTGGAGAGTGTTCTTGATTTGGCCAACTGTTGTGAAGGGGTTTTTCTTCACCAGGGAAATAATTCTGCTGTCATCCACCAAAGTTGTTGTCCATGGTCTTCCGGGTCTTTTGGTGTTGCTGAGCTCTCCGGTGCGTTCTTTTTTTTAAGAATGTTCCAAACAGTTGATTTGGCCACACCTAATGTTTTTGCTATCTCTCTGATGGGTTTGTTTTGATTTTTCAGCCTAATGATGGCTTGCTTCACTGATCGTGACAGCTCTTTGGATCTCATATTGAGGGTCGACAGCAACTGATTCCAAATGCAAATGTCACACCTAGAATCAACTCCAAACCTTTTACCTGCTTAATTGATAATGAAATAACGAGGGAATAGCCCACACCTGTCCATGAAATAACTTTTGAGTTGATAGTCCCATTACTTTTGGCCCCTTAAAAAGTGGGAGGCACATATAGAAACCGTTGTAATTCCTACACCGTTCACCTGATTTGGATGTAATTACCCTCAAATTAAATCTGAAAGTCTGCAGTTAAAGCACATCTTGTTTGTTTCATTTCAAAGCCATTGTGGTGGTGAATAGAGGCCAAAATATGAAATTCTGACAATGTCCCAATATTTATGCACCTGACTGTATATATATATATATTAGGGGTGAGCGGGTTCGGATTTCTGAAATCCGAACCCCCCCGAGCCCCCCCGATCCGAGTCCGATCCGAGTCAGGCTCGACTTTTCCCGCCTGACTCGGATCTGACATCGAGGCAAAACGTCATCATCCCGCCTTCCGAGTCTCGCGGGTTTTGGATCCTATATAAGGTACCCGCGTCGGCGCCATTTTCTCACTCGGCTGTGGACAGTGAAGAGGGAGGGTGGGAGTTAGTGCTGTGTAGTGTAGTGTAGTGTAGTGCTGCTGTTGTCCACTACTTCAAAGTCCATAGGGGCTGGCTGTGTTGTGCTGTGCTGCTGTTGTTAATAGGGGCTGTGTCCACTACTTCAAAGTCCATAGGGGCTGGCTGGACTGTGTTGTGCAGTCAGTTCTCCATAGGGGCTGTGTCCACTCCAAAGTCCTGTGCAGTGTCCCAGTCCTAAAGGGGTGCTGTAGTGTTGTCCAGGGGGTGCTCTGTCCATCAGGGGTGCTCCCCCCAAGTGCTAAAAAAATAATATATTTTCTGTGTTTGTGAATTGTGTGCGCAGTAGCCGCACGTGCATCAACAAAGTAGTGCCAAGCGTGCGCCTGTGTCATAAGTAAAGGGCCGGCTGGCTTGACCGTTAAGGGTGCTGTAACCCCCGAAAGTACACTCCAGTCCAAACCAAAAAAAAAATTATTTTCTGTGTTTGTGAATTGTGTGCGCAGTAGCCGCACGTGCATCAACAAAGTAGTGCCAAGCGTGCGCCTGTGTCATAAGTAAAGGGCCGGCTGGCTTGACCGTTAAGGGTGCTGTAACCCCCGAAAGTACACTCCAGTCCAAACCAAAAAAAAAATTATTTTCTGTGTTTGTGAATTGTGTGCGCAGTAGCCGCACGTGCATCAACAAAGTAGTGCCAAGCGTGCGCCTGTGTCATAAGTAAAGGGCCGGCTGGCTTGACCGTTAAGGGTGCTGTAACCCCCGAAAGTACACTCCAGTCCAAACCTAAAAGAAAATTATTTTCTGTGTTTGTGAATTGTGTGCGCAGTAGCCGCACGTGCATCAACAAAGTAGTGCCAAGCGTGCGCCTGTGTCATAAGTAAAGGGCCGGCTGGCTTGACCGTTAAAGGGTGCTGTAACCCCCGAAAGTACACTCCAGTCCAAACCAAAAAAAAATTATTTTCTGTGTTTGTGAATTGTGTGCGCAGTAGCCGCACGTGCATCAACAAAGTAGTGCCAAGCGTGCGCCTGTGTCATAAGTAAAGGGCCGGCTGGCTTGACCGTTAAAGGGTGCTGTAACCCCTGAAAGTACACTCCAGTCCAAACCAAAAAAAAATTATTTTCTGTGTTTGTGAATTGTGTGCGCAGTAGCCGCACGTGCATCAACAAAGTAGTGCCAAGAGTGCCCCTGTGTCATAAGTAAAGGGCCGGCTGGCTTGACCGTTAAAGGGTGCTGTAACCCCCGAAAGTACACTCCAGTCCAAACCAAAAAAAAATTATTTTCTGTGTTTGTGAATTGTGTGCGCAGTAGCCGCACGTGCATCAACAAAGTAGTGCCAAGCGTGCGCCTGTGTCATAAGTAAAGGGCCGGCTGGCTTGACCGTTAAAGGGTGCTGTAACCCCTGAAAGTACACTCCAGTCCAAACCAAAAAAAAATTATTTTCTGTGTTTGTGAATTGTGTGCGCAGTAGCCGCACGTGCATCAACAAAGTAGTGTCAAGCGTTCGCCTGTGTCATAAGTAAAGGGCCGGCTGGCTTGACCGTTAAGGGTGCTGTAACCCCCGAAAGTACACTCCAGTCCAAACCAAAAAAAAAATTATTTTCTGTGTTTGTGAATTGTGTGCGCAGTAGCCGCACGTGCATCAACAAAGTAGTGCCAAGCGTGCGCCTGTGTCATAAGTAAAGGGCCGGCTGGCTTGACCGTTAAGGGTGCTGTAACCCCCGAAAGTACACTCCAGTCCAAACCAAAAAAAAAATTATTTTCTGTGTTTGTGAATTGTGTGCGCAGTAGCCGCACGTGCATCAACAAAGTAGTGCCAAGCGTGCGCCTGTGTCATAAGTAAAGGGCCGGCTGGCTTGACCGTTAAGGGTGCTGTAACCCCCGAAAGTACACTCCAGTCCAAACCTAAAAAAAAATTATTTTCTGTGTTTGTGAATTGTGTGCGCAGTAGCCGCACGTGCATCAACAAAGTAGTGCCAAGCGTGCGCCTGTGTCATAAGTAAAGGGCCGGCTGGCTTGACCGTTAAAGGGTGCTGTAACCCCCGAAAGTACACTCCAGTCCAAACCAAAAAAAAATTATTTTCTGTGGTTGTGAATTGTGTGCGCAGTAGCCGCACGTGCATCAACAAAGTAGTGCCAAGCGTGCGCCTGTGTCATAAGTAAAGGGCCGGCTGGCTTGACCGTTAAGGGTGCTGTAACCCCCGAAAGTACACTCCAGTCCAAACCTAAAAAAAAATTATTTTCTGTGTTTGTGAATTGTGTGCGCAGTAGCCGCACGTGCATCAACAAAGTAGTGCCAAGAGTGCGCCTGTGTCATAAGTAAAGGGCCGGCTGGCTTGACCGTTAAAGGGTGCTGTAACCCCCGAAAGTACACTCCAGTCCAAACCAAAAAAAAATTATTTTCTGTGTTTGTGAATTGTGTGCGCAGTAGCCGCACGTGTATCAACAAAGTAGTGCCAAGCGTGCGCCTGTGTCATAAGTAAAGGGCCGGCTGGCTTGACCGTTAAAGGGTGCTGTAACCCCCGAAAGTACACTCCAGTCCAAACCAAAAAAAAATTATTTTCTGTGTTTGTGAATTGTGTGCGCAGTAGCCGCACGTGCATCAACAAAGTAGTGCCAAGCGTGCGCCTGTGTCATAAGTAAAGGGCCGGCTGGCTTGACCGTTAAAGGGTGCTGTAACCCCCAAAGTACACTCCAGTCCAAACCAAAAAAAAATTATTTTCTGTGTTTGTGAATTGTGTGCGCAGTAGCCGCACGTGCATCAACAAAGTAGTGCCAAGAGTGCGCCTGTGTCATAAGTAAAGGGCCGGCTGGCTTGACCGTTAAAGGGTGCTGTAACCCACAAAGTACACTCCAGTCCGAACCAAAAAAAAATTTATTTTCTGTGTTTAGCCGCACGTATATATCAAATCGATATAACATAAATGGAGGACCAAACTTTCTCCGATAAAAATAAAATAGAGAAAGATCAAGAACCACTTCCTCCTAGTGCTGAAGCTGCTGCCACTAGTCATGACATAGACGATAACATGCCATCAACGTCGTCTGCCAAGGCCGATGCCCAATGTCATAGTAGAGGGCACATACAATCCCAAATGGCAAAGTTCAGGAAAATGACCTTGAAAAAGACATTTAAATCAGCTGAAGAGAAACGTAAACTTGCCAATATGCCATTTACGACACGGAGTGGCAAGGAACGGCTAAGGTCGATCCCTAGTATGTTCATGACTAGTGGTTCAGCTTCACATGACGATGGAAGCACTCCTCCCACTAAAAAAATCAAAAGAGTTAAGCTGGCAAAAGCACAGCGAAGAACTGTGCTTTCTAAGAAGATATCACAAATCCCCAAGGAGAGTCCAAGTGTGGTGGTGGTTGCGATGCCTGACCTTCCCAGCACTGGACGGGAAGAGGTGGCTCTTTCCACCATTTGCACGCCCCCTGCAAGTGCTGAAAGGAGCACCCACAGTCCACTTGCTGATATGCAAATTGAAGATGTCACTGTTGAAGTACAACAGGATGAGGATACTGGTGTAGCTGGCGCTGAGGAGGAAGTTGGCGAGGAGGATTCTGATGGTGATGTGGTTTGTTTAAATCAGGCTCCGGGGGAGACAGTTGTTGTCCGTGGGATGAAAAAGCCCATCACGGTCATGCCTGGGCAGAAGACCAAACATTCCACCTCTTTGGTCTGGCAATATTTCTATCCAAATCCGGACAACAACTGTCTTGCCATATGTACCATATGTAAAGGTGAAATAAGTAGGGGTAGGGACGTCAACCACCTAGGAACATCCTCCCTTATACGGCACCTGCAGCGCGTTCATAAAAAGTTACTGTCAAGTTCAGAAACTTTGGCTCAGACCGTAAGCAGTCCAGGGACACCTAAATCCCGTTGTCCTGTTGTATCCAAGCGCCTGCAAACCACACCGTCAACTCCCTCCTCGTCAATTTCCTCCTTAGTCAGGATCGGAAGTAGTCCTGCAGGCCATATCACTGGCATGACTGACTCTCCTATCCGGGATTCCTCCGGAGGATCCTGCATTGCTACGCCTACTGCTGCCGCTGCTGCTGTTGCTGCTGCTGCTGGGAGTCGTTCATCATCCCAGAGAGGAAGTAGGAACACCACTACTTTTACTAAACAATTGACCCTCCAACAGTCCTTAGCGAGGAGGATGAAGTACGACAGCAGTCATCCTGAAGCAAAACGTATAACTGAGGCCTTGACTGCTATGTTGGTGTTAGACGTGCGTCCGGTATCCGCCATTAGTGCAGTGGGATTTAGACAATTGATGGAGGTAGTGTGTCCCCGGTTCCAAATCCCGTCTAGATTCCACTTCACTAGGCAGGCGATACCGAGACTGTACAGAAACGTCAGAAAAAGTGTCCTCAGTGTCCTGAAAAATGCCGTTGTACACAATGTCCACTTAACCACGGACATGTGGACAAGTGGAACAGGGCAGACTAAGGACTATATGACTGTGACAGCCCACTGGGTAGATGTATCACCTTACGCAGCAACAGCAGCAGCGTCACCAGTAGCAGCATCTCAGAAACGCCAGCTCGTTACAAGGCAGGCTACGCTGTGTATCACCGGTTTCAGTAAGAGGCACACCGCCGACAACCTCTTAGAGAAACTGAGGGAAATCATCGCCCAGTGGCTTACCCCACTTAGACTCTCCTGGGGATTTGTGATATCTGACAACGCCACCAATATTGTGCGGGCATTGCATCTGGGCAAATTCCAGCACGTCCCATGTTTTGCTCACACAATAAACTTGGTGGTGCAGAATTTTCTGAAAAGCGACAGGGGCGTGCAGGAGACGCTTTGGGTGGCCCGAAAAATTTCTGGCCACTTTCGCCATTCAGCGACTGCGTGCCGAAGACTGGAGCGCCAGCAAACACTCTTGAACCTGCCCCGCCATCACCTGAAGCAAGAGGTTGTGACGCGGTGGAACTCAACCCTCTATATGCTTCAGAGGATGGAGGAGCAGCAAAAGGCCATACAAGCCTATACATCCACCTATGACATAGGCAAAGGAGGGGGTATGCACCTGACTCAAGCGCAGTGGAGAATGATTTCCGTGTTGTGCAAGGTTCTTCAGCCCTTCGAACTTGCCACACGTGAAGTCAGTTCAGACACTGCCAGCTTGAGTCAGGTCATTCCCCTCATCAGGCTTTTGCAGAAGCAGCTGGAGAAAGTGAAGGAGGAGCTAAGACGGAGCGATTCCGCTCGGCATGTGGGACTTGTGGATGAAGCCCTTCATTCGCTTTGCCAGGATTCCAGGGTGGTCAATCTGTTGAAATCAGACCACTACATTTTGGCCACCGTGATCGATCCTAGGTTTAAAGCCTATGTGGTGTCTCTCTTTCCGGCCGACACAAGCCTGCAGAGGTGCAAAGACCTGCTGGTGAACACACTGTCAGCTGAAGCGGAACGTGACACGTCAACGGCTCCTTCTTCATTTTCTCCCGCAACTGGGGCTGCCAGGAAAAAACTTAGGTATCCTAAGCAACCCGCTGGCGGTGATGCAGGGCAGACAGGACCAAGTTTGGACATCTGGTCCGGACTGAAGGACCTGGCAACAATTTCTGACATGTCTACTGTCACTGCATATGATACTGTCACCATTGACAGAATGGTGGAGGATTACATCGGTGACAGCATCCAAGTAGGCATGTCAGACAGTCCATACCTGTACTGGCAGGAAAAAGAGGCAATTTGGAGGCCCCTGTACAAACTGGCTCTATTTTACCTGAGTTGCCCCCCCTCCAGTGTGTACTCCGAAAGAGTGTTTAGTGCAGCCGGGAACCTTGTCAGCGAAAGGCGTAGGAGGTTGCTTCCACAGAATGTGGAGAAGATGATGTTCATCAAAATGAATTATCAGCTCTTCCAGGGAGACCAGCCTCCAGAACGTACAGAGGGACCTGTGGTGGTGGATTCAAGTGGGGACGAGTTAATACTTTGTGAGGATGAGGATGTACACACTGAAGAGGGTGAGGAATCGGTGGATGAGGAGGATGAGGATGACATCTTGCCTCCGTAGAGCCAGTTTGTGCAGGGACACATTAATTGCCAGCTTGTTTTGTGGGGGCCCAAACGAACCAATCATTTCAGCCACAGTTGTGTGGCAGACCCTGGCGCTGAAATGATTGATTTGTTAAAGTGTGCATGTCCTGTTTATACAACATAAGGGTGGGTGGGAGGGCCCAAGGACAATTCCATCTTGCACCTCTTTTTTTCTTTGCATTATGTACAGTTTGGGGCCTAGTTTTTCTAACTGCCATCCTGCCTGCCACTGCAGTGTCACTCCTAGATGGGTCACGTGTTTGTGCCGCCCACTCGTGTCGCTTAGCATAGTCATCCAGCTACCTCGGTGCAACCTTTTGGACATAAAAACACTATTGTGAGGTGTGAGGTGTTCAGAATAGACTGGAAATGAGTGGAAATTAAGGTTATTGAGGTTAATAATAGCATAGGAGCAGAAAAACCTACAAATTCTGTGATTTTAGCTGTTTTTATGCTTTTTTTCAAAAAAATACAGATCCAAAACACAAAACCCAGAACCCAAAACACGGAAGGGTGGTTTTGGCAAAACCAATCCAGATCCAAAACACGAAGAAAGATCCAGATCCAAAACCAAAACACAAAACACGAAAAGTGGCCGGTGCACACCCCTAATATATATATATATATATATATATATATATATATATATAAATACTGTAGAGAGAGAGTGAGAGAGAAGAAGGACAATTCCAGCTGCAGGGGTACCCGCAATGTTGAATGCAAGTAAGTTTTGTGGATGTATCTTCCATATCTTTGCACTGCGCATTGTCGGGTGACAAATATCCTAGTTATGAGTCTTACACAACTCAGTCATATCTCCATTTGCAGCTGATGAAGTGTAACTGGGTGATAATGAAGCATTCCCACATAGGCTAAGTTTAGCAAGGAGGTATTAATCTATATGCGGGCTATGTGGAGATGCCTGTTTTCAGACAAATCATTTATAACTACAGTAGTAATAGGGCTGATGCAAGAGCAATGACAATGAAAGTCAAACTGGGCATACAGATAGCAGTGCTCCGGTCACAGTCATGGGTACAATTGTGCATACAGATGAATATCAATATTTGAGTCCGTTAATGCATTGTAGGTCTAATTTGCATTCATACCCAAAGTGCACTAACTACACCTGGACAAAACAAGATAAGAAGCAATTTGTTTTCTTTGCATGCACAGAAAATACCAACTACTTTTGTATGTAGTTCACTACTGAGCAGCTTTATTTTTAGAGAAATTTGGGGGGAATTGAACTAGCTGTGGTAATGTACCTCAGTTTATTGACCCCCCCAGGGCTATCTAATAAGCCCTGAAGCGCAGCCACCTGCAGCACTTATTGGGTATTTTTTGGGGGGACCCCAGCGGGCTCCAAAAAAAAATCTCAGATAATTATCCCGTTTTCACGGATGGGGCAGTGAAAACACATGGGTTCATGAACTTAGGGGCTACAAGCAGCTTAGCTATTCTGTCTGCGCTGATATGCTAATACAGCTGGAGGCATCACTCCTCCTGCTGCATCACGTATCTGAGCTGCGTTGTCCAATGCAGCTTCGGATACTCTGCAGACCATCAGCCAGCTAAGGTGACCCATGGGGTCACGTAGCCAGCTGTCGCAGCTGCGTCACGCCTCTGTTTTCACCCCCTCCCCACCCCCAAACGACAGCAGACTGTCAATCACTGACAGTCTGCTGCCAGTTTACGTGCGGGCTCGCAGACATGTTCTGCACATGCGCAGAACGGGTCTGGCGCCTGCGCAGATTCCTGATCATCTGGAATCTGCGTTTAGCAGTGCACGCTAATTAGGCCCTTATTACGGTTTCTGTGTGTTTTTCCCTGAAAACAGATCATTTTTTTGGAGCAAACAATCGCCTCTAATTGAATTGTCTGAAGATAAAAAATGCGAAAAAGTCAAGTTTTCGCACCCGAAAAATAATCGGGCCTAATTTAATTCCCCCCTTAGTGTTGTATTTATTTATTTTGCCCAGTTTTGTAATGAGATTTAAAGCATCAGTTTATTTCAATGCATTAAACTATTTATAGCCCCCTGTAAAACCACAGGTTGATATACTATTTAGAATTAAGCTAAGACGCACTCCTCCCAAATCTAAATATGTCTTCACACTTTAAATTTGCACCCACTGTAGTGCACAATGCTTTTTTTTCTTTAAATGAAGCTTCCTTTGTCCAGACTTCAATAGAACAGAGGGCCTGATTCAGACCCTGTCACTGTGACAGAGCGCTCGCTCTGAATCAGGGCCGGGGTTTGTTTTTTTAAGAACGGCCTCCTGGCCGCTCACATAGCTGTGGGTGACCACCCACAGCTATTGCGAGCACCATGATGATGGTCACGATGGTCAATACCATCGCGACCATTGGGCTTGCGACGAGACCCTTGTGGTAGGTTCTCGTGGCCGCAAGCCCCAGAGAGATTTTGGCTCTAACAGAGCCGGAATCTCTCCACTGACATCACTCGTGGGAACGCCTCCGTTCTCATGGGAACGCCTCAGTTTGGGCAGCCACCCCCTGGCCCGCCCACCAAAGGGGGCGAGCTGTCACTCAACATCGACAGCTCGCCCCCTTTGGTGCGAGACCCGGAGCGACGGATTGCTACCCGGGTCTCGTGCATACGCACGACGGAGCCGGCTCCGTCGTACGCATGTGCTGTGGGCCACCATCGACCCGGTTGCGAGCGCTCAGTGCTTGCGACCAGGTTAGAATCAGGCCCAGTGTTTCTAGATGCCAATTTACACAATACTTTAAAGAGGGAAATGTACTAAGCTCTGGAAAGTGATAATTTGGAGAGTGATAAACTACCAGCCACTCAGCTCCTGACTGTCATGTTACAGGCTGTGTTTGAAAAATGACAATTAGGAGCTGATTGATAGGTAGTTTATCAATCTCCAATTTATCACTTTCCAGAGCTTAGTACATATGCAGTCATACATGCTTAGCTTTATGATATATTATGAACAAAGTATCTTGTAGACAAGGCAGTACCTTTTTTATAAAATCTCAAACCGTTTTCCAACCTTTTGGGGGGAATCCAATAAACCCCGTGGCTAATTACCTGCGGCCGGCAATTATGGGGTTGACCTCATGTGTTATTTCCCCTAGGTGGACTTTTCCTCACAGCTTCAGGAGCTGCAAGGAAAGGCCTGTGAGAAAAAGGCACCATCAGGGGTTTGCAGTGTGGAAAAACCCATTAATTTTGCAGTTTCCGCACAATCAGTGGGTGTACGTGCGTTACTTCCTGATTTACTGCACAGGGAAATGCTATTTCATTGAATAGCATTTCCTGCATGGTTGGAATCCCCTCTTTTGTGTGGTATACTTGTAGCAGAAGAAGGAAAGGACAACTTACTTGATGAGCATTGGAACACATTCAATATTAGGAATTTTTGAAGTGAAAGGAGATGCAACAGATGCTTCTAACTCTGACAAAGAAATTCCAGCATGAGCCATTTTAAGCGCCTGTAAAGACAAATTAATAAAGTATCATGAGTTTGCATAAGCAAAATGATTCAGTCTATATCAATATCATTACATACACACAGTATGTACGTAGCTTGAAAATCCATTATGATACCATTTTATCATTAATTCAACTGTTCAAATTTTTCCCCAAATACTACTCAGATTAGCCTCAATTATTTTGTAAATTAACCATGAGAGTGAGTGAACAGAATTTGCCAGTAGCAGTAGCCTTGCACTCTAGTTACAGTATATGCATGTCCAAAAGAATTAGCTGGAAAAAAAATTGTGGTGATTCACGTATTTGCGCAAAAAAACATGATTATGCATGAATTCAGTTGCATTTTAAAATCAAATTGCCATCGATTCCACACCATTCGATGGTGACTGCCACCATAAAACTGCCATCGAATGTGAAAACACAACCATCACATGAAAAACATTGATGGTGTTAAACCATCAAAATACAATGTCTATCCCTAGATGACTGCAGCACTGCTGGTTACTTTATCTGCGTTAGAGCTGAGCACTGTTAGAGGGGTTTTCCTCCTCTCAAGGATGAAGGTTTCATATACATGAATGGGGGATTGGAAACCAGACAGAATAATAATCAATAATGCAGGGGAGAGAGGTTACATTAGTTTCTCTCTACGCCCCTAATACGCTTCAAATCCCGTTTCTCAGACGAGTGTTTGAGGAAGTCCACCAGATTAGACGCGGACACACGATTATAGTGGGTGATTTTAATTTAGTTCCCGATAGTCGAATTGATAAATCGTCAGCTAATGTTTCCGGAGTGAACAGGGGCGTTGCCGATACATCTGCTCTGCTACAGAAGCTCTTGGTGGAATTTAATTTATACGATGTGTGGCGAGTTCTTTCGCCTAATGTGAAAGACTACACGTTTTTCTCACATGTACATAATACTTATTCACGTATTGATTTGATTCTTTTAGACAAACATTTACTCCAACACTCTCGCCAATCCAATATCAAGCCTATAGTTTGGTCTGACCACACTGCGGTAACGTGGACTTGGGATGGCCATAATACAAGATTTCCCCCTAGACCATGGCATTTACCAGATCACTTATTATCTACCCCCGAAGGTGTTAAACCGTTAGCTGATGCCCTGGAATCATATTTGGCAACTAATGACCCACAAGACACTTCTAGCACAACAAACTGGTGCGCCCTCAAAGCTGTCCTTAGAGGAGTAGCCATTCAAACAAGTTCTCGACTTAAGAGACAATATTTACTCAGTCAATCTGAGTTGGAATTACGTCTAGCTCAGGTCGAATCCCTAAATAGAGCTCGTCCTTCTCGCATTCTTAAGAGAGAACTATTTTCTATCCGTAATCAACTTCAGAAATAATTTTTGGCTCGCATGAAATCTTCTCTAGTTAAACTTCAGCAAAAGTTTTATAATTCAGGGAATAAGGTAGGCAAGTTCCTAGCTCGTAAATTGCGCAAACGTCAGGCCAGAAATAGGGTTGAATATTTAATTACACACAACAATAAGAAATTACTTAACCCTGCGGAGATTGCAAACGCCTTCGCTGAGTATTACGCGGGTTTGTATAATCTCCATACTGACAGTACTATACCACAACCGTCTGGTGCTTCTATTTCTGCCTTTTTACGAGATATTACTTTTCCTCAGTTAGGAGAGGATGCTTTGGCAGTTTTAAACGCCCCTTGGACTGAACAAGAAACTTTGAGTGTTGTTAAAGCATTGCCCGTGAGGAAGTCCCCTGGTCCGGATGGGTTTACCAATTCATTCTATAAACATTTTGCGAATTCGATTTCTCCCATACTTACTTCTCTATTTAATTTTGTTTCCGGTCAGGGTAGCTTTCCAGCAGAGATGTTGGAAGCTCAAATTATCACTTTACCTAAACCAGGTAAATCTCCTTCCTCCTGTCCGAATTTTCGTCCAATAGCCCTACTCAATTCGACATCAAAATGTATGCCAAGATGGTTTCTAGTCGAATGGCCCCTTTTATTCCCCTCTTGATTCATCCGGACCAGGTGGTCTTCGTCAGCGGCAGACAAGCATCGGATAACACTCGTAGGGTCTTCGATTTGGCAGAGCTGATGTTGAGGCGAAGTCAGGAGTTCATTCTTCTTTCCCTTGTTGCCGAGAAGGCGTTTGATCGCCTTCATTGGCTGTTCCTCTACGAATCACTAAGTCACTTTGGTTTTCGGGGTGCTATTTTGCAGTCTATCAAGGCACTCTATAGTAATCCTACAGCTAGAGTGTTCAGTAATGGCTTTCTTTCATCCCCATTTAATATTAGAAACGGTACAAGACAGGGATGCCCTTTATCTCCACTTATGTACGTTTTAGCCATTGAACCCTTAGCTTCAGCAATTAGAAATTCCCCTTTATTTCCTGGAGTGACGGTCGGTTCAACTTCACATAAATTATGTTTGTTCGCAGACGATATTCTTTTGTTTGTAACTAAACCTGTTGCTTCGTTACCAATCCTGCATGGAATACTAGACAAATTTAGTTCAGCTTCACTATACAAACTTAACACTACCAAGACTGAGGCCCTACCTTTTAACATACCTGATCTTGTTTTGTCGCGTTTACAAGCTCAATATAGGTACAATTGGAAAACGGATTATCTTCTCTATCTTGGTATTAACATACCGAACAGACTGGATACCTTCGCTAAGATAAATTTTGACCCAACAATAAAACACATAGCCGAATTGTTAAATAATTGGTTGGGTTTTGAGGTTTCCAGGCTGGGTCGCCTTGCGGCATTTAAAATGATGATTTTGCCAAAGTTAATGTATTTATTTCGCACCATTCCCTTTTCGGTCCCGAAACACTTTCTCATTAAGGCTCGCAAACTAATTGTGTCTTATATATGGAAAGGTAAAACACCATGGATAGCCTACCAGCGTTTGACTAAACCTAAATTCCAGGGGGGGTTACAAATCCCAGACCTAGAGCTATATCAGTCAGCGTGTTTAGTTTCACAAATTAGTGACAGGTTTCTTCCCCCTAACACTAAACCTTGGGTTGACTTAGAAAGGGCTTTAATGAAAGAGTACCCCCTAGTAGATTTAATTTGGACACCCAAACAATTACGTCCTTTATTGAATAATACCCCTAGGGCCATAATCGACTCTCTTAAAAGCTGGGACGACATGATACTTCAATCTAAATGTATCAAACTGCCGGCTGAATCCTTATCTTTAGCCGCTATAGCTCGTTTGATCCCGGATCTACCAGTGGCGATTTGGCATTCTTGTGGGATTGAAACCATCGCTGACATTTCGAGTTCTTCCTCTCTAATCCCGTTTTCTCAAATCCAATCTCAATTTCAACTGCCTCCTGGAGAGCTTTTCTCCTATTTTCGCATTCAGCATTGGGTGACTAATTTAATAAAAGTAGGTGGCTCCGTGGAATTACCTTCGGCTGATATCTTGGCTAAATTAAAAAGAGGTAATTCTAAAGGCACTATTGGTTTTTGGTACTCCATGTGTCTCGAGGCCTGCCCTCCAGTCAAGTCCAAGTCCCAAGAGCAATGGGAGTCTGATCTTCAGGAGGCCTATACTCCCAAGCAATGGGAATCTATTTTCTCTACTGCCCACAAATTGTCTAAATGTTATAATCATTTAGAAGTACAGTATAAAATTATCCATAGGTTATATTTCACTCCAGCCAAATTACACGTAATATGGCCAACACAATCAAAATACTGTTGGAGATGCAATATGAGTGTTGGAGACATGTTTCATATTTTTTGGAGTTGCTCCCATATTCAGGCTTTCTGGAAAGAGTTATTTGATTTGATTTCCAAGGTATTGAAAGCTAATATCCAGCCATCCCCCTCTTTGGCGCTACTTCATGTTTATCCTGTAGATATGCCCAAAACTGACTGTTATGAAGTGGGTCATGTTCTTTTATCAGCCAAGACAGCAATAGCACAACTATGGAAATTATCTACTCTTCCTTCTATTCATAAAATTATGCATAAGGTACAATTCACATTTTTGATGGAAACTGTAGACGTTGCATACTCCACATCTGCTGTTTCGCCATTGAGGTTATGGTTTAAATGGCAGGAATTTGTAACTGTTGGTGAGGGTGCAGACCTTCTGCTTGGAGACATGCCTTCTATTTGAAAATAATTTGGACATTGGTCTTTACGGGGATTTAGGTATTCTGATTATGATACAATTTATATGTATTGTATAATTATTATTTTTTTGTGTACTGTGGTACCTTCCTTTTCTCTTTTTTTATATTTTTCCCCTTGTTTTATTGTATTTTTATGTTATTTATTTTATGTCATTTATATGTAATTATTATTGTAAGTAATGTGTTTTTTCTTCGGTTGTATTGTGTTTTTGTTGTTGAAAAATTAATAAAAAATGTATTGAAAAAATAATGCAGGTGAGGAGTGCTTAAGAACTGTGCATCCATTGGAAGAGTAGGGGTCACAAGCTGTCACTATATGGCAATAGGAATAATGCTGCCAATTATATGGGTCCTAACGGCAGAACTCTGCAGAGAGATGCAGACAGAAGCTGGCAGAGAAAAGAGGAGACAGTGAGAAGCTGGACAGAGAGAGGAGGAGATAGACAAAAACTGGCAGATAGTATAGAAATTCATAGAAAAAAACACTCAGAAGAGTAAGAAACATAGATAGGTACAGTATGAACTGTATAGACGTGAAAGAGACATGAAGGATATGTATTGAGAAGGGGGAGTGATACATAGGAGCTGTGCAGAGAGGAAAGAGACATGCAAGAGATGTAATGAGTCTGGAGAGATGTGCAGGATACATACTGAAAGGGGGAGAGACAGTGGCTGTGCAGAGGGGAAAAAAGCCATGCATCAGATGTACTGATTGGGGATGAGACAGGTAGTAACTATGTGGAGAAGAAAGAGACATGTAGGAGATGTAGAGAGAGACGAGAGAGACAAGTAAGAGCTATGCAGAGAAGCTGGGATTTGTGGTCAGGATATGTACTGAGTGTGGGGAGTGACCAGTAGGAGTTGTGTACAGAGGCTGGGAGAAGTACTGAGAGGGGGTATAAGCAGAATAAATGGGCTGGAACTGTAGAGATATAGGAGATAGACAGGATACCTACACATAGGGCAGTGTTTTTCAACCTTCTCAACCCTGGGCACACTACACAAGATTTTTAAATTGCCAAGGCAAACTATCCGGTGATGCACTGTGTGTGACCAATAAAAAAACAAACATTGGCTCCCACATAAAAATATACACACACATTGGCCTCCACAGGAATAAAACACACTACATTGGCCTCCACAGGAATAAAATACACTACTGTACAAGTGCGCTGAGCTGACCACCGCGGCACACTTGTCAACCGCCACAGTGGTTGAAAAACACTGACATAGGGTATGAATACCCCTAAATCGCTAGAGAGAAATAATTGCTTTCCAGACTTTGATTGTGGTTCCAAAGCACAAAAAGTTCTTATTGCAACAAAAAGTAAGTTACACGCTTTGATCTATCACAATTAGTGCAAAGACAATTAAATACAAAAGGAACAGCTTGCGCACCAGTCCCAGTATACAGTCATCAATCCTGAGGTCTGTGGTCATCCAAGAGAATGGCTACTGACTGGGACCGGTGCGCAGGTTATATACCCTACAGATCATGATAACAACAATGTAGACAGACAAACATAATTCCATTGGTTCTTGCTCTTGGTCTTTGTAGTACGATGTAGTTCATAGGACAGTTCATATGTTGTCACTAGGGGTATGTCCCAATTCTCCAACAATGTCTTGAGATTACATTGTCTTTCTTTAACTGGTTTAAGACACTACATACAGAGTATACATTCTAACTAATAATTTCCTATAATCCATAACCATTGAACGCAAGATGCGACTCCCTCGCTGATAGATTAGAATATCTGGAAATAAACAGGGTGTCAGTATAGTACCAAACATGCCATATCTACCATGTTGTATACCTTAAATATCATATATGCACACTTTACACCATAATGATTGTCTAATAAAACCTTTTCTATATGTGCTTGCATAAGTAATAGTGAGATATTTACAGAAATACATGAGTATGTATTGTGCGTCTGAGCACAGTGCAAATGTTGCGGTGCGTTTATGTATTGTGCACAACGCAATTATGCCCTGTGTGTTTGTGCATTTTATCTTACATACGCTAATGTGCGTTGTGCATCTTCATATTAAAATAGTTACAGGGTATGTTCGTGGGTATGTGCGTAAGCATAAGAGCGTCTATGTGTTCACATTGTGGATGCACATGCGATTGTCTATGTGTATGCATGTGTGTGCAAATGTGCATTAGTGTTTGTGACATGGATTAAAATTATATATATTACTCGACAATGGCGGCACTCACGGTTTTGATAAATGAGGACAACAGTCCAATCTAAGTATTCAATGTTTCGGTATAATTTCAACCTTCGTCAGGACGAAGGTTGAAATTATAACGAAACATTGAATACTTAGATTGAACTGTTGTCCTCATTTATCAAAAGCGTGAGTGCCGCCATTGTTGAGTTATACATTGCACTATTTGTGGAAGGCACCCGGTAAGCTGGAATCATTTTGTGGCGAGTGCCAATCATTGGACTTGTGTGTGTATATATATAAATATATATATATATATATATATATATATATATACAGTATATATAGCTTTATCCAGTAACTGGTATTTTTGATATTATATCCATCTGAATCTAATTACAAAATTTCATATAAAATTAAGTTTGTCCTGCTCACAGGTGGGGTAAGCCTTGGCAATAGTCAAGAAGTCTGATAACTTTAACAAAGGCTTTCTTATGCTTATTTAGAATACAATTGTCAATACTTCTTAACCACATCAGCATTGGACACAAGGCATACAATTGCTAATGATAATCAAACTTCTGACAATTGTTTCTAACTCTATATTCAGAACACTTCCTCTGAGCATATTAGTGCCTGTGTTACACTTCAATTGCCACAGACATACTGTATCTGTATGCAGAGCGTCTCAATATATATGCAAACACTCACAGTATCTTTGTGTATTTTTAATTACTTGTCACAGACATACTCCTGCTTCTCACACACTTGACTAAACCTTGAATGACATATATATATGAATTTGTGCGCATCAGCTTGCTTCTGACGCAGAGTAGCATCCGATTTACTCTTTATGAGCCCATAAACGACTAAATCATAAGATAATAATTATAAACGATCATAACCAATTATTTGACCTCGACAGTCCACCCTTTGATAGCAAACAATACGCTATCACACTCTGATCTTAACCTTTTGCAATCATGTATAATAATGTATTATTCAAGGTTATAAATGGTGCGACACAAGTAGGTCACTGAACCATTAATAATGAATTTCAAGAGGGTAGAACAACCCTTATACGCCATCTGCGGATCTATAGGGATCATTGGTGGGATGTGGGATCTCATCGAACCTATAAAGGAAGTTTGGGGGGATTGAAACTACATTATCTAAGATGTTTAAAAATAACATTAATAATACATCTATGCATGACCACACGATTTTATATTTCATCATCTGATGGTACACTCTAATTCAGGGTTGTAATACAGTTCTTCCTTGACCTTGGTATCCATAATATCATTGCTTACCACCATCATAATCTCTGTTTTTCTGTTTGCTCTTGTACATTTTCCACACTTCAAGACATTAGGAACACACCTGACACATAAGCCAATTACTAGGATGACAATAAGTATGAGGATCAGGAGCTCACCCACAATAGCAACCAGGTCCTGGACCCACTCTCATAGACCGGAGAAACATTTCACAGGGTTCAACCAAGAGAACCCCTCTTCTACCCTTTTCCTCTACTTCAGCCAGTGAAGCATTATGGTTCTTTCAAAATTCCCATTTCAGCTGCAGAATTTCATCTTTCTTCTGATATATCACCTCCTTGGGGTCACTAGTGTTATTGGTGATGTACGTGCAACACTTGACATCAAATTTGGTGGCTAGAGGCACACAGTATCCACCAGTAACAGCTGTTAAATAATCTAACACTAGCCTATGTTGCACAAGTTCTTTCTTATAAGCCTGTAACTCCTTACCTGTATACCTGAACGTGTCATCAAACATCTCGGTGATATTATCTATTAATTTAACAAGATATTGGATGTATCTAAAATTTAAAGTACCCCGAGCGATCCTGGTCGGATATAGTGCTACCAAAATTTGGAAACCAGTTGTTTCACTAATCACCTGTGTGGCTGTATGAATTTCACCAGGTTTCATGTTTCGTTTGTCACAGTGTTCATAATGTGTATGGAGATATGTGGATGGCATGTCTTTATGGATACCAAGCATTTCACCATGTGTAAGGGTCATAACCTCTGGGAGTACCCTTCCCAGGTAACATAAACCTTCTGAACTCGGAGAGAGCCACTTATACGCTTTCCTTCCACATATAAAATACACATCGTCTGGGAGTACATAAGGAATAGAATGCATCATTATCATCGGGCACAATTCTCTGACAAATAATCCTACCCCAGATTTTCCCATTTCACTGATACATGTTTTAGGTTGTGCAATAACTGCATAGTACCCTTCTGGTACTCTGCCAACCATTACCTTGGTAGAACTAAGTGTATACTTAGACCGGAAGTATCTTCCACTGGTAATGTTACTTGTAAGTCCACCATCTACTGGTGCCTTATCAGCTCTGTGTGAAAAGGTCATTATCTGATTGCTCTTTGACACCTCCCAATTTCCTGGTTTATTGGAATTGGTGATGTTTAAACATAACAGGGATCTATCTCTTAGCAATTACTGTACTGAGTTTGGTCAGATACCGCCCTTGTGAATGTATTGCTCCTTCTCCCGACTCCACTCCATCGATATCACCATCAACCTCTCCCTTCATCATCTGTCCTCCGTTACAGAAACAGGACATCCCGAAACAAACAAGGATGATGAGAATTCTGGAAGAAAATAGGAACGCAACCCCAGCCCGCCACTCCATTGCTGGAACAGTGGACTGCAAATTTCCCTAGCTCAGGTATCTCACTGCAGTCTTTAACTCTCCCGGAACAAGCTCACAATTGCCAGGTCTACGCTATCTGCCTCGACTCCGCCTTGTATCTCCACCGGTTGGATGACCTTTCTGCAGTGAGTGGAATGGACCCAGGTATCTCTCTCTGCCACTTTCAAGGATGTCGTACTTGTCAGCAACACTTGATATGGACCTTCCCACCGATCTGTCAGACAACCTGAATGTAAGAAATTTCTGATCATAACAAATTCTCCAGGTTCAACATCATGACAATTTGTTTCTGGCATATCAGGTGACAACAATTTCAATTTCTGCTGCTGCTGTTTCAACTGTTTACTCATTGTTATAAGATACTTTACAGTAAACTTGTTGTTACTCTTCAAGTCTTCCTGTGGACTTACAATCAGATGAGGTTGTCTCCCAAACAGTATCTCGAAGGGGAACAAATTAAGAGAGGGTCTAGGAGTTGTCCTGATGCTATGAAGGACTAGCGGTAAGGCTTCTGGCCAACCTAATCCAGTTTCAGCCATGATCTTACTCAGTTTGTTCTTAATAGTACCATTTACCCTCTCCACCTTGGCACTGACTTGCAGTCGATAGGGGGTGTGAAGTCTACTATTAATACCCATCAACTTACACATGTTCTGGAAGGTATCATCAGTGAAATGAGTACCCCTATCACTTTCTATGATTCTAGGGATACAGTACCTGCATACAAATTCCTGAACAATCTTTTTAGCAGTAAACGCAGCAGTATTAGTGGCAGATGGATATGCCTCTACCCAATTAGAAAACACATTGGTACAAACTAATACATACTTGAGATTCCTGCAGGGTGGTAATTGGATGAAATCAATTTGTATTACCTGAAAAGGTTCGTCTGTCGGAAGGATGTGGGATGGCTCGGTTGGTATTGTTTTTCCAATGTTTTTCCTCAAGCAAGTTAAGCAGGACATTGCCCTCTTTTCAGCTTGGGAAGAGAAGCCCGGTGCACACCAATACGCTCTGACCAACTTGCACATACCTTGCTTTCCCAGGTGAGTCAGACCATGTGCTGCTTCAGCCAAGCTTGGGTAGTATGCCTTGGGTGCCACCGGCTTACCTTGTCCATCCGGAGGACTCTTGTCCACATCCCTTTGATCTCCAGACTGCCTTTTCCTGAATGGAACACAAATTTTGCATCTCAATTAATTTCTGCGTATCAATTGTCTGAAAAACCATAATTTTATAAACTGGCATGTTAATTCTTAACCCTGCTGCCCATTTGGCAGCTTCATCTGCCCTGCTATTGCCCAGTGACACAGAGTCTTCTTCACATCTGTGGGCTTTACATTTGATCATGGCTACTTCTTTTGGTAGCTGAATTGCTGTCAACAGTCCTTTTACGTGGTGTGAATGTACGACTGGTGTACCTGCTGCCATCATTAAATTTCTAAGACGCCATAGAGGCCCAAAATCATGTACTACCACAAAGGCGTACCTGGAGTCAGTGTAGATATTAGCTGACTTACCTTCCGCCAGTTCACACGCTCTCATTAGTGCCACCAGTTCAGCCACTTGTGCTGAGTGAGGTGGACCAAGTGGTTCAGCTTCTACAACATCATAATCATTTACAACGGCATAACCTGTGCATAATTCTCCTGTGTCAGTTTGTCTATGACAACTCCCATCCATGTAAAACGTCAAATCTGCATTTACTAGTGATGTATCACATATATCTGGTCTAGCAGTAAAGGTCTGATTTAAATACTCCATACAATCATGTGTGTCACTATACCTGCAAAACTCACCTTCAATCAGCAACTCACCTCTCTCCACCCTTTGTGCATCTCTAGGCACATATTGCAAGTATGTTGCTGGATTTAACATATTACACTGTTTAATGGTAATATTTGCAGGTGCCATTAGAGCTAGTTCCCATTTCGTGAACCTAGCTGAGGAAACATGTCAAGTTTGGGCAGAATTCAGCAGTGCAGACACAGCAGTGTATAAACAATCATATCATGACCTAATATTACATCCTCACTCTTATCGACCAGAAGAGCGGTTGCTGCTACACTTCTTAAACACATTGGGAGTGATCTTGCCACAGTGTCCAATTGGGCACTGTAGTATGCTACAGGTCTGCTAGCATCACCATGTTTTTGTGTGAGTACACCTGCTGCGCAGCCTTCAGCTTCTGTACAATATAACTCAAAAGGTTTTTCATAATCTGGCATTCCCAGGGCAGGTGCTTTTGTAAGACTATCTTTAAGGTTAAGGAAAGCCTGCTTTTTTCCTCAGTATGTCTGACACGGTCGGGCTTTGAGGATGACACCAATTCCTGCAATGGTAATGCCAAAATAGAAAAAACTGTGATCCATGATCTGCAGTATCAACACATGCCCAAGAAGGTACAGATTTGCTGTTGGTTTTGCAGCAGTGTCACAGTCTGTATGGCCTGTATTCTGTCAGTTGTCAAATGTCATAGCCCCTGGGTTAGACAGTGTCCCGAGTATTTAACTTTAGTCTGGCATGGCTGTAATTTGTCCTTTGCAACCTTGTGCCCTGTTTGTGAGAGATGAAGCAACAATAGTTTAGTATCATTCAAACATGACAAACGAATCAGAGCACAACAATAAATCATCTACATATTGATTAGAACAGATCCGTTGGTGGGTTGAAAATATTGCAAACAGTAGTGTAGAGCCTGGGAGAAAATACTGGGGCTGTC
This sequence comes from Taudactylus pleione, assembly GCA_031769625.1. Lineage (NCBI taxonomy): Eukaryota > Metazoa > Chordata > Amphibia > Anura > Myobatrachidae > Taudactylus > Taudactylus pleione. The sequence continues at coordinate 10,591,848 of JAUIMM010000370.1, forward strand.
TATGAAGCCCTGGGGAAATCGTGTCCAAGTGTATTGTACTCCTCTGTATGTAAATGCAAATAGGTACTGACAGTCAGGGTGAAGAGGGACAGATAAGAATGCAGAACACAGGTCAATGACAGTGAAGTGGGTTTCAGATGGTGGGATTTGCATAAGGATGACAGCTGGATTTGGCACTACAGGGAATTGGCTCTCAACAACTTTGTTTACACCCCTAAGGTCCTGTACTAACTTATAGCCCCTCCCCCCAGCCTTCTTTACTGGAAAAATGGGACTATTTGCTGGGCTGGCTGTACGAATTAAAATCCCCTGTTGTAACAACCTCTCAATTATGGGATAAACCCCTAACTCTACCTCTGGTTTTAACGGGCATGGATTTTTTGGAGCTTGCCTACCACTTTTTAGATTTACAAATAGAGGAGATACATTTGTCATCATTCCAGTGTCCTGTCCATCCTTGGTCCAAAGTGAACCCGGTATTTGGGATAACATTTCTTTAACTTGGGATGAGCTTTGTTCTGAAACAGTAGAGTGAAACATTAGCCTTTGGGGAGTGTGTAATATATCCCTTACCTCATGCGCAACCTTCTCTGGGATATCTAGGAATATACCATCAGGGGTACAGTGAATGACACATCCCATTTTACATAACAAATCCCTTCCCAGTAAGTTAGTAGGAGCTGCCGCTGCCAGGAGAGAAGAATGCCTAGTATGCAGTGGCCCGATAGTAACCTCTGCAGATTTGGTTAAAGGATAATGCTGCATTTTACCCGTTACTCCCATTGTTGGTACTGTCTTGTTGGTCATCTGTAAATTTTATGGAGAATTTAGAACATCTGGTCACCCCTGTGTCTACAAGAAAAGTGTGTTTAGTAGCAGCTACATCTACTGTCACTGTAGGCTCTTCCCTAATACTCTCTGTTCACCTGACTGGCTGTAGACTACTAGTATGACCTAACCCCTAGAGCTGACTATCATTCTCCAGTAAAGCATTCACAGCCACTATGTGAGCAGGTGACTGCTTAAAATATCCTACATTCTGTTGGTATCCTTTTGGTGTGAATTTATGTATTTTCTTATTATTTGTCCCCCAATTCCTCTCTTGACAGTGTCTACTTATGTGTCCTCTCTGGTTACATGTGTAACGTCTTACATTGGAAAATTGTCGCTGTGTAGGTTGTTGTGCGTGGAGAGTTTGTGGTTGTGGGTGGTGTGGGGTTTGTGGCTGGGCATGTTGATATACAGTATGTTTTGTTGTTGTGGTTGGCATGGGTGTTGTGGCTGTGTGTACAATCCTTCTAAAGCTTGAATGCTAACAGCCATTAGCTTCTTACATTATGTTTCTCTCTTCCTGAGGATGTTTTTATCGTGTTATATAGCTGATTCCCTGAGGGTATCTACAGTAATCCCCCTCCAGTTAGGCTGAGAGGTTTGAACCCTGGTCTTTAAGACCATCCATGAGTACCATGACAGCTACTTCCTATGATGGGTGTTATCTTTTATATCTTCTATACCTGTATATTGGGTGATAGTCAGCAGCACTCAGGTGAAATAATCTGCTGCAGACTCACTCTCTTTCTGTCTAATGGTAAAATTTTTACTCCAGTTCACTACAACTGGGAAATATATGGTTAATTGGGTGACTATACGGGTGATGTTACTTTGATTATTCTCATCAGCTAAGGGCCATCTCCATCCAATACACAATCCGTGATAAACTTTTCACGTCGGTATTGGATGGGAGACATGCACGTAATACCACTCGCCAATCTTTGTAGGTTGGCTCATGAGCATTAACTAAATCTTTTACAAATTTTTGGCACTTAGCTAATTCTTTTCTAGGGTCGGGAAACTGTCATTATTGAATGTAGCTCTGCTCTTGTCCATGGACAATGCATTGCTACATCCCTTGTGGGTACTACACCATGTCCGTCTGGATTCCAATTGGGAACTTTTATCATCCAGACAGGATGCATACCTTCCGCTTTGCTATTTTTAAGGTTACTTATGGGAACTTTTACCTTGGTACTCTGGGGGTTCAATCTTTTACTTAAACGCACTATATTACTTTCACCGGTTTCCACTGCTGATACAGCTTGTGGAATCATTTCTGTTACTATATTTGGTGGGGTCACTACTGCTGATACAGTTGGTTCCCTTTCTAGGTTTAGTGCTGTCTCTGACAGATTTACTCCATATGCAATGGCTGACATTTCAACAGGTTCATCATCTACACACACATTTTCCTTATGGTTACTCAGGATAGGGTACAAGTTACTTGTTACATTTTTATAATTTTTTGGTATCGGCTGTACCGTTGCCTTCCACCGCATAGGGTGGTGGGGGCGTGCATGCGCTAATGCCTATACCTTGGGCACCACTACCTTGCGGTGCGTGCACGCTCCCTTGAGGCACGCACCCGATGCTAACCAAGTGCCTCGGATGCGCCTCCCTGCATTCCGTGCACGCTCTTTTGCGTCGTGCTCGCGATGCTACTTAGCGGTGCGAGCACTCGACTTAACCGCATTTTCCCTTTATGCTGCCACAATTTTAAACAGTCATTATACTTTACACGTTTCTTTAGAGATTTCACCATACAGATGCTATCTCTAACATTATTCAACACCTCCACATCAAAACTGCCAATTTTAGGAAAAGGTTTCACACATTCCTTGGTCATCTTAACCCATACATCACAGTATGCAGTTGCATACGCACCATATTTTGTATACATTATATGCCTTGCCGAACATGTCGGCCCTTCCAAAAGCAGCACCATGTCAACCATTCCCAGCATCAACCTGGCACCCATCTGGGAAAACGCTAAGCACTTTTCACTAGTGAATGTGGACCGGTGAGCGATTCTAATAGAGCTACGTTCACGCACTCCTTTCCCGTTGTGCACAACCGGCCCGCTAACCGTTATGGACAGCTTGAACAATGAGGAACAGAATAACGTCTTATACGATTAAACTGTCTTTCCGGACACCTTTCAGCCCTTGTCCGGTAGCTTACCCTTTGTGAGTACTCTCCCCTGTTAGAATTTAAGTGTTCCAATAACACTTACCCTTTCCAGTGATTTCCTCCACTATCCCCCAAGCCACAATCATGGTGTGCCCAACCGTATGGTCCAGTCACAGTGTCCAGAGAACCTAACTGATCAATGGGCTCTGTGACTACAGTTGGGGGCCGATTTCGAAAAACCCCTTGTTTTCTTCAAGGTACAAAATCCCTGTCCTTGCTGCAATACACCTGCTATGTGTACATACTCAGTAGCTTTCTGCCTCATCAGACAGCTACTGAGTCTTTTAGACCCTGACACACAGTCCCTATCTTTCAATTTACAAGCACACTGTCACGGCCAGGGTATTTCAGCATGGTGCTAGACGAGTGTTACCTGTGAGGTCATTTTGGCGCGGGCTGTCTGGTGGCGGAGCTGGTGTCTGGCGGGGGGCTTTGGCTGTGCGCGTTGTGCGGGCCTGTTGTCACTCTGCGCTGGTAAGGCCTGGCGGCGTCTCCATTCCATTTGGCATGGGCACCGCCATCTTGCCTTCTGGCCATGTGATGCGGCTGGCCAATCCTGGTGAGTCACATGTTCCCTCCAGCCAGTAACAGCATGGCATGGGGTATTTAGGAAGGGTCAGTGCCTTCCTTCTTGGCCAGTGCAACGTGTATCTCAGCCTAGCTGAGAGGGAGTTCTCTGTGCTTATCCTGTTCCTGTGAATTCGCTGTCTGCCAGTCTGCCTGTCTGCCTGTCAGCTCCTAGCTCCCACTGGACTACCCCGCTTCCTCCATCACCCTTGCCCATACCTGAGTGCCTGAGCCTGCTGACATCCTGCTCATTGCTTCAGTTCACTACCTGCATACCTGGCTTGATTATTTTCAGTTCACTACCTGCATACCTGGCTTGATTATTTTCAGTTTCACTACCTGCACACCTGGACAGCTCTAATTGTTTTTCTTGGACATTAACCCATTACTCCCACCACAGAACTCTTGTGCACATTTATATATTCCTGGACTTTTGTTTACTGCCACATTATATGTCTACTCAAGCACTTATTAAAAATCCTAGTTTTATTTTCAAATCCGCTTCTGTGATTGCTCCTTCTACCACCCCGGGTCCACAAACAACCCAGAACATAACACACACGTTTGCTCACACACACTTTTAGTTTTCTGCGCAGAAAATAAACTTTTCACTAGTATGGCACTATGATACAAAGGTTTTAAACAATGTAATTGCTATCAATATGACAATACTATCAGAAGGATTGTTTGAAACTCGTGGCAGCAATACAGGAAATACGTACACACTATTATGCGAATCGCACTTTAGCGTCGAGACAGATGCTGAAAGAAAAAAACTTTCTCTCCTGCCCCAGGTACTAGCCAGCGCTCCTTGAAAGCACACAAGAGCAGATATTGGTTTCACAACATTGAATGGTGCAGGTTTTGAACACAGTGCTTCTTTCCTACGTATGGCACCTTTTCTACCCTTTGTTGAGAAATCGAGATCCCGCCGCTATAGTGCGACTTCTCAGTGGCTTGGCATCCAAAACTATGAGCCCCCAACTATGAATACCCCTAAATCGCTAGAGAGAAATAATTACTTTCCAGACTTTGATTGTGGTTCCAAAGCACAAAAAGTTCTTATTGCAACAAAAAGTAAGTTACATGCTTTGATCTATCACAATTAGCACAAAGACAATTAAATACAAAAGGAACAGCTTGATACATACACATGTGCACCGGTCCCAGTATACAGTCGTCAATCCTGAGGTCTGTGGTCATCCAAGAGAATGGCTACTGACTGGGACCGGTGCGCAGGTTATATACCCTACAGATCATGATAACAACAATGTAGACAAACAAACATAATTCCATTGGTTCTTGCTCTAGGTCTTTGTAGTACGCTGTAGTTCATAGGACAGTTCATATGTTGTCCCAATTCTCCAACAATGTCTTGAGATTACATTGTCTTTCTTTAACTGGTTTAAGACACTACATACAGAGTATACATTCTAACCAATAATTTCCTATAATCCATAACCATTGATCGCAAGATGCGACTCCCTCGCTGATAGATTCAAATATCTAGAAATAAACAGGGTGTCAGTATAGTACCAAACATGCCATATCTACCATGTTGTATACCTTAAATATCATATATGCACACTTTAACCATATAGATTGTCTAATAAAACCTTTCTATATGTGCTTGCATAAGTAATAGTGAGATATTTACAGAAATACATAAGTATTCGTTGTGCGTCTGAGCACAGCGCAAATGTTGCGGTGTGTGTATGTACTGTGCACAACGCAATTATGCCCTGTGTGTTTGTGCATTTTATCTTACGCTAATGTGCGTTGTGCGTCTTCATATTAAAATAGTTACAGGGTATGTTTGTGGGTATGTGCGTAAGCATAAGAGCATCTATGTGTTCACATTGTGGATACACATGCGATTGTCTATGTGTATGCATGTGTGTGCAAATGTGCATTAGTGTTTGTGTCATGGATTAAAATTATATATATATATATAGATATATATATATAATTTGACAATGGCGGCACTCACGGTTTTGATAAATGAGGACAACAGTCCAATCTAAGTATTCAATGTTTCGGTATAATTTCAACCTTCGTCAGGATGAAATTATACCGAAATGTTGAATACTTAGATTGGACTGTTGTCCTCATTTATCAAAACCGTGAGTGCCGCCATTGTCGAGTTATACATTGCACTATTTGTGGAAGGCACCCGGTAAACTGGAATCATTTTGTGGCGAGTGCCAATCATTGGACTTGTGTATATATATATATATATATATATATATATATATATATACACAGTATATATAGCTTTATCCAGTAACTGGTATTTTTGATATTATATCCATCTGAATCTAATTACAAAAGTTTATATAAAATTAAGTTTGTCCTGCTCACAGGTGGGTAAGCCTTGGCAATATTCAAGAAGTCTGATAACTTTAACAAAGGCTTTCTTATGCTTATTTAGAATACAATTGTCAGTACTTCTTAACCACATCAGCATTGGACACAAGGCATACAATTGCTAATGGTGTTCAAACTTCTGACAATTGTTTCTAACTGTACATTCAGAACACTTCCTCTGAGCATATCTGTGTCTGTGTTACACTTCAATTGCCACAGACATACTGTTTCTGTATGCAGAGCTTCTCAATATATATGCAAACACTCACAGTATCTTTGTGTATTTTTAATTACTTGTCACAGACATACTCCTGCTTCTCACACACTTGACTAAACCTTGAATTACATATATATATATATATATATATACATATACGAATTTGTATGCATTGGCTTGCTTCTGACGCAGAGTGGCGTCCGATTTACTCTTTATCAGCCCACAAACGACTAGATCGTCAGATAATAATTATAAATGATCAGAACCAATTACTTGACTTCGACAAGGGGTTGAGCAGAGAGAATTGGGTTCCCTTACACAATTCCACAGGTTAGAGGAGCATGTGCTGAACTCTTCCAATCAGTCCTCAATCCAAGCTCCCCTGACCCCTGAAGGACTTCCCCTGCTGACCTGTGAGAATAGATGTTTGCCACCTGCTGATACCTTTTAAAAGGCACAGGGAACATCCTCAATTTGTTGAAAAATGTTAACTGGTAGGAAGGTGATTTATTAGTAATGGCGGACATCAGTTCACTTTATACAATCATTAGACATGAGGATGGGTTAGTGGCAGTAAAAAGCTTTCTGGAAAAAAGCACTTTGAGTGAAGAAATGAAACAATGTATCCTGAAAGAGATACACTTTATCTTGGTCAATAATTATTTTAATTTTAAGGATACATTTTACCTACAAAGATTTGGCACAGCAATGGGCACTAGGTTCACCCTGAGTTTTGCAAACATTTTTATGGGGTGTTGGGAGAACATGGTGTGGAATAACAACCCCAATGAGGAAAACTAGTGTCCTGGTCACATTTTTTAGATGATATTTTGTTCATTTGGAGGTAAGTAGAGAAGAATTACTTTCATTTTGCTGAATCAAAAAAACATTCAGTTGAGCTTTAATATTATAGAGAAATCAGTAAATGTTCTTGACATTACTATTTATATTGAGAATAATTCTATTTAAATGAAGAATTATACTATACCAACAGACACTGGAACCTTTATTGATATGATAGTTGTCACCATATGCCATGAATGAATGGGACACCAGGTGCACAGAGGGGAGGAAGATAAAAATAAATTGTAGCATTACACCTGTATTTTATACATTTCTAAGTAGTAGATGCACCAATGACCAATTGAAAAAAAAAATGATAAAAAAAATCATATGCATAGACAGAAAATTCCAACTTAAACCAAAGGAGGTATAGTAGGGGATCACATTTTGAATGGGCTCTTCTCACAGGGTTCACTATTGAACATAAAAAGTTGAGCAAATAATGTAAAGACATCAGTCCATTTTGAACAAAGCTCCCATCCTGAGGTCATATCCATCCCTGAAAAACCATGTATAGTCTATAGAAAAGCTTCAAGTATGTGTGTATATATATATATATATATAAATATATATATATATATATATATTGCAACAATATAGCTGACCAAAAGCGCCTCCTAGTGCATATACAGTGAACCAATTAAACATGTGCAAATCTGGCAACCTGTGCGGAAAAATTTATCTGTATCCTTGTCCTTATCCAGGACCGTGACATACAAGTGACTTAGTGCAATAAATACAACGTGTGATATATAGGGATAAATATATTTAAAACTACATAATCAATGTGCATAAAAAATATTTAATTAGATAAAACAATTCATAGACAACACACAATGACATAAATACACAGAAATAATGGATAAAAAGCTGGTACTAAAAGATAATAAATAACGATTTTTAGTTTAAAAAATCTAAATATATTTTTAAATAAATCGGATTTATAGCTTATCTTTTCCAAATGTTTTTTTGGGAAGAGTTCATGAAGTGCAAGGTCAGGGTACCAACGCGTTTCGTCCTCTGGACTTCATCAAGTCACTTCCCCTTGATGAAGTCCAGAGGACGAAACGCGTTGGTACCCTGACCTTGCACTTCATGAACTCTTCCCAAAAAAACATTTGGAAAAGATAAGCTATAAATCCGATTTATTTAAAAATATATTTATATTTTTTAAACTAAAAATCGTTATTTATTATCTTTTAGTACCAGCTTTTTATCCATTATTTCTGTGTATTTATGTCATTGTGTGTTGTCTATGAATTATTTTATCTAATTAAATATTTTTTATGCACATTGATTATGTAGTTTTAAATATATTTATCCATATATATCACACGTTGTATTTATTGCACTAAGTCACTTGTATGTCACGGTCCGGGATAAGGACAAGATTACAGATAAATTTTTTCACACAGATTGCGAGATTTGCACATGTTTAATTGGTTCACTGTATATGCACTAGGAGGCGCTTGTGGTCAGCTATATTGTTGCATTGTCTCTTGTTCTAAGGTGGCCTAGCCACGGCCACCATTTCTGTTGACCAAGCAGACACCTTATACTTAATAAGGGAGTGCTACATATACAAACAGTATATGTATATATATATACACATAATTTTTCTATTAGATTAACCAATATAAAAACACACACTTGTGAAAGATATTTCATGCTAAACAGAGTGGATAAATTTGGCGCTGTTTTCTTCTATTGATTTATATATATATATATATATATATATATATAAACAATTTAATGCATAGTGCATGTTAATCAGTTCCAACTAATAAAATTTTTTTACTATGGGCTTTCAAAGAGGGATGTTCTTAAGCAATAATTGGAACATAAGCTGGGAAATGTGGATAGTGCCCTATGATGACAACTTCCAGTATTAAGGTTGTATGAGCCAGAAAAAGAGGAGTGGCCAAGGTAACAATACAATGCTTGCAAAAGATTCTGGATAGTAGTTTCATCACTTCTGTGATGTATGTTTCTAATGATGTTTTTTCATAATTTTATTTTTTTCATTTATGTTAGATTTATGCAATACTTAGATTAGGAGGGGTTTTGTATGTTTTAGGGGTCCATGTTTGTTAATAACTGCACTACCTTGATTCATACTATCACCTTGATAAAGACACTATCGGTGAAAACATGTAAGATTGTCTTGACAAAGATCCTATTGGATGAAACGCGTTGGTGTGAAGTTCAAGATGGTATTTTGGAAGCCAAGTACTGATTTGTTTGTTCTTGCTGCCCGAGCATTGATGTTAATCAATGGGGGGGAAGTAAATTTTTGCACAACGCTAATACTCACCTACTGGTTCAATTAGTTGTAAACATCACACATGGGGAGGACAAAGGATAACTGATATGTCTATTTCACATGTGATATCCAACTATTGATAATCATTAACTGAGAGAAAGAGCCTGTTATTCACTGCTGATAAATGGAGGATTGAGGTGTTGTTGAAGAGAAGGAGGACTGTTTATTTTTTTTATTTATGGATACAAAAGTCTTTTTTTGTACATGGTATAGAAACCAAAGTACTTATACTGTAGGTAGATAGTGCCTTGGAAAGGATTATCCTATTTTTAAAGTCTTATGTCATATACAAGAGTGTTATGTTATGCATAGGATGCAATTTAGCTCCAGACTCATCTGTACACAAGAATCTAGCAAATTAGTGTACTAACTATTATAGTATGTTTTCTGGACACTGACACATTTTCCATACCAACTTTATCTGAGAGCTAATAACAATAAATTGAATGGATTCGCCACTCACTTATCACAAACCAAAGGTTTCCTGTGAATGGCTGAGCAGTGTAACTAGGAAACAGAAAAGTGTAATCAAACAGATGCACAGTACTAAAAATTCAGGCATTTATAATGCACAGTAAGGAATTCCGAACCGCTGGAAAATCAGTACCATGATTCAGATTTATCCAGATCTCTTCAGGAGATTAGAACCATGGCTCGGATCCATCCGGATTAACAAAATAAGATTTCTGGAGAACCGAATTGCACATCTCTACTATAGCCCCAGCGCTCACCTTATCTATGTCCTGGACCTTCTCCACTGGGGCTCCCAACAGGACGCTAAGCTCCAGGTGCCCAGAGGGCAGCTTGGTATCCACCATCACTGGGGCTGGGAAAGACCACAGCGGGTACCAGGCAATACCACATGGGTGCTGCATCGGGCTGTGTGACAGGGGGAAGAGTACAGGGAGGCCCCAGGCTGGGGGCTATGTGACAGGGTGTGGAGATAGAGAGTACAGGGGTCAGGGCAGAGAACATTGGCCGTGACACCGGGCAGCGTGACAGGGGGGCAGAGTACAAGAAGACACTAGGTTGGGGGCTGTGTGGTAGGGTGTGGAGATAGAGAGTACAGGGGTCAGGGCACCAGGCTGCGTGACAGAGTGGTGCCGTGAATGGGCGGAGCAATGACATTTTAAATTTGATCTTGGTCAATCAGGAATGATTGGCTGCCGATCCACAAGCCGCAATTGGCTCACGGCCAGCACCAAATTCAAAATGCTACCGCTTTCTCAATGGCTGCAGTTCAATATCACCCTCCTCAGTGTAGCACTCTAAGCAGTCATGTACCCTTCGTAATGGTAGGGCCAACTCTGCAGCACCAGGAGAGGAGGAGGACAGTTCCCCACATGCTGCTGGGAGATGTAGTTTGGCGTAGGTTTAGGTGCTTATCGCTGTGGTGCAATGAGCCTCACTCTAGTACTACAGAGACTATAATGCTGCTTCCCAAACATTATTAACCCAGACAAATCAATGAACGGCAGCCTAATAATAAAACCTTTGTGTCATATCCATCACTGCAGCGAGCGAATATAAGGCTCCATGGGGCCCTACGCGAGATTCTGGTTTGGGGCCCCATCAATACCACCAGTTACAAATGGAGAAACAAGGATGAAAATGGGAATACGATATTTGATATTCCAGGGAGAAATTCAGAGCTTCAATAGTCAGTTTCTGATGTGTGTTAACATATATATTTCCCCACAAAAATGCTACAGTATGCAGTGTCGGACTGGCACATGAAGGGCCCACCGGGGAATACAGTGAAAGGGCCCTATGCTTTGGGGTGCGATCAGTTACCACAGGGGATGAGGCCAGACCCAAAGAGACTGGGACAGACATTACATTAATATGTAATTGGCCCTCTAATAGAGTAGCAATGTATAAATCCAGTGCACAGTCTGAATCCTGACATTAAATCAAGTGGTGGGGCCCGCCGGGGATTTCCCCTGTACCCCTGTGGGCCAGTCCAACCCTGACAGTATGTGTTGCAATTTGCTTATATTATAGCCAGCTCCAAATACAGGGCCATAACAGGACTTTTCTGCACCCTGTGCTGGCCATGCATTCCCAAAAGTATGATGTCATGTGGAGGTGCTGGGGCTGGCAGTCCCGGTAATTACAGCTCTGAGCAGAGCATCCTCAGGATGCTCTGGGGCAGCTGTTAGAGCTGTAGGGTGTCTGCCTAGAGCATCCAGAGGATGCTACAGTGGCACTGAAGCAGCAATTCTGACTGCAGGGTGCCAGATGTAGGGGCCGTGGGTGAGCAGCGGTGCCTCCCACAAGGCTCTGCACATTGTGTGGTGGCACCACTCACACACCCCTAGTTACGGCACTGTGCTAATATAATCCAATAACCTAAAACGTATGATCTTCTTTGAATATTGAATTTATACAATATGGATTTGTAAAAAAAAAAATACAGAATGATCAGTATAGTATATACCGTTGTCCTGAATACAGATGTGACAGTCATCATCCTCACCTTCCACTTAAAGCTATTTGAAACTTGGCTTGAACATAATGGAGATGGATAAGACTTGGCAGCTCAGCCAATCATTAGTAGTCTGCATGTAATTAGTTAAGTGGGGAAGGCTTGTCTGACTCCATTGTTCAATGTCATTTAGCTATCAGATAATGTAATATGGAAAATGTTTCAGATGCAGAACAGACAAATAATTACAGTAGGTAATACTTTATTAGATTGTATTGTAATGTTACACATATCACGCTTCGGTAAATAAAATATTTCAAATATATCCATAGAACAGTAATTGGATCGTATATTTTTTTACATAAATCAATTTGCTATTTCCCATGTAAATGGCATAGGGGGAGATTTATCAAATGATGGAGAGAGAGAAAGTAGAGAAGCTAAAGTACCAACTAATCAGCTCCTAACTGTCATTTTTTTCAAACACAGCCTGTAAAATGGGAAGCGCTCAGCGGTTCTATATTAATACACTAAAGGGTGGTGTATTAAAAATAAATTTCAATTTATTACATGATAACTAATACTCATTAAATTAAATCACACAGAAACAAAGTGCTGTGAATATCCGATCCTTCTGAAGAAACTGCCAGTTCAATAGGCAGAGAAACGTGTCAATGCACCGGTCCCATGACTACCACTGACAGAGGTACCTTGTCCTATATTCCTCAGTGGATACACTGGAAACAGAAAACCCCTCTCTGTGTCCGCAGCAAACAGTGTGTTTTCCCACAGTGCTGCAACAACTGCACTTGAAAACGGCCCAGTGTGTTATATTGAAGTGAACCCTATATTCAACCATCCACTACAAAGATCCCTCAGGCGATGCTGATTAGGTTTCGTATAATAGAAGTGTATACCCTCGCTGAGAAGTCTCACAAAAACCTACCCCCACCCCCCATGCCACCCTCGCCCGGAACTTCACAGCGGAGGTAGGGAGAGCAACACTCGTGGACTCTTCGCGGAGTTTACAACAGTGGTGAGACCTAATCAATTTATTTTAATAAGGATACAGTGCACTGAACCCAATATTTTAAACTTTTCAATGTTTGTACATTGGGGATTTTGTCCAGTGAGAAAATAAGTCGGGAAACTTTACTGCATTCTGGCAGAAACAAAACTGCTCCTTAAGAAATCTGATACTAACTTACATAATGAATAAATCAATATTGATCTTAAATTTCAGCTGATACTAAATGTTCATTTTTCTATATCTGCAACAAATGTTACATTTCTGTAATCTTCTATAAGGCTGTGTGTCAGACTGCATTTTCCATCTACTGCATGGTGCTTTGAATGCTGAACAAAATTCACTAATTGTAAGATATGTGCCCGCTTTGAGATTTGTGTTTTTTATTCACAGCACTTTGTCTCTTTTTGTTTTTATTTCATGAGTATTAGTTATCGTGTAATAAATTGTCATTTATTTTTAATACACCACCCTTCCGTGCTGTGGTCTCCAACCTTAATTGAGGTGGGAGCTACTTGAGAAAAATGAGACGTCTTGAAGAGCCACATTTTATTTTTGAAAGCTAAAATCTGGCTAATAACCAAATTTGTCATAGAAAAACAACAATGCATTTACTGTATTAATACAGTGATAAAGCTACTAAGCTTTGGATGGAGATAAAGTGAACGGAGAGAAAGAACCAGCTAATCAGCTCCTAACTGCGATTTTTTAAACACAGCCTGTGACATGGCAGTTGGGAGCCGATTGGCTGGGACTTTATCTCCATTCACTTTATGGTCCCACACCCCCTTTTCAAAGTGCCCAATCTGTACCTCTGATGCCTGTTGTAAGCTGTCATGAGGGGGGGGGGGCAGGGTGCTTCTAGATATATTATGCTGGTAGGACAGTGAATGGCCTGGTCCCACACACACTTTTCAAAGTGCCCAATCTGTACCTCTGATACCTGTTGAGATCTGTCAGCGGGGAGCAGGGTTCTGCTGGATGAATTATGCTGGTGGGACAGTGGATGGCCTGTTCCCACACTCCTACCAAACAGTGCCCAGTCAGCGCTTCTCTTAACACACTGTAAGGTTAGAGCCATAAGGTGAGCTATCCTGCGTGCTACCGCCGTCGCAGTAAGGCGAGCTACCCTTATTGCGGCCACGGGTTGATGATTGCGGCTTTAGTGTATTAATTTAGAACCACTGAGCGCTTCCCTTTTTTCCTCTTTTTTTCTGTACATTTACATATAGAGAGCCCACATCTCTCTTAAAATGACAGCTGCTGTGTGTTTCTCTAACTTATACAGCTGGATATTATTAGCGCCTAGCTATGTGCATTTCTGTGCAAAGCTCTTCACAGCCTGTAAAATGACAGTTAGAAGCTGATTGGTTGGTACTTCATCTCTTTCCAAGTTATCTCTCTCCAACATTTGATAAATCTCACCTCTTACTGTATGTTGCATACACACGGTACGATCTGTACCACCAACAAATTGAAATATATCTTTCAGTGAAGCCATCCTGCCTCATCTCTGAACAAGTAAAGTTGACGATATCGTCCAATTTGGCCTGCATGTATGGACGATGAAAGATATATTTATAGGGAATGAGCATTGTAAGACATTGCAAAAAAGTGAACGATATGAATGATAACAATATGAACAATATCATTATCGTTCATATCGTTCATGAAAGTCGTACCGTGTGTACGCACCATAATTCATCAGAAAAGTGGTATTTGCATGACGATGTGCTACATCTATACATCTATAGTTGGCATAGTACCATGTGATCTTACCTTCTATTACCATTTTGTTCTATTACTTTGAATTATCTACCACCATGTAGTTTTTCAAATCTTATTGCTGCTTTTATTCTGAGTGCTGGGGGATTACTTTTTGTTGTTTCTTGTATAGACTAACCCCTCCCTTACATGCACCTGAGTGATATTACTGAAGTGATTGAGCAGCTACCAACATGTATTGCTGTATTGAGAGGCATAGATGGGACCAGCGTTTGGAGGGCATGCTGGTTCTTGTAGTGCCATTAGGAGGACTTAGGGGTGACTCCAAGGTAAGCTGGCTCTCAGTTCAGGTATATTTGTATGTGCCATTATCATGTGGCCTTATTTTGGCCAATTATATGACCAAAATTGGATATAGTTATCAGTTTTGGGGATGAGTTTGGGGTGCAGTGCCCCTTGGAGTTGGTATGGCTGAGCTGCTCTGGGGTGGCACACACTTTATTTAGCACTTTCACACATTCAAATTATTTTTTCTTCTTTTATTGTATATATATATTTATTTTTATTTTTTTTCTTGGCATTTTAATTACACCTTTCACCTATGTATCACCCATTAACACATAGGGCCTGATTCAGACCCACTCGCGAGCGGCTGTCCGAAAGTCCTTCGCTCGTTGTGTCTGATCAAAGGGGGCATGCTGTCGATGTTGATTGACAGCATGCCCCCTTTGGTGGGCGTGCCGGGGGCGTGCCTCCCTGACGGGGGCGTTCCTAAGGGAACGCCTACCGTCAGAAGCCGGCCCACTGACATCACTAGTGATGTCAGTGGGAGTGATTTTGGCTCTGATAGAGCCAAAATCACTCCGGGGCTTGCGGTTGAAAACCTCAACCGCAGGCTCCGGCTCACAGTTTCAATGATCGCGATGGTCACGACCATCGCGGCCATCACACTGCACGCTCGTATAGGCTGTGGGTGGTGACCCACAGCTATACGAGCGTCCAGGAGGACGCTCCATTTTTATGGAGGGCGGCCCTCATTCAGAGCGTGCGCTCTGCTCAGAGCGTACGGCTCTGAATGAGGGCCATAGTTTTTGCTTTATTCCTATTAACACATACTAACACTTTAGTCTCTCACTGGTGTGTTTCACTGGGGTGGCTGGCCTTCGCCGGCTTTATTGGGGTTCTGCACCCCAGACTCTGACCAAGTGATAGGGACCTCCGGTATCAGAGACGCCGTGACATGGCCTGAAGGCTTAGCCATATTTTTGCAACTGAGATCTCTGAATTATCTACCACCATGTAGTTTTTCAAATCATTGCTGGTTTCATTCTGTGCTGGGGAATTACTTTTTGTTGTTCTATTACTTTTTTTTAACATGAGTCAACAGGGATGATATATCATTAGATAAACAGTGATCTATATAAATTGACTATGTAGGTAGTTTCAATTTCCAAAGATAGATACAATTTTGAATTTAGGGCACTGATTCAGACCCGCTCGCAAGCGCTATGCGCTCGCGAGCGGGTCGATGTTAGGCCACTTCCGGCTCCTACGTGCGCATGCGCGAGACCCTGCTAGCGACGGGTGCCTCGTCGCTCCGGGTCTGGCACCAAAAGGGGGCGGCTGTCGATTTTGATCGACAGCTCGCACCGTTTTGGAGGCGTGGCGTGGGAGTGGCTTCACAAACGGAGGCGTTCCCATGCGAATGCCTGCCGTTTGTGGGCAGCCCCACTGACATCACCAGTGATGTCAGTGGGAGAGCTTCCGGCTCTAGTAGAGCCAGAAGCTCTCTGGGGTTTGCGGCCACGAGACCCTACCACAAGGGTCTTGTCACAAGCCCGATGGTCACTATGGTCTTGACCATCGTGACCATCATCCTGGCCACCCACAGCTATGCGAGCGGCCAGGACGCCGCTCCAAAAAAAAAAAAAAAAAGCCCTGATTCAGAGCAAGCGCTCTTTCAGAGCGTCCGGCTCTGAATCAGGGCCTTAGGCCATTATATTCATTTTAAAATGTATCTAGATTATGACTGCACAAAAAACACAATTTCAACAATTAGTGTCATGAAAACATAGCAAATTAATGTGTGTTATCTTATCTATAACATTTGCTTACCCCACAGTCATTGGCTCCATCTCCACACATCCCAACAAAGTATCTGAAGCAATGAATTGAACTTAATTAGAAGCTTGTGCAAATTGTATTTAGAGACATTTTACTTGTTTACTTACAGTAATATAGTAGCTATTGCATAAAGGGTTATTCTTTATAGAAAATGTTAGTGAATACTTTAATCTGATGAATAATAGGAAAGTGAATCAATTACAATAGTCAGTAACATGTAGATTTATAAAAAATAACTAGAATGCTTAGTTGCAACTGTGAGGTTCTGAATTTGTTGTGGAAACGGGGTGGTGATAGGAGCAGACACAGAAGCAGACTTAAATGAAAAAGTGGCGTTTTTAATAAGTGATTTAGAAGACATGGGAATGGCAAATGAAAAAGTCCAGGTATAGCACTAAAGTGCACTTTATAACTGTAGTGGGGGTTAATGAGAAAATGTCCAGATAGTGACAGGCAGGAACAGTCCAGTATACAAGTATGGTGAGCTGAAAACAGAATGCAGGTATGATGAGCTGTACCTAAATGCAGGCTTGGTAAGCTGTAACTGATGAAGACAGAAGTAGTGATGTCCAGCTGGGAGTGAAATGAAGCAAGGTGCAGGGAAACAGCAGGTTCAGGTACTCAGGTAAGTAAGAAGGTATATGGAGGGTGCAGGGTAAGTCCAGCAGGTTGGAGCAGGCAAGGTTCAGGTTAGGAGCGTATACAAGCAGGCAGGTAGCCGCAACTGAGAAACACGTTGCACTGGCAAAGGAAGGAAGGCTCTGGACCTTCCTAAATACTCAGTGCCACTCTGTGACTGGCTGGAATGAGCACATGACCTACCAGGATTGGACAGCCGGAATCACATGGCCGCAGGCAAGATGGCGGCACCCATGCCAACGGAACGGAAACCGCCAGACCTCACCAGGCATAGTGACAATGTGCCCGCACAGAACCACACGCAGCCAATGCCCCTCACCAAACACCAGCACCGGTGCCAGAGAACCCCCGCCATAACGACCTCACAGGTAATACCCGGTGACTACCATGCCGAGAAACCCTGGCCATGACAGCAACTTTTATCTTTATACTTACTCTAACTTTTGAAGTTCTTCAATAAGATTAGATTTTTGCCTCGGAGTCATTCTGGCAAAAATGGTCCCATTTAACAGTAACTTCAAGACAGGAAAAGTGTAAAAAAGGATGAGAAAAACTTCTTATGTTACAATACATATCTTCTAACATACTGTATGCATTGCACATATTATTCAGTTTATTATGAAGCACGTTACGGAAGCAATACTTTTGATGTCTAACAAGAACTAGGTAACTCATTTCCTTGCAAATTATATTTTTAATGCAAATAACAGCAATGTACCAACATGGGCTGATTTACAGTAATTCTGTTTATTTCAATTAGCTGATGAATACTGCATGCCATGCAACTCCTTTCACAGTAGGCTGTCCTGAGGCACCAAGGGGAGATATGTCAAACCTAAAGAGTACTAGAGGGGAAGTTGTACAACCAATCAGCTTCTAGCTATCATTTATCAAGCACATTCTATAAAATGATATATAGAAACTGATTGGTTGCTATGGGAATCTTCTCCAAATTTCCTTTTTATAAGCTTTGGTACATTTCCCCCAAGTCTCAGTTTGGGGGTAACTGTTTATATCAATGTCTTCAACAATATGGGTTGTGGTACACTGTGACTTATTTCTACAGGGTCATTATTGACATATTTATTTTTAGCTTTTTGTATACTTCAATAACTCTCTATTCAAAGGCTGATTTTACCTGCAGTCCTCCAGTAAATTCCAACACCTTCAGTGAGCCAGTCGGAGTCTGTGCACTGGCTTCACTAACAGTGGCTTCCCTAAGGAAGCGCTATTTGCTAATCACATGCTGTTCAGGCAGTCCCAGGGGAAGGGGTTTCTCTCCCTGGGACTGCCAATCCACAGTGCTATAGCAGAAAGTGATTATAATGGGAACTCCCCTGCCTTTCTGCCAGCCTTGCAAAGCTCTCTGGGCTGACCGACCAGTCTATCTTTTTTGTGCAATTGCAGTGGGTCTGGCAGGCGCAGCAACTGTCAGGACCGCTGACTGGAATGTAGCCCAGGCAGCTTCTCTCACCTAAAAAAGGTAGGAGCCACCACTGCTCTCTATTGTTTTGTATCCTATAAATACATAAGTACCAAAGCTCTACTTTGACAAATTTGTTGTTTTGTACAACTTGATACTGTTTTATGGTTCTCAATACTGCTAAAAGATGTCCTGAGCACCCTTATCACTAATTTGTAACACCCAGGACTGTTTTAATACACAGAAAGTGGAATCTGCCTTGACCCATCCAGAATAGAGGACTCACGACTTATCTTCCTAGTAATGCAGCCAAAATAGGAGAAACCATAAAATGTGATCCTAAAACAGATAACAAGTTGTACCAGAGGAAATATCAGGAAAAAATAAACAGTAAGTGCATTTTATAGGGTACAAATGCAGTTGCTACTATATATTACTGAAATTATGTGGGCCCACTACTGAGATATAGTATTTGCTAAGGGCTGACTCATCTATAAAAGAGGCCCTGGGGATACTATAATACTGTATGTCCTGTGCCACTATAGAGTGTAATACTATACAGATGTGTCATCTTACATCTAGCCTCAATACACCACGCAGCGCAACTTGCCCGGCATGAGTGAGCCGCCACGTGCTACTCAGAGTGTGGGCGTTTTCTTTTGCTGAAAATACGCCTACTGTAAGTCAAAATGAGATGTGACTAGGGCGCACCTGAGCCCGTGTGCTCCTGAGTCTGTATATGAACCACAACGGAACTTGGAATCAAAAAAGCTGCGGCCACTACATAGTAGCACATTGTATACAGATTCAGGGACTCAGTCGCACACAGATACTGTATACAACGGTCACATATCAAACTAATCAGCACAGACTGCTGGTCCGTTGTAGTCACATTTCGACTTAGGCACATTTTTGGTGAAAAAAGATGCAAAAAATGGTGCCCGGCGCTATCAGAGTCTCACAGGAACTGGCGCACCAAGAGGGGATTTTTAGAGCAACTGCTGCAAAGATGTCTCAGGTCACATCTGTATCTCTTATTGTTATGTCCTACAAATAATAACCAATTTGTATTTCTCAGATACAGTATATACATATATATATAATCTTTTGAATTATATCAAGCGTATAAGGTATTTGCCTAATTTTAACAGACTTTGGGCCTGATTCAGCACGGATTGCAATTGCAACTACGTACGCAGATCAAGTGATTGTTAGCCATTGCGCATGTGTATGCAGGTGCGTGGTGATAGCACTGAGATTATGCATTCAGACAGGAATCTATCGCAGAGCGAATGACAGGCTGTGAGAGTTTGCGGGTGGTGACGGGGGAGTGGTTGCAGAAACGCAGGCGTGCCTGTCCGTTTGAACGCCGTTGCATGGGCGTGCATAAATTAGCCACTGAAATCACATACGCAGTTTCAGAGCCTTCTGCGTGTGACGAGACTTGCAATTTCTGCAACGGGTCAGAACTGCTGTAGTTCTGTGTGACGGGCCGATGTGCTTCGATGTTACCGATGTATGCGCACATCTGCCCTTGTCTGATGTAAATATTAAGGAAGGAATGTATAAAATATTCTTGTTATAGGCTAGTAAATCATCTTGCAGAGCTCACCAATTAGTACAGGTTGTTTTTCCATAATCCATGTATCTTCTCCATGAGCTCTGCTGACAATCTAATTAATGTGTGATAATCCTTACAATTACAATACAGCAGCCATTGGTAAGGCATGTGTATGACTTCAGTGGGGGCAGCATATGACATCATCTGGGGGTGTGGTCAGATCCAGGTAGGTCCAAGAGTATGAGAGAGGGCAGGCAAAGAGGTTGCACGTGTCACACACTATGTTGCTTGAGGGGTTATATTTAAAGGTATTTATGACTTTGATATATTTGCTCCATAAGGTGCCCAAGGTGGCATATTTAAAGCCACATGTATAAAACAAAACATATCTTTTAATAAAAGATTGGGGTCTCAAATAAATTTGATTTAGCAATGTATCAACAGTGTATACCGTCAATCTAAGTTATAGTTCTATACTTACTTTAGGTAGCACATTGTAAAAGTGTTGAGTTATAATCTGGTAGGACTTTCCAGTCAATACAAAGTGAAAGTTCCCCAAAATAGTGGAGTTATGTATCCATCCATCACCAACAGCAATATGTGAATCCTGAAAAGAATATGTATTCCTGTTATTAAGACAAATTAAGGCACTTGGGGATATATTTACTAAAGTGAGAGTTTTTAGAAGTGGAGATGTTGCCCATAGCAACCAATCAGATTCTAGCTATTATCTTCTAGAAGGTACTAGTTACATTTGAATTAGAATCTGATTGGTTGCTATGGGCAATAGCTCCACTTCTAAAAACTCTCACTTTAGGAAATATACTACTAGGTATCAACATCCAGAGGCGTCACTGGGTCTGGTGACACCTGGTGCGCACTCTGATTATCCCTGCTTGCTGTAGGCATGTCCAGGTACAAAAAAGGAGGGGGTGGCTCATGGGGGATACTAATGACTTCACTACGGGGGTAGCCCAGCATTGCTGGAGATGCTGGGCTGCCCCCAGAGTCTGGGCTGTCGGCTCCTCTTCTATGACAGGAGCGGGGTGCTGCAGGAGAATGTAACATTGCAACACCAAGCTGCTGTCACTGCAGAGGAGCCAGCATTTTGGTGTCACCCACTCCGAGGGCGACACTTGAGTGCGGCCTGTACCCCCTCATGATGCTACTGTCAACATCACACAATTAGTAGCTATAATGCCACTAAATATAAAACATACACATTCATTTATTCTGGGTTGGAAATCTACAGTGCTCTACAATGCATTTGGCCAATATGTTTTAGGGGGAGATATATCAAATCTCAGAGAGAGATAAAGTGAAGTTGCCCATAACAGCCAATCAGCTTCTACAGTACTGTAGCTATGATATATCTAGCACAGTCTAAGAGATTTCAGACTTTTATGAAGTGGTAGCTTTTGTAAGCTGCCGCTTCCCGGCGGGTTGAAGATTAAAGTTTAAAACAGCACTCGTAGTCAGTGTACAGTCACTCTGGGCTTTACACTGACTGTGAGTGCAGTTTTAAATATTCAACTCCAACCTGCCTGGAAGTGACATCTTACATAAGCCACCGCCTCGTAAATAAAGACCGACAGTTAGAAGCTGATTGGTTGCTATGCACAACTTCCCTTTATCTCTCTCTGAGGTTTGATACATCTCCCCCATGTCTTATAAAACCCAGGAATCGTCCTACCAGACGCAGCTGTTTCATAAAGATGATTTGTCCAGGATCGGTTCCTACAGGGGATTCCCCCTATTGCTCTCGCCGTGCTTTTTACAGTATAGCATTAAATTCAAGGCAATGCAATTTGCAGAAAATTGGAATTTGGTAATAAAAATCGTATAACATAACAGTAGTAAAGCATAAATTTAATGAAGTCTTTCACTCCATTGAATTATACTGACTGCTGCTTTCATGTTATTTGAGAAAAAGTACAAAATATACTTTTGGCTTTGAAAGTTTTCCATTATTTTGGTTTTCCGTCATGCATTTCCAAGTAAGTGATGCAGGTAAATCATTCTCAGGTTCACAGGCCTCCAACATAATAATGTTACTGTTATCAGGAATCATCCCTGAATTTTTCCCAACTGTCACAGCTGTTTGAAGGTTGTCACCTATAACAAGAAGAGATACATTATGGTGTGTACAAGTAGTGACTCTATTCATTTGTATGAAGAGATTTTTACTTTTAGTAAAATGACATTGGAACTGGTAATAACAGCATGGAAAGGTATGTAACAGTGGGCACATTCGGTGAAATCTAAGGTTTGGTTTAGGAAAATAATTTATAATGATTGTTGAATGTCATCCTCTGGTATTTTCACAGCAACTGTACCATACACGTATACAAATTAATTATTCCAAACTCACTATTCAATAGATATAGGAAAAATGGTCAAAGCTGCAACCATTTATCCATACTGTCCACTTGCCGATTGACTGCCAGTGATTTTTAGGATTAATCATTTAGCAGTGATCAGCGAAAATTTTCAGGTGAGACATTTTTAATGGGGATTTTTTTCAGGGATATTTATTATTTGTACTATGCGGGCCTGTTTTGTATTATTTGTTGTTACTTTAAATAGTATAGACTGTGAAATCAGGGCAGATGCTGAAGTTCTTTTACTTTTATTTCCATTTCCGTATCTGCACTAATTTCACCATAAATCACAACTTTTGCCCTGAAATTTGTAATGAACAGAATTTTGGGGATTTCCTGTAACTTTACTATTCAGTGAGACTCTCTTATTCATAGCATTACACTTATAGGCTGACAGGAAAATACTGCAAATAACCAAAGTAATGTATTTACTGGATAAACAATTAGCATTATTTGTATTAATAGATACCTGTGTCCAAAATGTAACTGCCCATAAAATAGTGCAATGCTCTGGACCAAGTGATGACTACCATCCCCCATTGTAAGACAGTTATTTACTGCTCAATGAAACATATTGGGAAATATCAAAGGAAAAAGAGAAACACTATGTAACAATTTACTCTTTTTATAATTAAATTGATATAACTTAAAATAAACAAATTGACAATGTCCTTAGCTTTGTATAATTGCTGAATGTATTGATTGTCCAAGTGATGTAATACTTTTTCTCATGAATCCTCATTAAAATAACTTGTACTGTTATACAATTGTTCAGATTTAGAACATGAATCTAATTCTAACTTCCACTAGTCCAAAACTACAGTTTATAGGGGCCTATTTATCATTAAATATTTGCGGCATATTCCCCAAAAACACCCGTATTCGGGGGATACACGCAAATATTAAGTATCCCCTATATGTATTACTGTATGTAGGTAACGCAGCAGATATCACCATTTACGACAGCAGCCGCAGTCCCCATAGGTTTGTACGGGGGATGCGATGCTGTCAGATTTACAAAGCTTTCCAGAATTTGGTCCTTGCAGCTTAAGCCATATGAAGATAATGTTGTGCTGCTGTAGCCTACGGGCTAAACATCACAAAAAATACCGGAGAGGGTTCCAGAGGAACCCTCCCCGGCAATGGCTGCCCTGCACGTGTGGTCAGTAGACCGTGCATGCGCAGGAGTGCCGAGAGGGTGAATGAAGAGACTGCTGATGTGGTCACTTCACTCCAAGCACATCGCAGGGCAGGGCCGGCTCCAGGAGGAGCCGCGCCCTGTGCAGAACAGGACTGAGGCACCCGTTACCTACCCGCGGCTTTGCCACACTTGGCTGAAAATGGGGGTGTGGCCTAATTACCATAGGCCACCCCCCTAAATGACATTATTTAGGGGCTTGCACGTATGGCACGTCTCCCGTTTAACATTAGGCTGGGGACGAGCCCAGCACTTCGTTAGTAGCTGACCTGCCCCCAACCTTCATCCTGCACTAAATGGATGCCATGCACCATTCTCTTCTCCGGGGTCCGGCACCGCTGAAACAGTGGGCAGTGCCCGAAAAACGTCACTGTCCCACTGAAATCGGGAATATCTGGGAGGGATGCGCCCTCTATGGGGTGACGCCCCTTTTTCGACAGCACTGGTTTAACGTGCCTCGAGCCGGCCCTATTGCAGGGACAGACTCCTTTCGGAGCCCCTGTTCCCGCGGGTGCTTTTAAATACATTGTGTCCAGATTGCATTTAGTATGCAATTATTGATAAATTGGCCCCTTGCTTTAATAAGAAATACATTAATAAATATATACAGTACCTGTCACCATCACAGTTCTAATGTTGGCTTCGTTGAGCTCCTGCAATACTAAATTTGTCTCTGGCTTAAGTCGATTTTCCAGGATAAGTAAGCCTAGAAATGTTAGGTCAGACTCAACTGCTTCCCTTAGAAGTAAAGAAAAATAAAGTTTTACATATAAATAAATGCAAGCTACAACTAGCAATCATACGTATAGGATATTTAAATGTCTTGATGCAAAGAATGTGGGGCATTATTTAGTCAAGTGTCACATAAACTTGTGTGTATAACCTTACAGTTAAGCCGGGTACACACTAGAGGATATGTCGTCCGATCCGGCGGATTGGGTGACATATTGTTCACATCGGGCAGTGTGTACCCGCAATGTCACTGACGATGTGCACCACCCACGCATCGCAGCAACCATCAACCGTCGGACTTGTATGCAGGCGGGCGATATAGTCCGCAGGGGCCATGCTGCCGAATGCAGCATGGCCCCGCTGTCACGCCATCGCTTTCAGCATCGGCAAGTGTGAACACACTTCTGCCAGGGCTAAAAACTAAAAGTGAAAAGCAGCGCTAAAAATTTTACTCATTTATTACATGATATCACAATCACATTAAAACATAAAAGATGAAATGACTTTAGGTGTCAATCAGTCTATAGACAATACTTGCAAGTAAGAAAAAATCATAAAGAAAATTAAAAATATTACCTCTGTAAGTTTCACTGCTCCTCTGGCAGCCTTGAAAAAGCTGCCAGAGGAGCAGTGAAACGCGTTGGTGTATTATCAGGACTCAGGCACTACCAGCACCTACACCTATTCATCTCTGCACTTCATTTTTCATTTGTGGATTTCTCTTCATTGGAAGCCCCCATGACCATCAGCTCAGCACCAGGATTCTGTGGACATTGATTTGTGACTTTGAGCACCTCTCTTCAGACCACCGCCACTGTACATTGGACCACTCCTAAGAGACTTACAGAGGTAATATTTGTCCATATAGGAGGGTCCCAATGGTGAGGACTATATGTGCTCAGTCCCTTATTGGATTTTTATCTTTGGGTATTACCAAGAGAACTGAATTCTTATCTATTCCATGGTGCATCACATCGTGTAGTGCCTGTACTGGTTATTCAAGAGGTTATCTAGTCATCATGACTTTTTGACATGCATGTCGATTTTTAATGTATTAGTGCCTTTTTCTAAAAAAACTTCTAAAATTTTTTTTAATTTTCTTTATGATTTTTTCTTACTTGCAAGTATTGTCTATAGACTGATTGACACCTAAAGTCATTTCATCTTTTATGTTTTAATGTGATTGTGATATCATGTAATAAATGAGTTAAATTTTTAGCGCTGCTTTTCACTTTTAGTTTTTAGCTCTTTCAAGGGATTAACTACCCCTTTCTTTAGCCGCTGCTTAGAGAGACAACCTTGTCAGCGCCGGTGTTATTTCCATTTGTATACTACACTTCTGCCAGGACCCGCCACACAACACATAGGCTGGGTACACATCATTAAGTGAGTACCCAGAATTAGGTTACACAGCTGATAGTGCCCTAAGAATACAGACCGATATACACATGTAATCAATAAAGGTTAAAAAATAGACGAACACCACTCTGGTTTATAAGGGATGTAGTTAGATTGATAACATTTATGCAATCAACAATCAAAATGTCAACAGCGTAATGCTGATGGGACAATGCCAACACGGTAGTAATGTTTTTTACACAATGCCAATCGTGTCATCATAACTTAAACATTATGTTTTACTTAGGGGTGTGCACCGGCCACTTTTCGTGTTTTGTGTTTTGGTTTTGGATCTGGATCTTTCTTCGTGTTTTGGATCTGGATTGGTTTTGCCAAAACCACCCTTCCGTGTTTTGGGTTCTGGGTTTTGTGTTTTGGATCTGTATTTTTTTTTAAAAAAGCATAAAAACAGCTAAAATCACAGAATTTGTTGGTTTCTCTGCTCCTATGCTATTATTAACCTCAATAACCTTAATTTCCACTCATTTCCAGTCTATTCTGAACACCTCACACCTCACAATAGTGTTTTTATGTCCAAAAGGTTGCACCGAGGTAGCTGGATGACTATGCTAAGCGACACGAGTGGGCGGCACAAACACGTGACCCATCTAGGAGTGACACTGCAGTGGCAGACAGGATGGCAGTTAGAAAAACTAGGCCCCAAACTGTACATAATGCAAAGAAAAAAAAGAAGTGCAAGATGGAATTGTCCTTGGGCCCTCCCACCCACCCTTATGTTGTATAAACAGGACATGCACACTTTAACAAATCAATCATTTCAGCGCCAGGGTCTGCCACACAACTGTGGCTGAAATGATTGGTTCGTTTGGGCCCCCACAAAACAAGCTGGCAATTAATGTGTCCCTGCACAAACTGGCTCTACGGAGGCAAGATGTCATCCTCATCCTCCTCATCCACCGATTCCTCACCCTCTTCAGTGTGTACATCCTCATCCTCACAAAGTATTAACTCGTCCCCACTTGAATCCACCACCACAGGTCCCTCTGTACCTTCTGGAGGCTGGTCTCCCTGGAAGAGCTGATAATTCATTTTGATGAACATCATCTTCTCCACATTCTGTGGAAGCAACCTCCTACGCCTTTCGCTGACAAGGTTCCCGGCTGCACTAAACACTCTTTCGGAGTACACACTGGAGGGGGGGCAACTCAGGTAAAATAGAGCCAGCTTGTACAGGGGCCTCCAAATTGCCTCTTTTTCCTGCCAGTACAGGTATGGACTGTCTGACATGCCTACTTGGATGCTGTCACCGATGTAATCCTCCACCATTCTGTCAATGGTGACAGTATCATATGCAGTGACAGTAGACATGTCAGAAATTGTTGCCAGGTCCTTCAGTCCGGACCAGATGTCCAAACTTGGTCCTGCCTGCCCTGCATCACCGCCAGCGGGTTGCTTAGGATACCTAAGTTTTTTCCTGGCAGCCCCAGTTGCGGGAGAAAATGAAGAAGGAGCCGTTGACGTGTCACGTTCCGCTTCAGCTGACAGTGTGTTCACCAGCAGGTCTTTGCACCTCTGCAGGCTTGTGTCAGCCGGAAAGAGAGACACCACATAGGCTTTAAACCTAGGATCAAGCACGGTGGCCAAAATGTAGTGGTCTGATTTCAACAGATTGACCACCCTGGAATCCTGGCAAAGCGAATGAAGGGCTTCATCCACAAGTCCCACATGCCGAGCGGAATCGCTCCATCTTAGCTCCTCCTTCACTTTCTCCAGCTGCTTCTGCAAAAGCCTGATGAGGGGAATGACCTGACTCAAGCTGGCTGTGTCTGAACTGACTTCACGTGTGGCAAGTTCGAAGGGCTGGAGAACCTTGCACAACACGGAAATCATTCTCCACTGCGCTTGAGTCAGGTGCATACCCCCTCCTTTGCCTATGTCATAGGTGGATGTATAGGCTTGTATGGCCTTTTGCTGCTCCTCCATCCTCTGAAGCATATAGAGGGTTGAGTTCCACCGCGTTACAACCTCTTGCTTCAGGTGATGGCGGGGCAGGTTCAAGAGTGTTTGCTGGCACTCCAGTCTTCGGCACGCAGTCGCTGAATGGCGAAAGTGGCCAGAAATTTTTCGGGCCACCCAAAGCGTCTCCTGCACGCCCCTGTCGCTTTTCAGAAAATTCTGCACCACCAAGTTTATTGTGTGAGCAAAACATGGGACGTGCTGGAATTTGCCCAGATGTAATGCCCGCACAATATTGGTGGCGTTGTCAGATATCACAAATCCCCAGGAGAGTCTAAGTGGGGTAAGCCACTGGGCGATGATTTCCCTCAGTTTCTCTAAGAGGTTGTCGGCGGTGTGCCTCTTACTGAAACCGGTGATACACAGCGTAGCCTGCCTTGTAACGAGCTGGCGTTTCTGAGATGCTGCTACTGGTGACGCTGCTGCTGTTGCTGCGTAAGGTGATACATCTACCCAGTGGGCTGTCACAGTCATATAGTCCTTAGTCTGCCCTGTTCCACTTGTCCACATGTCCGTGGTTAAGTGGACATTGTGTACAACGGCATTTTTCAGGACACTGAGGACACTTTTTCTGACGTTTCTGTACAGTCTCGGTATCGCCTGCCTAGTGAAGTGGAATCTAGATGGGATTTGGAACCGGGGACACACTACCTCCATCAATTGTCTAAATCCCACTGCACTAATGGCGGATACCGGACGCACGTCTAACACCAACATAGCAGTCAAGGCCTCAGTTATACGTTTTGCTTCAGGATGACTGCTGTCGTACTTCATCCTCCTCGCTAAGGACTGTTGGAGGGTCAATTGTTTAGTAAAAGTAGTGGTGTTCCTACTTCCTCTCTGGGATGATGAACGACTCCCAGCAGCAGCAACAGCAGCAGCGGCAGCAGCAGGCGTAGCAATGCAGGATCCTCCAGAGGAATCCCGGATAGGAGAGTCAGTCATGCCAGTGACATGGCCTGCAGGACTACTTCCGATCCTGACTAAGGAGGAAATTGACGAGGAGGGAGTTGACGGTGTGGTTTGCAGGCGCTTGGATACAACAGGACAACGGGATTTAGGTGACCCTGGACTGCTTACGGTCTTAGCCAAAGTTTCTGAACTTGACAGTAACTTTTTATGAACGCGCTGCAGGTGCCGTATAAGGGAGGATGTTCCTAGGTGGTTGACGTCCCTACCCCTACTTATTTCACCTTTACATATGGTACATATGGCAAGACAGTTGTTGTCCGGATTTGGATAGAAATATTGCCAGACCAAAGAGGTGGAATGTTTGGTCTTCTGCCCAGGCATGACCGTGATGGGCTTTTTCATCCCACGGACAACAACTGTCTCCCCCGGAGCCTGATTTAAACAAACCACATCACCATCAGAATCCTCCTCGCCAACTTCCTCCTCAGCGCCAGCTACACCAGTATCCTCATCCTGTTGTACTTCAACAGTGACATCTTCAATTTGCATATCAGCAAGTGGACTGTGGGTGCTCCTTTCAGCACTTGCAGGGGGCGTGCAAATGGTGGAAAGAGCCACCTCTTCCCGTCCAGTGCTGGGAAGGTCAGGCATCGCAACCACCACCACACTTGGACTCTCCTTGGGGATTTGTGATATCTTCTTAGAAAGCACAGTTCTTCGCTGTGCTTTTGCCAGCTTAACTCTTTTGATTTTTTTAGTGGGAGGAGGGCTTCCATCGTCATGTGAAGCTGAACCACTAGTCATGAACATACTAGGGATCGACCTTAGCCGTTCCTTGCCACTCCGTGTCGTAAATGGCATATTGGCAAGTTTACGTTTCTCTTCAGCTGATTTAAATGTCTTTTTCAAGGTCATTTTCCTGAACTTTGCCATTTGGGATTGTATGTGCCCTCTACTATGACATTGGGCATCGGCCTTGGCAGACGACGTTGATGGCATGTTATCGTCTATGTCATGACTAGTGGCAGCAGCTTCAGCACTAGGAGGAAGTGGTTCTTGATCTTTCTCTATTTTATTTTTATCGGAGAAAGTTTGGTCCTCCATTTATGTTATATCGATTTGATATATACGTGCGGCTAAACACAGAAAATAATTTTTTTTTTGGTTTGGACTGGAGTGTACTTTCGGGGGTTACAGCACCCTTTAACGGTCAAGCCAGCCGGCCCTTTACTTATGACACAGGCGCACGCTTGGCACTACTTTGTTGATGCACGTGCGGCTACTGCGCACACAATTCACAAACACAGAAAATAATTTTTTTTTTGGTTTGGACTGGAGTGTACTTTGGGGGTTACAGCACCCTTTAACGGTCAAGCCAGCCGGCCCTTTACTTATGACACAGGCGCACGCTTGGCACTACTTTGTTGATGCACGTGCGGCTACTGCGCACACAATTCACAAACACAGAAAATAATTTTTTTTTGGTTTGGACTGGAGTGTACTTTCGGGGGTTACAGCACCCTTTAACGGTCAAGCCAGCCGGCCCTTTACTTATGACACAGGTGCACGCTTGGCACTACTTTGTTGATGCACGTGCGGCTACTGCGCACACAATTCACAAACACAGAAAATAATTTTTTTTTGGTTTGGACTGGAGTGTACTTTCGGGGGTTACAGCACCCTTTAACGGTCAAGCCAGCCGGCCCTTTACTTATGACACAGGCGCACGCTTGGCACTACTTTGTTGATGCACGTGCGGCTACTGCGCACACAATTCACAAACACAGAAAATATATTATTTTTTTAGCACTTGGGGGGAGCACCTCTGATGGACAGAGCACCCCCTGGACAACACTACAGCACCCCTTTAGGACTGGGACACTGCACAGGACTTTGGAGTGGACACAGCCCCTATGGAGAACTGACTGCACAACATAGTCCAGCCAGCCCCTATGGACTTTGAAGTAGTGGACACAGCCCCTATTAACAACAGCAGCACAGCACAACACAGCCAGCCCCTATGGACTTTGAAGTAGTGGACAACAGCAGCACTACACTACACTACACTACACAGCCCTAACTCCCACCCTCCCTCTTCACTGTCCACAGCCGAGTGAGAAAATGGCGCCGACGCGGGTACCTTATATAGGATCCAAAACCCGCGAGACTCGGAAGGCGGGATGATGACGTTTTGCCTCGATTTCAGATCCGAGTCAGGCGGGAAAAGTCGAGCCTGATTCGGATCGGACTCGGATCGGGGGGGCTCGGGGGGGTTCGGATTTCAGAAATCCGAACCCGCTCACATCTAGTTTTACTACAGTGCGTTTCACTCGATATTGGCCCCAAAGTTTTTCTTATAACTTTTAAAGTAATTGACGTCATTTGGTGAAATGTGACACAGACATACCTTTGTCCTATGAGAAACATGAGGAAGTCATAGTAAGTGTTGAAAGTGTTCTCTATTAACATCCAGGCCAGCTGTTCATGCATGGGCAAAGTGAAGGCCAGCTGTTCACCACCCTAGTCAGCAGCGCAGACCAACATTCAAACAGGGGAGCCACACCAACTGCCAGTGAGGATGCCAGTGAGGATGCCAGTTGGTGTGGTTCCCATATTTGAATTTTGGAAAGTTATAATGCCAGTGTTAACATGATGTAAATAACATTGCTACTGTGTCGGCATTGTCCTGCCAGCATTGTTGTGATAACATTTTCACTATCGACAGCATAAATGTTGAAAAAACACATAAATCCTGTTTAAAAAACATTGTATTAAATCCTTAATTGCCAACCCTTGTCCTAAGAAGTCAATCAGGTAAAAAATAGAGAGATGAAAAGAAAGCACTTGTCTAATACAAAGAATAAAGAACAGAAAAATCAAAAACATAAGGTTTCAACCAATTAGAAATTTGAGGAAAACCTTTTCTTGATGAAAATCCAATTGACCGAAAGGGTCAATTAGATACATTGTAATTGATGGATAGTTTAGTGCCACTTTTACTGCAGCAGGGCAAGTATTCTGTCCCTTTGGACCAGATAGTATATTGAGGCCCCTAACTCTTGTCTGGAGCTAGTGTAGGGCGCTTGGATACTGCTAGATTAATGCCACCACACACAGTGGTTGAGCAGGACCCCTGGCATGTAAATTTGCAGTGTGCAGCTTATACGTCTGGACCAGAACATTTCAACACTCTCAGCCACAAAATGGGCAAGTTTTTACATAGAAACCTACTCCCCCAGTAAACACCAGCAGTGATAGGCTGCTTGGAAAAACATTGCAATAATATGAGTTTCATTATTCCTTTTTAAAAATGGATATAATATTTACCTGTCTATGTCTAATGAAGTAGGAAGTCTATCGTTTTGCAGTGATCGATATGCCAATCCAATAACTCGAAAACCTTGCATTGTGTAGAAATCAAGCTTCTTGGAGAAACCATGTGGAACTATTTAAGAAACAGGACAGGTTTATGATTTATTAAGTGCCCAACTATAGAACAGCTAAGTTGGTTGCCAGTGTTGGAAAAGACAAGGGGGTTTATTTACAAAACATCGATTTGCAAATCTCGGCGCTTTTGTTCTTGTTTATGCCCAATATTTAAAAGGGCAATGCTTTTACTAGCCGTGTCTTGTTTGTAAAAGCACTGACTTTTTAAATATCAGACAAAACCATTGCACATTACCACCCATTGCTAGTGATCTTGCCCTCCATACTACCGGATTTATTATCCACTGTTTAGGAGAATCAAGCTTGAAATTGCCAGCAATGTACAGTGGGTTTGAATCTTCTAATTCACATTTAGTTTAGTGATTTACAGTTCAACTGCATGTGGTTTAGGTCAAACTGCTATCATTACTTATTAGTATTACTGCTATCATCCTTTAACATTGTCAACATATTGGCTAAAAATAAAATATGTACTTGGTATTTAAAAAATGTTTAATATTTATAATGGCCCCCTTTATATATTCAATACTATGCTGTAGCCAGACCTGCTATGCCATGGCCATGCCCCCACCAGGTCATGGCCACAGGATGTAGTTATAGTGCCGGCGGACAGGATGCCAGTCATCAATATACCGATGCCGGTATCCCAAAGGAGAACAGGATACCGGCGTCGGCATTCCAAATCGTAATTGTCCATTTCCCCGGGGATGGGGGGAGTGTTAGGTTTAGGCAGCCCCAGGGGGAAATTAGGGTTAGGCACCACCAGGAGGGTTAGGGATAGGCTGTAGGGAGGGGAGGTTAGGGTTAGGCACCTCCTGGGACGGTTAGGTTTAGGGTGCGGGAAGGGCCAGTATTTCATACCCATTCCCATGGCCACATCTCATGTGCTGCCACAACATATACATTTAAGACATCTAAGACACGAAGGGGTATAGCCACACCCCTCCTGTGGCCACATCATTTAATGCAGGTAGGAGATTAAAAGTGGTATTGGGGACTATTTTTAATGCTTGGGTGGTTTGTTGGCTATTTATTAAACATGAATGCTAATTATTTAGTGTCTAAGCTTTATTGGGGTGATCAGGTGTATTTATTATATATGAATGCTAATAATTTAATGTTGGGGGCCTATTTTTAATTGTGAAAGCTATTAATATACTGCTGGGGCTGGTTGCAGGTAGAGAATGCCTATTTATTAAACATGGGTCACTAACTATTAGTTTAAAATCAGGGTTGATGCATAGAAGGGAGGCTTAGGGCCTGATTCAAGGCCGCACACAATGCCAATATCCACATACATGAGAGATTGCTTGCAAGGTGACCAAATTCCTAAAAACTCGGATGGCACATGTGTTACACAGAGTGACGCACAAAGAAGCTGTTGCGAATGAGACGCACATTATCAGCACCACTGTTAAAAAGTGATGGGCGTTCCCGGGCGGTGACTTGGAGGAGGCAAGAACTGTAGGCAACAATGGTCCATTTAATAGGTGTGTTATGGGAGTGTTTCAGGCGTGTCAGTGAAAGAGGCTGCCTAGAAATACACATGGCCACACGCACCAAGCGGTATCACCCCGTGTGCAAATGCTGAAAGAGATCATCTCAGACCTGACACATTTGGCTGCACTGATATTCACAAGGGAATACGTTTATAGCAGCATTTGCATAAAGTCGCAGATAGGTGTCTGCTAATTGATGCTGCTGCGTGCGCTTCTGCATCGTGCTCTATTAGTAATGCAGCTCATGAGCCCATAATGCGCACACTGCAACTTGAACAGGAGATAGCACTGGGTCAGAGTCTTTGCTATCTACTGCGCCTGTATCATCTTTCAAAAGACATCGGGGAAAGATGGTGCCCCCACCAGCCAAGTTTGGGGGATGCCAGACACGAGCCCCCTCTTTGGTTAAAATCCTCTCAGGTTTACACATTGCGTGACTTTCCATATTTTGTGTACTTATGCCTTATTTCCATAAAGGGCCCCAGCATTCCAGGATCCGCTTATTCTGGACTTCCTCAACAGTGCAAGGACAGTTGGGAGGTAGAGTACAGTATGTTCCACTGCACATTGCCCTGCCCATGAAGGAAGAGCTGCATGAACATAACAGTAGCAGGCGCAGCTTCGGCTGTGTATGTTGAAGTGGATGTTCTTGCAATTGCACAAACGTGCCCCTACTCTTCTCTGCGTTAGTGGCAGAATCACATATACCTGCATTGGGTGTATATGCGTGTGCCCACTGTGCTGGGTATGTATGTGCAGAGCATAATTACACAATTTAGACTTGGCAAACTGACATAATGCTCATTTCTTTTCACCTCTATATGTTAAAGAGCATGCCCGTCATTGTATTTTTCTATGACATGAAAGGTTTGTGTATGTTTATGGTGTAGCTCATATAATAATAAAATAAAGCTTGCCCTAGAATGAGATTATTACATATTGTTTGTTATCTAAAA
The DNA here is from genome assembly GCA_031769625.1 of Taudactylus pleione. NCBI lineage: Eukaryota > Metazoa > Chordata > Amphibia > Anura > Myobatrachidae > Taudactylus > Taudactylus pleione. The sequence continues at coordinate 10,626,616 of JAUIMM010000370.1, forward strand.
TCTTAGTACAATAACATATATAAAAAGGGACCTTCAGTTAATTTCCATTTTTATCTGGTCTCTGTTACTGTAGTGGAGCTTTTTTAAAAATTATGTTATTGCCATTTTATACATTCTCAAGAGGTCACCATGTGCCAGTTAGTTAGAACTTGAAATATCATGTTTCATTATTGTACTATATACTGTATCTACATTAGATTTTTTTTTACTTTTACATTCTCTTTTGCTTATGTTGTATTATTTACCTGTTTCAGGCTTACAGTAACGGATGACCATTTCTGGTGCTCCTTTCATGAACAATGTCAGGTTACTATCACCAATAACCTGAGTAATCACAGACATGCGCTGCAGACTGGAGGAGAAGGGGAACTGATGCAGAATGAGGATTCCTTCCACTGGCACCTAAGTGTGAATAAATATATTATTATGACTAATGTGCAACAGAAGAGTCCAGTTAACCACTTCGCTGCTGAGGGTTTACTCACCCTTGTGCTGAGGTAATTTTAACATTTACAGGCCTGTTTCAGTAGGGAACGCAATTGCGATTACGGATGCACATCATGCGTTGATGGTACCTATGTTTACGCAGACGAGCGTCATTGGATGGATATGAGAAAACAGCAGTGGTCGTCTTTATGCCGGCTGAGCTTTGGCAAGCATTACCATATATTTGCAGCTGCGTTCCGATGCGAATTCTGAGCTGTGATCGCAGTAGAGATCACTGCTAAATCAGGCCTTACATTCTAATATCAATGTCGATGACATTTCTATGCAGTACCCACACAATTTATACTTTGTTTTTTCAGAAGACTTTGTATTTTCATCAAAAAAAATGTAACCCAAATGGCCGAAAAGGTGTTTTATGTTGACATTTCAAGAAAGGGAACCTAAAGCAAATGTCATTTTTTATTTTTCCTTTTATAAATACCACAAAGACATACTATGGAAATAGTGATAAGCCGCTTAAGTATGATGGCTTCCGTGTGTTTGCATAATTTGTTAGCCACCTATAGATTCCTTCATCATTACCTCTTAATACCCAATAAAATAAAGACGCTACACACCATAGCTGGCAGGAAGAAGGTCCAAGTTGGTGGCCTAGGATATGCAATTGCAAACTGTACTACTCAAAATTTGGTCAACCAAGTGGGTAATCCTACCCACGTATTGGGTTCTTCCAATCCCACTGATCATGAAGTCAGCCAAAACTCCTCCCTCGCTACCCAGTGTAAAGTCCATATCTAGAATCATGCACCGCTTCGTTTTGGGAGGAGCCTTCACGATCTTCAATATCAATGGGGGCCGTGACAATCACAGCAGGACTGCTGCATACACTGGCATAGGTGTCACACATCGACGTAGGTGCGCACTGCCCGTTGCTAGGCAGACAAGCCATATCACTTGCAAAATCACTACACAGCCCCCGGAGGACATATTTCTTGTTAAAGAAAGATTTCTTGTAAAAGAGGATGATGAATCCGTGCATCAGCCTTTGTTCTTCAAAGTCGCCTCCCCTTCCATGCCCCTTGGACCTTCCTTGCCTTGTAATTCCACCTTTAAACTTGCGTTTTCCTGCAGTCACTGTCCCCGACACACTAAGCGTTACTTCCTCTCCTGTGCACTACAGATAACTGAACAACTCTAACACACTATGCCCACAATCCTACAGTGCTTATCTGCATCGGGATCATTTGCAGATCCCTGCTTACGCAATCTGTAAAAAATTACTATTGTTCAATCAGTGAGCAGTAGATTGGCTCACTATGGCAATTTGCATTTAGACATTGTGAGGCAATTTATGCCTTCTTCCAACATCATATTCAGTTGATGTGAGCAGCACTAGCAGTTTGGTGCAGAGCCGGCCCTAGCCAACTTAGTGGTCTAGACAAGATTGTGGGCGGTGCCCCCCTCCCCTGTGGGATCTTGAAAAGGGTTGAGGCCCCACGGAATGTGCGTGGTCTCCTTGTGCTGTGGTCCCCTCCCCATTGTGCTGTGCTCCCAGAACCCCTCTCCCAGCACAGATCACAGCACAGCACCCATCACAGAACCCCTCACCCAATACAGCACCCGTCTCCCAGCGCAGGTCACAGCATCCAGCATCCCTCTCCCAACACAGCACAGATCACAGCATCCCTCACTCAGCACAGTACCCCTCTCCCAGCACAGCACCCATCACCCCTCTCTCAGCACAGCGCCCCTTCACCCCACACAGCACCTTTCACCCCTCTCCCAGCACAGAGCACAGCACCCAGCACCCCTCTCCCTGCAAAGTATAGATCACAGCACTCATCATCCCTGAGGTGTGACTCACTACTCCGAGCTCCGTAAAGGGCCATGGGTAGGAGCTGCTGCAAGTGCAGCAGCCCTCCCACGGCTATTTACTTATAGTTCTTTATCAGCCTCTGCCCATGCGGAGATGCTCATTCTGATCGCGGTAGTGGCCGCCACAGGCCACCGTCCCAGTACGTGCCACCCAAGATGCCTCAGTCCCACAAAATGCCACCAACTGTCCTGCTTCTGCCCACTCACTGTTTGTTGCTGCTGGGCCCGATTGGAACTATCAGCTTAGCTCCAATAATGGATGTTGCGCGATGGCAGTAGCAGCTGCCAAAGTCTCTGCCCAGCCGGCAGCAGATTCCCCGACTGTGCTGGCCCCAAACCTTCACCAGCCCTAGGCAGGCTTGGATGCCCCTAGGCATTTGCTTAGTTTGCCTATGCTTAGGGCCATCTCTGGTTTGGTGGTGGAGATCGGAAAAAGATGCAATCCAGAAGAAGAGGAAAGCCACAAGACACCACAGAAGGAAGAAGAGGCAGCAAGATCTGGAAAAAAAGATTCCAGAGACCAGGCTAAAAGCAGCCAGAGAGGCATGAGAGGCACCGGACTGGGAACAGAGGGCACAAGCAAAAGATTTTCCCTGTATTGTGCCCTTGGTTTGCCTTTCAAAGTCTGCAGATCAGCTAATTCTTCTTTTTGTCATTGAGGTGCACTAGACCAACAGGGTGGTATCCCCAAGAGGCTCAGGGCCTGATTCAGAGCGCTCGCTCTGAATCAGTGCCCGCCTATTGTTTATTTAGAGCGGCCTCCTGGCAGCTTGCATATCTGTGGGTGACCACCCACAGCTAGTGTGAGCGGCCAGGATGATGGTCGCGATGGTCAAGACCATCGCGACCATCGGACTTGCGACGAGACCCTTGTGTTAGGGTCTCATTGCCGCAAGTCCCAGTGGACTTCTTGCTCTTACAGAGCAAGAAGTCCACCCACTGACATCACTTGTGATGTCAGTGGGGCCGGCCCCAGACGGTAGGCATTCCCATGGGAACGCCTCCGTCTGGGCAGCCATGCCCCTGGCCCACCCACCAAAGGGGGCATGCTGTCACTCAACATCGACAGCATGCCCCCTTTGTAGCGAGACCCAGAGCGATGGCTTGCCCATCGCTATCAGGGTCTCGTGCATGCGCACAACGGAGCCGTCTCCATCGTGCGCATGCACACTGGGCCAACATCGACCTGCTTGTGAGCGCTCAGCGCTTGCGAGCAGGTCTGAATCAGGCCCTCAGTCCCAGGTAACTATGAGCCCCTATGCCTGTGCCCCACTGCCATGTAGAGGCACTGCACAGGCCAAAGCCAGATTAAGTTTTATGGGGGCCCTGGGCAACTAACTTGTGGGTCCCCATACCAATAAACTTGTCAATATGATATTCTGGCATTATTAAAAAGCATAATGTGTAAACACTCTCAGCACCACAAATGCATTAAACACACTGTAGTACCCACAGTTCACATTATGCCACATACAAAAAATATGCCACAGTGCCCCTGCACTGGTATTGGAACTATGTGGGGGCCCTGATGTGTTGCCCTGTTGTTAATCCAGCACTGGTCTGACCCACTGTGACATCAACCATATGAGCCTCTGTGCACCTGGTTACCATGTGCATGCAGTTAAGCCTTTTGTCAGCAAACAGTCATCTAGCCTTGCAAAGATAGGTTACTCTTATTGATAGGGTACTAACTGTCCACTGTGTCCGCATTCACTGGAACACCTGCAAGGTCTATTAAATGAAAAGAAGGTTGGGTAGAGGCCTTTGTAGGCCCATTATATATTTTCCTGCTAAAACCTTGTTTCCCTAACAATACTAAGGCTATACCAAGGTACATATAATTGTTCAAGGAGATACGTGTACAGTTTTACCCTTTGAAGGCCCCACTAAATGTAAAGTTTTGGTGTTTACCTGATTTGGATTGTACTGCTTGTTTCTATACACTGTTTGCATGACTGCAATTTGCAGTTGTACATTTTGCCCTGTATTTTGTTGTGCAGTGCTGTAGAGAGTCAGGATAGTGCATTAGCCAAAGTAAATTAGTTATAAGGCTTGGCTGTCCACATACTACTTGTTTTAAGGGTCAACATGTCTTGTTAGGCTAGTGTGAGTGACATACAGTACTCACGTATTTAGTATAATAGTTTTGTGGGAGGGCATTGTGTTGTGCTTTCTGCAGGTGACATTGGGTGCAGCAGTAGACAGTAGTCAAAAGGATGTGACACATTTATCTCAGTGAGTAGCCTACCTAGCAGTGGTGGCACCAGAGGTGGGGTGGCAGTGCAGTCCAAGATTCAAATAGGGGAGCCACACCAACTGCCATTTCAAACACTGCCAAACATAGATGGCTGAGACTCACTGGCAGTTGGTGTGGCTCCCCTATTTGAATTTTGGACTGTATTGCAGCCCCACTTCCACTGCTACCTAGTGTTGCATTTGCTTCTTGTGGGGCCCTTGCATCTATGTGAGTAAGGTTACTGTGGGGGACTTGTCCTTGCAAAGGCCACTTGTAGTCCCTTGCTCTGTGCCCAGATAAACCGGGACTAATGTTGAGCAGAACTCTGGATGAACTTGAGTTATGATCTCAAATAGCACAAGTATATTCTACAGTAGAGAATTGTTGACAGGTACAGAATCCAGGAAGAAGTCTATAGGGTAATGATGAGCAGAACTCTGGATGGAGTTGTGTTATGATCTCAGTAAATAATTGTTGACAGGTAACAGGTTTTCTGAATGCACAAGTAAATGCATTGTAGAGAAATACTGAACAGTTCTGCTAAATAGTAAATGTATTTGCCACAGTAGAGAATAGCTAACAGATAATTGATTTCCTGAACAGCACAAGTACTTTGCACAGCAGCAAGATATTGAGTAGATCTTCAGAGTACTCCAGATTAATTGTAATGTAATGTAATGTCACTCAGTTCTTTTTAATAGGCACAAATAATTTGCACTGAAGCAAGATACTTAGCAGATATTTTAGAATAATCCAGGTTAGCTTTACCATAGAGAAATAAAAGCAGGTAACAGCCTTTTCAAATGATACAGGCAGAAACAGACCCAGCAACATCAATGATCAGCACCAACACTGTGTCAGTGGGTCGTTTATAACAAGTGAAACACAGGTAAATGCAATAATGAGATTAATCCCTCACAGATGAGATCCACAATAGTCCAGGGAGTAGAGTCCACACAGCAGCCCCTACAGGTGATCCCCAGTACTGCACAATCAAAAAATACAGAGTCCTAACATAATGCCCCCATACAGAAGGCAGATTCCAGATGCCTTAGGGTCTATCGCATCTTCTTTTTCCTTTTCACATCTGACAAGGAATGTACAGAAGCATAGTTGACTTTCAGGGGAGATTGTAAATGCTGTAAAGCCTCTGCAGTTCCAGAATATGAGACCTGAGGGGATTTGTCAAAACAGATTGTAAATTGGTAAAACTGGTGCATCAATGCCTGAATTAGTTCCAGATCAAATCTGAAGGTGAAGTAGCAGATGGACACCCAAATTTGGAACCCTCTGAAATGGTGGCAGAGAACCCTTGAACACCGGAGTGGACATTAGGCACAGTGGACACTGAAGACTCGGCAGTCATCACAACAGGCACTGACACAGCAGTTATCACAGTGGGCACTGAAGGCAGGACTGGCCACTTCAGCTAGCAGGATCTCATGCCCGGATGCATTGGCAGACAGAAGTTCATGCCTGGAGGTGTGTGCATACATAACCTCATGCCCAGAGGCAAGGGCATTAGACATATTTCAGAAGATAGTGCTCAGAACTGGCACAGTAGATACACAGGAAAGATTCGTATAGGAAAGATTCCTGGACTGCACAGCTACTACATGTTGAGACTTTATTGCAGGCACAGAAACGGACAAATCACAAGTTCACAACTCCAAATTAGAATTTTCCCTGGCGCTTCAATATGAGGGTTTTATAAAAGAATCAATGAACATAAGTAAAAAATATGGAATTTATTTCTCAATAAGGTAAATAGGCATTCAAAAAGTAATATATAAAATATATAAAACACAGCTACTACTAGTAGACAACATGTAAAATCAAACCACATAAAACATAAATTGTAGGTTGCCAGCCTAAATGGATCAGCAATGAGGAGATACGCTTACCTCACTGGATCTACGCAGATATCCCGAGACGTGGTTCACATGTTCTCCAACCTTACAAGTTTGCCGGCAAATGACCTCAACCTCTACAGACATCCTTGACATACAAGGCATTGGGCAATTAGCCCCTGATAAAGGTACCACTTACATATAGACATTGACTTCCTCTTTTTTACAAAACATTGGAGAAAAACACCCTGGAGGGTGTCATACACCATATAAGAGGCTAAGAGTAAAACGCTATAAGCGTTAAAAGACCCTCATATCGAAGCGCCAGGGAAAATTCTACTTTGCAACTAATCCATACAGGGAAGATGAACCCCTGTAATTTCATTCCCAGGCAGCATCCCAGAGGTCTTTAGGAGTTATAGCGCAGCCATCTCAATCCCCTTTTTTGTTGTTCACAACTCCAAATTACTGATTATATATAAATACATTATGCAATAAAATTTTGCAATCAATAGAGGTTTTTAGCATAATCATGGCAAAGGTTATGGGCCTACCCACCATATCAAGGTAACCTCTGTAGGGTAGAAGGGGATTTAGTCTGGAAACAGATGGTCTAAATGCCGACCGCCGGCTTCCAGACTACATAATCCCAGCGAGGGTTGAATGACAGGCGTCTAAATCTAGACGCCTGTCATTTTACCGATGCCGGGAGACCGGCGCCCGGCATCCTTATCGAAGTGCTGCCGGGCACCGCAGCGGACAGCTGCGGGGGGGAGGGTTAGGTTTAGGGCTCCTGGGGGAGACTTAGGGTTAGGCACCCCCCGGGAGGTTAGGGTTAGGCTAGGGGGAGGGAGGGTTAGGCACCCCCAGCGGGAGGTTAGGGTTAGGCACCCCCCCGGGGGGACTTAGATTTAGGCTAGGGGAAGGGGGGGTTAGGTTTAGGCACTTAGTTTGGGGGTTAGGGTTAGACACAGGGGGGAGGTTAGGGTTAGGCACACTAAAGGAGGGTTAGGGTTAGGGGGTAGAATTAGATTAGTTTATACTTACCTTTAGGACGATCGGGATTTCCTCCTTTGTCGGGCAGCCGCTGTCGGGATTTGCGGCCGGCGGTAATACATATCACACCCGGTAGAAGCACAGTCTAAAGTTCCTTCTGCAATAGTGCTCCGCCACTGTCAAACGAGGACGCAGCCTGCTGACCAGTTTAGACCTGTACTGTACATGCCTAAGTGCTCAGTCCTCTGAGCAAAATTCAGAGGAGGACTAGAACACCCCACAATAGTTCCTTCACTGGTTACCACTGGTCTTTTCCTCCTACTCGCAACCTTTTCCTCCTCCTTGTCTAGGAATAGATAAACTGGCTATGTCATATGCAGCAGACAAGGGGTTGTTATCTGAGGTAAGAGCACGCCCACCAAGAGCCGCGGCGGGCCCGTGTAAAGGGGACGTGGCCTAGTCGCGGGAGGCGTGGCCACGCCACCTTTCGAGAAAAATACAAAAACAAAACAAGTTTTGCAGCTGCATGCTGGTGAGGGGGGGCCGGTCTGAGCCCTCTCAGCCCACGCATAACCAGTGGGGGGGTGTGCTCTCTCCCCTCTCGGCGCCCCTAGGTAGGAGGTGTGAGATGTTTCACCAGCACCGGTATTAGATTCAGCAATTCAGAAATTGTGATACAGGAGTTGTGTAGTAGAACCAATTCCAGCTGCAGGACCTATGTTGAAGTTGCCTCCAAATTTAAAGAAGCGGGTCAGAAAAGCCTACTATTTAATGGCTGACAAGAAGCAGGAACAAAGTACTCCTCAATAGGCTCCATTTTAATATGGCTGGTCATTGTGTTATGATTTACTACTGTATGCCAGACATTGTTTTACATACACCTGCATTTGCCATTCAACATATTAAGTGAGCCAACGTCTGTGATACCCACTGAAAGACCGAGCTTGCAATGTTAGTAGACTGTATTTCATAATTTATGCTGAGTTTCTAGGAGTGCAAGAGAGTGTGTGTAGTTGTGTTTATTGTTGTGCATAAGTGATATTAGAAGACAAGGGGGTTTGGACTGATTAGTTCAGAGCGCTATTGATAAAGTAATTACCATCTTACTAGTAGTCTGGTTCTATAGAGGTTACATGAAATCTGTTCCACATCTATAATAATTGTTCTTAATTAATTATGTAACAAACAAACATAAAAATAACACCGAATTAGCTGCAATGCATGCTAGTGGAAAGTTTTCTATTTCTACTTCATCATCATCATCACATCTCTTTATACAACAAACATTAGCAGAACTCTTGTTTTATTTGCTCAGCAGATATACAATAGAAATTATAGTGGGAATGCCAAGATTTTGAAATATTGGTGTTGATAAGCTCTATCAGTACTGTAAGCAACATGTATAGTGTATCAGTGCTTATGATGCAGAATCTCAGTGCTTATAATGCCTGATATAACAGGATACATTAAAGTTGGGTACACGCGTAAAGATTTCTGTCCAACCATCCAACTAGTTGATTGGTTGGAATGAAAATTTGTTAACGTATGGGAGTAACTGATGATCAGCAATTTGCTCCTAAATGTCAGAAAACAGATGAAAATGGTCGTCAGACAAGTTTGTTAAATGTTTGATCTAAACAATTTGTTCAAACAACAGTTTTTGTCCATTTTGCGGCGTTTGGGAGCAAATTGCTGATTGTCATTTGCTCTCATACCTTACCAGGTTTTCATTCCAACCAATCAACTAGTTGGATGGTTGGACAGAAAATCTTTACGTGTGTACCCAGCTTAAGAGTTGCGGGGCCTCAAGACAAGCTCAGGTACATAGCCAGATACACATTATGCTGACCCAGTTTAGCGTTGTCCAACTCATGTCTGTGCCCCCATCCAGCCCATGCGTGCACATGTCAGCCAAACATTACAGACCTGTCCAGGCTTGTCAGCGCATCAGGCAAATGGAGTGTGTAATTGCCTCTGTACCACTTGCCTAATAATATACCCTTGAAAACTTGTATCTTTTGACCAGCAAAGTTTAGTTTAGTCATTTATCACAACAAAGAATATATTGTATTTATATGTTCATTTGGAGGTAGCTGCAAAAGTACATTTTTGGAGATTATTTTCCATGGTCATTTCCATTGTACTTTTGTGTATATCACTAGGTAATGTACAATATAATGAAAATATTAATTCCATATAGATATACTTTTCTTAATTTCTATGTGTATAAACATGGTTCTTTAGATTCCTTTGCTTTAAAAAGAAACTATGTCAGAGGTCAATTGTTGACATTGACATATGCAGCGGTAAACAATTTCATGCAACAGTATCTGTTCTACCCTCCAGAGAAATAACATTTAGGGTGGTGGTGCTTCTCTCCTACATTATTCTATAATAGAGTAAAGTCACTAGTCAGAGCTTATGCGAGTTGCTGGCTGGTTGTTAAGAATATAGAAATGTACTATATAGACTGCAGATTTATAGATGATACAAAGGGGAAAGCTAGTGGTAAGACATGAAGCATAACTAACATGCTTGCATATTAACGTTTCTGTACTACATCGTAATTACTAAGGTCTGTATACTAAACTTGGGTCTAGAGCATACTTACCGACTTTGAATTTCTCCTCCCTGGGAGAAGCCTGGGGTGGGGGGGAGAAGCAGGTGGGCGGAGTTGGAGGCAGGACCGGACAAAATTGTGTCAATAAGGCCCGACCCTCATAGTAATTGGCCGCAGCGGCGCATACATTAATTAGGGGGTGGGGCTAGATTGCGCGACTATAATAGAATCGCGTCATTGTACCCGTCCCCAACGCATGGACCCGCCAATTGCCACTAATAGTCTCCCAATTCTGCCTACTTAACTAGGAAGTGGGCAGAATGTGGGAGAAATGCCTCCTTTCCGGGGGCGCGGGGGGTTACCCGAAAAATCGGGAGACTCCAGCGATTCCGGTAGCGTAGGCATGTATGGTCTAGAGTTTCTCAATTCAATATTTTTTACAGTTGGTTCTTTCTCTAAAAAAGTTTTAAGTATTTAACCTAAAATAATAATATTTGTCTTCATTAAAACCAGTAAATGATTCAGCAAGTTTTCACAACTAAAGATTTTGATCACTAGAGCCTCCCTGAGTATTAAATGAAGGTCAGGCCATTACATATCACAGTACTCTATGGGTTAAATAAAAATTCATGTAGGTCTAATTATTTGTTCATTTTAACTCACATGTGCTTGCCAGGCATTTAATAACAAAAGCAAATAAAAAGATTATGTTATAAATCCAAATAAAAAATCTGCCGAAAAATGCATGCAGTGTGTGGAAAATAATTAAGCCAAAAAATATTATAAATAATAGGAAAATGAAAATACATTTGACTTGCCGTTTTAGCACTAGGTCCAGGTTTTACCAATGTGCAACTAATCATATGACCATCCTCATTAATTGTAGCCTCATAATCTTCAAGTTCCTGTTACAAATTTCAAATTAAAAACAAAAGACAAATTGACATTTTTCATTATAGTTCTTCAACAGGGTTTGTCTTTTGTATTAAACATTTAGCCATTGATGTGCCATTCATAAAGTCTTAAATTCTGATTTGAATGTTTATGTTCTAGATTTTCCAAATCAAATAGTTCAACGTCTTTCTTGTAGTTGTATTTCTAAAGTGCTGCTTAATACTTGTATGCTGCTACTTTTTAAATACATGACTCATCATTAGTTAAAGCATTTATCTGGTAATTGCATGTTTGTCTACTCATCCAGAGTGTATGGGGGATTCCCAAATGTTGGGAATCTCTCCTGATCTTGCATTGAAAGCTATGTCTTGCTAATACTCTGTCCGTTTTGTAAAACATATACTAATAAAAGGTGATTTGGTTAACCTTTAGGACCTGATTCAGACCCACTCGCAAGCGGCCGCTCGCTCGTACTCGGACGATATTTCCAATCTGCACATGCATATGCATCCCAATGCGCGTGCGTGAACCTGTTATGTTCTGGGTTGTTTGTGGACCCGGGGTGGTAGCAGGAGCGATCACAGAAGCGGGTTTGAATATAAAACTAGTTTTTTTAATACGTGCTTGAGTAGACATAGAATATGGCAGTAAATAAAAGTCCAGGTATAAACGTGCACTAGAGTTCTGTGGTGGGAGTAATGGGTTAATATCCAAGTAGAAACAATTAGAACTGTCCAGGTGTGCAGGTAGTGAGACTGGAATAATAAGCCAGGTATGCAGGTAGTGATGCAGGAAAATAAGCCAGGTATGCATGTAGTGAACTAAGACAAATGAGCAGGATGTCAGCAGGCTCAGGCACTCAGGTGTGGGCAAGGGTGGTGGAGGAAGCAAGGTAGTCCAGCGGAAGCTAGGAGCTGACAGGCAGACTGGCAGACAGCGAATTTCACAGGAACAGGATAAGCACAGAGAACTCCCTCTCAGCTAGGCTGAGATACACGTTGCACTGGCAAAGAAGGAAGGCACTGAACCTTCCTAAATACCCCATGCCGTGCTGTTACTGGCCGGAGGAAACATGTGACTCACCAGGATTGGCCAGCCGCATCACATGGCCAGAAGGCAAAATGGCGGCGGCCATGCCAAACGGAATGGAGACGCCGCCAGGCCTTACCAGCGCAGAGTGACAACAGGCCCGCACAACAACGCTCGCAGCCAAAGCCCCCCGCCAGACACCAGCTCTGCCACCAGACAGCCCGCGCCACAACAACCTCACAGGTAACACCCGCCTAGCGCCATGCTGAAACACCGTGTCCGTGACAGAACCACTGTGAGTGGTCTGGAAGGGCTTGCTCGCCCAGCATAAACAGCCCATCTTAATGAGTGACAGGAGAGGCCGTTTGTGGGTGGTAACAGGGGCAGGGCACTACTAACGGGGGAGTGTAGGTGCGAACGCAGGCGTGCCAGAGTGTTGCAACGCCATTTCAGAGGCGTGCATAATTAAAAGGCAGCGTCATAGTACACGTCACTTTGTGGAATTTCACACTGAAGTGCTCGCAGTGCTTGCGGCAGGGTATAGTCAACCTCAAGCACTGCGATCTCATTCGATGGTGCTTGATGTACTTGAGGGACTTCCAGGAGATGACGTACGCAAGTGGGTGTATTAAGAATGGATGATGAGCGTCTACATACATGAAGTGCTTGCACGCCAAGACATAGTGGGCGTGCTTATGTCTTGCCTTGCGATCGCTTGCCTTGCTGGGTGTGTGCCGGATTTGCATAACCGGGAAGCGAGCGAATGGGTCTGAATCAGGTCCTTAGTTCGCGTAGGGCAGGTATGTCAAACTCAAAATCCCAAGTGGTCCGAATATTCAAGGTCTAAGTGTGTGGGTCACAAGAAAAAAAAAGTCTCAATAATATACTTCAAACCCCATCCCCACATGACATAATAAATTAATAATATAATAATATGCTTCAGACCACCCTTGTAATGATATGCTCCACAAACACCAGCCCCACTCCCTCAGTAGTCTCCCAGCCTCACTATTTCCAAGCCCATCCATAGCTTCCCCATTCCCCAGCTGTGTCTTCAGGTCCAAACCCCCCCTTTACACTAGTCAGGCAGACAGATTTATTAAAGCATAAATTTACTTACTGGCTGTCACACTACTGTGACACAGTCAGAATTGGCGGGACGTCTGTCTATGTGTATTTTGCAGGTCAACAAGCTGCTGCTGTGTGTGCAGGGAAGGCTGCAGATGGGCTGAAAGCGGGCAGTAGATGGGCTGATGGCGGAACCGTCAGTGGTGACTGACGGCTCCGCAAATGCTTATGGGAGGAGCTTCTGTGGGTGGGCATGCATAGAAGCTCCCTCGTCGGCCATATTTTTTTTTAACTGGTAACATTGCTCGACGGCAGCCATCCGGCTGAGCAGAGCAGCAGCAGGGGTGAATGAAGGGCTCCGGTCTGGACCGCACAATATATGTGCCCACACTGCCGGGCCATATAAAATGTTTATTTGTGCCGCATGTGGTCCACAGGCCGCATGTTTGACATGCCTGGTGTACGGCATTAACATCGGGGGGTTGAGCTGGGCAAACTTGTATAGAGTTATGTGAAACTAACATTCCTTATTTTTAATTCTGAATTTAAAGCACCTTTATAGCATCAAAATAGTATTAAATAGAAGTGCAAAGAACCAATTTATGTTGGTTTGTAATACGTGGTAACACCGTTTGAAGAGCCAATGTAATATTATTTTATTGTCTGAGTTAGGAAAAAATCACTTACCCAACCAGTTCCTTCAAACATCTTCAAGTCCAGTGGATCTCCCTGTAATTTTCCATCCAGCTTGATAAGTGAATGACAGGTAGTCATTGCTTCAAATATGTGGCACCAAGACAGAGTATGGGAAGAACTGAAGAAAATAACATCCTGAAAACTGAAAAGATATGTGGTAAATATTGTCTGGCAGTGTAAGTATGAGACTAAAAGATCTTTTCTGGATATATAACAACCTGATTTTGTATAAAACTGAAATGTGATATAAATGACTATGAATCCAAACAGACCCACATTCTCTCAAATAGAATAGTTTCAATTATTCAAGCAAGTAAGGGCATCCATTTATTATTAGAATACAGAAGCAGCTTTCCTACCTTATCCTGCTCACATATAAAAAAATGGTATAACAAACTACACATTACTGTATTAATAAAAATTCAGTTAATTTGTTTTTATTCCTATTTAATGTCAAATATGGGGGCATAGGAAGAGGGGTCACAATGAAAAACATTAGTGAACTGGCTGCCTCTGCCACTCAGAATCAAGTTCAAAGTCTTCTCACTCCCAAGGCCCTCAATCACTCCTATCTTCCATACAGCTTCATTGCTACACACCCCTCTTGCCCACTCCACTTGCAATGACTCCTGCCTCACTTTTTCCTTCACCTTCTTCCTCATCCATCTCTGGGATTTATCATGTGCTGCTGCAAATCCCTATCTTTCCCTGCTCTCAATGACACTCATCCGGCTTCCCAGCCATCAAATGTACCCTTCAAAAACTCACCTCTTCTAAGAAACCTACCACCTGTCCTCCTACATCTCCATACAGTATCTACACTCTCCATCTTTGCTTCCCTCTATACCTTCAACCGTAGCTCCTCTAGAATGTTATCTCTATGCAAGCTCCTATTTGTGGTCTCTAAATATTTGTGTAATCTGCATATTGTAATTATGACGATATATATATATATATATATATATATATATATTGTGATAGAAGCACTGGAGAAGTTAGGGATGGCGTGAATTTGTATCCCAGATTCCTGTAATATGTGTTTTAACCCCCAGGAAGAGTCTGTTTTACAAACAGATTTGAGTGTCGGCTTTTGGTAAAAGCCGGAGAATGGGTCTTGGGGGTGTGGATGTGAGAGAGAAGGGAGGCTCCATCCACAGGGCCATTTCAGGTGTTAGGCCTTTCAGTCTGAGAGCAGGCTAATGAGTGATTACACCTGGAAGTGGCTCATAAGAGCTGTGTAGTGTCTTGGTGCAGTGTCTCACACACCCTGGGAAGAACAGACACTGAGGTTTTGTTCTGAGACACTGTGACATCGGTATGTACTATGTTTGTGGTAAGGCAATAGGTCCTGCCACATGTAGAGAGGGAGTTACCTGTCTAGTTAGAGCCCAGATGGGCTAGAGTTTATTTTTATGTTTTGTTTGTTTGATTATTGGCGTCACACAATAGAAACAGGTGCCGACCAGCTTGCACGAAAACCCACGACTAGTGCTGTTTCCAGGTTGCTGTGTGTAAGGAGGTGTCCATCTACCCCAGGAGAGGGACCCCTACCCCGATTATATCGCTATATATATATATATATATATATATATATAGTAAATTTGTCTATTAAATGTCCTATATGATCTCTCATGTTTTGTAATGTCACTGTATGGCCTACCTATTAGCAGAGTCATTGGGTTGCCACATAAATAAAATATAATAATAATAATAATAATAATTATGTGATCATCTGCTATGTAATTTTCCTGTTGATTAAATTACCTGAAACTTACCGACTGTTATCGCAAGGAAGAATGCCATATAAATTTAAGATGTCTTCTGTCAAAGTGCCTGTCTAGGTAAAATAAATAGAGACATTTTATTTCACAAAAGTTGATGCTTTATTGTATGTAAAGTGTTATAGTGTAGTATTTTAACATATGCCCACCATTACTTTGTCATTGTTTAGATCAGGCCTAGCCAGGGGCGTTTCTAGTGAGGAGGGGGCCTATGTGCAGTCTCTGTCACGGGCCCCCTCCCCTCCGTTCGGCAGCCGGCAGGGCTCTGAGCTGTGCACAGCGTAGCGCCGGAGTTATAGACTCTGGGCACTTGAGTGTGTCCAGAGTCTATAGTGCATGCACAGGTATTCAGGAAAATGGCTGCAGCTGACATTTTCCCTGTACTGCACATGCTCAAATGACAGGAAAATGGGCGCTGCGGCCATTTTCCAAACGTTTTACAGCGCCGGACCCCGCATGGGACTCCGGAGAGGTAAGTATATTATGTTTGCAGGGTGTGCGGTGCGGGGCCCCCCTGGACCCAGGGACCCGTGTGCCTTGCACAACCTGCACTCATTATAGATACGCCACTGGGCCTGGCCAACAAGTAGCTCTCCTGCATACTCTCTAATCGTTCAGTTGGTAAAGCATGCTGGGACATGTAGTTTTAAAACAGCTGAAGAGTCACCGGTTGGCTAGGCCTTTTTTACATTATTCACATAATAAGATATATTTGTAGTGCTCTGAATGATGGAATGGTGGTGATGCAGTCATTAGGGTGACAACAACATCTTGACATTCATATTGTCGACACCACAATGTTGCTAGTTATGATGTCGACATTGTTAAAAAGTCGACATGTGAAATCCCAACATTCTCAGAATGGTGACATTAGGGTTAGGCTGTGGGACGGGAGGTTTAGGGTTAGGCCCTAGGGGGAGGGTTAGGGTTAGGCTACGAGGGTTGAGGGTGAGGCAATGGATGGATAAATAGGGCTAGGGAAAAGACCAGCGTACTCACTGAATGTCGCTCCTTCAGATGACTCTGCCAGAACCTACAGTCACATGACCACCAGGACTTGGAAGACACCGCTTGAGTCATTTCAACTGTCGGGAGCTGGTAAGTGACCGCTGGGCCAGCAGGCAGAGCATGTCTACATTCTATCATGTCAACATTTCATAAGCATAAGCATGTCAACATGCTGCATATCGACATTACTACAATGCCAACATTATGAATGCCGACATATCATACCACATCTGGAAGGGTTTACTAATGTTATCTGATAGAAGATTAGTCTGTCTGCCCTTAAAACAAGATCGTATGTGCAGTTGTGCGACCGAGTCCAAACCAAGTAGTAAAGTGATCGCATAAGCCTATGTCCTGGTGACTGAAGGAACATACATACCCCTGAGAAAATATTCCTTATTGGCGAGATATGCACATGTGCAGAGGGGACAAGGACTGATCGGAGAAGAAGTATTTTCTTCCTGCTACGGATATCACTGGGGACCTGAGTAGGGAGGAGATTATCCCTAGCTAGAAAAGCTATACTATTATCACAAACTAATAGAGACCTAGATAAAGTAAACTGCTAATGTTATTTTGTGCAATCTTACAATCCACAGCGCAGAATGACTACAATTGTCATTTCCGTTAAAGAGGATGAGTGTTTATAACTAGCTGAAGAAGCGACCACATGATTTGACATTAGTGTTACGTAACAGTGTCATGTCCATTCATGTGTTGCCTCCTTCAGTAGGGATTTCCCGCTGCTGCAGAAATAATGAATGCATTAATATATAGGATCTGAATCTGAGTCACAGATATTCACACAAATAGTTGATGTTTTTCAAATGCGAATGCGTCTAAATAGCTAATAAGTCACACTGCCCATGCGTCCCACTGTGTGCACAAACACAGCTGCAGTAGCGATGATACACACAGTCTCTGAATTGTTTTGGAAATGTATTGTGAGCTCCTGGGCGGTGACAGGGAGGAGGCTATTCAGATGCACAGAGATGGATGATCCTATGGGCATGTTAGGGGAGTGTTGGGGGCATGTTACATAACAGGTTATGAATTCAGATGCTTAGTCACTCACACTGGAGGCCATACTCTGACGGAGATTGTGCAGCAAGCATAGGGCTGGTGCAAGAGACAATGGTGCTAAAGATGCACTAAACTGGATTGCTGGAATCTCAGTCCTTGCACACTCAGACGCACACCTATACACTCAGACACATACCTGTACTCTCAGAGGCACACCTGTACACTCAGAGGCACACCTGTACACTCAGAGGCACACCTGTACACTCAGACGCACACCTGTACACTCAGACGCACACCTGTACACTCAGACGCACACCTGTACACAATGAGAAGGGCTGATACTAGCATTAGCATAAACTCACACCCTTTGGCAAAAGACGCTAAAGCAGCCGTAGTAGCATGCTACTCTGAATTAGCCCCTTACAGTGATTTTCCTTTCATGCATCCCTGCACCATTTACTACATGACAGAAACCACATATAAGGTGGCGCTGTGAGACAAAAATAGAGTCAGATAAACCTTTACTAGTCGTTTAAATACACGTTTGTATTTTATAAAGCAATTACATAAACATGCATACAAGAACAAGATACACATAAAAATGAAAACATAAATATCACTATAGAGTCTATAAGGTACAGGAGTATCAGTCTCTGTGCTTAATGCTTGTCAGTAATATCAGTTCATATGGCCGGCAGAGATAATTGCAGTATAATGAGGGCCGGCGCAATCCACTCAGCAGATCCTGCACTGCAGGGAGGCGCCAGGCTGGAGAGGCGCTCTCCCTGTCAGTTCTTGCTGCTGAGTCAGGTCTTGCTTCTACCGGCTGCCGCTGCACCTGTCAAACTGTATGAAGGCAGCGGTAGCCTAATGTAGTAAGTGCAGCTGAGTCTGAACGGGTCTTTACACATACCCATCCCCTTGCTGTTCGCGGGCTGGGCCAAGGGCAGGGTCCCCCCACAGGCCAGTACAATGTAGCTTCTGAATCTCCTGTCCCTTCACCTGGAGTCTATGACCCCTCCTATCCTCTGCCTTGTCTGTCACCTCTGACTATTATATGCAATGTATTCACCTCCTGTCCTAGTCAAGTTCCTGTCCCTCACTCCGAGTCTGCACACCCTCATCTAACCTATCTGACTTCTAATCTACTCCCTCCTGGCTAAAACCGCATCCCTCATCTCAGACCCCACCCTCTCATACACCCTGTTTAATTTCTAATCTACTCCCTCCTGTCCCTTGCCAAGACCCCACGCCCTTGCCCAGAGTCTCCGCCCCCTTCCTAGTCTATCCTGTCTGAGTATGAAAGGTAGCCCATAAATTAACCCTCCCCCTGCTGCTGTCCGCACCCGCTGCCCAGCTTACCTTCGATCGGTATACCGGGCGTCGGGCTCCCGGCGTAGGTAAAATGACAGATGACGGGATTTTGATGCCTGTCATTAGACCCCTGCCAGGATTAGACAGTCGGGAAGCCCGCGTTTGGCATTTCGACCGTCGGCTTCATGACTGCATCCCGCTCTATGCATTATTTGGTGGTCAATGTTACGCTCTATGCATTATTTGGTGGTCACTGTTACGCTCTATGAATTATTTGGCGGTCACTGTTACGCTCTATGCATTATTTGGTGGTCACTGTTGGTAGATGGAATAATAATGCAGCTGTCATTATGTTATATTTTGTATGTGTTACTGATACAAATGTTCCTGGTAGTTTGTGTTACTGTAGGTAGCATCCGTCCCACCAGGCGCAGAGTCGATGGAGTTCATGTTTTTATAGAAGATCCAAATGGAAACTATCACCCCATTACCGATTTGTAACCTATTTTACTGATAATGGAAGAAGAAGCTTCATAGGGGTGTAAGTAGAGGTCTATGAGCCCCAGTAAAACTCTACTAGACTGACCACCAAACACCCTGCTCTCACATTTTTATTACGAATGTTACCTAATTGTCCTCCTGTATTGCTTTGTCACATTTATTCTAAGTATTTTTATTGGATAATCTAGACACCATGGGCAACAAACATGTAAATTATAGTAAAGGCTGCAATGCAGTAATAGAATTAGATCACATGACTGAAAGTGTATGTCACATGATTTGCCTAAATTCTGCCCTAGGATGATGCTCCATTGACATCTGAGCCCTCTACAATTATTTGGATGCAGCAGGGGGTCTGGTCACTACTGTGACGTGTATAAGGGGCTCTACTACTATGGCATTATGTGTATAAGAGGCACTACTGTGTAGCGTAACATGAATAAGGGGGGCACTACTGTGTGTCATATCGGGAATAAGGGATACTACTATGTGGTGTAATGAGAATTGGGCACTACGTGCATTGTATTGCGAATAATATTGAGCTACTGTGTGACGTAAGTTGAATTGGGGATCCTTATGTGTTGTCAAGCCCCTTACTTGTAAGACCACACCTCTTCGGGCAGAACATGGGTGGGAGGGCGTAAATTTATAGTTTGCAGAGGGGGCAAACACCCTAGCACCGGCCCTGAGTATAATAAAACTTATTTTCTCCCAAGAAGGGGGTTGGGTGTAAAGACTGGAGAGACTCCACACCACCAACTGATATTAATCTTATGAACTCCAGAGCTAATTCATAACAGGACACAGTACAATTTGTAGCTGCAATGTTATTGAAATCCAAGTGTAGATGTCAGTACCTTTAGGATGATATTATGGGTATAGAGGCATTTATGTGGCTAATGGGCTCTTATCTGTTCATTGAATGAAAGAATATGCTGTACAGGATATTGTTCCAGTCTTTGCACAGTAACTGCTGTTTATTCTGTATATACAGCGCTGTGCGTCGGCTTCTAAAAGCTCCCGGCTGTACCTGAGTGCCATGGATACAGCTTTCCTGTTGGTATGCATCCACACACTGAAATTGAGCCTTGCAATAAGTTAGTGCCAGATAAATAAGCAGAATAAAAACTCTGGTCAAGGTGATGTGCAGCACAACTATGCAATAATATATGAAGACTCCTGTACCAGCGTCTACACTCAACACGTTACTCTAGACTGGGCTGCTTTTTCAAGAGGCAGATGAGGTGTTTGTGAGGGGATTAACATTCCCCCTTTTTAGGTGGCTGCTGGGACTATATAGAGTTAATGCTTATATATATTATATACATGGGATGGGTATAGGATGCCGAAGCTCGGGATGCCGGCGGTCAAAATCCCAAACCTAGCATCCCAACAGGGTTATTATACCGACACCTGTCGGTAGGTATCCTTATCCACCCTCTCTCCCTACACTAACCCCAACCCTTGAGGAACTCATGTGCAATGGTATGCGTGGTATGCATTTCGCTTGCGCGGAGGTGTCCAATAACTTTTGCCTACATAGTGTATATTTGGGCTTATTCTTGATAGGCACCAAAAGATTTATTTTACCATTTACTATATGCATAATTTTATTTTTCTGAATTCCCTCCTTGCTGTTGAGCTAGGCCTTTATCATCATCTGGGATTAATGAATTTACTGTTGCCCTAGTTTATGAAATGACTATGCTAAGTTCTGTACAGTAGACACAATTAAGAAGAGTTCTATATCCAAAAACCCAAATAAAAAGTAGAGATATGCGGTTCATTTTCCTTGGAAACTGAACACATCCAAACTTAGGAGTTCCGAGTCAAACCGAGCCCAGACTCGAGTCTTTCTGCCAAGCTCGAATACCAAAATGAAGCGAAACGTCATCTTCTCGTCGTCGGATATTGTGTGTTATGGACTGCATATTAAAGTTCCTCACTTGTGATCAGGCACCATTGAACACAGGACACCAGAGAGAGAGGGTGTGGGACTTGGCTGCAGCACAAAAAAAACTGTGAGGCAACAGTGTGTCACTGTGTTAAAGCAGCAGTGTGTCATTAAGAAAAATCCATGGAAGCACTGTGGACTGAAGCACTGTTCAGACACTCTATTTAAAACAATAAAATAAAAAAACTGTGTTGCGTGTTGAGGCACTGTGTTAAAAAAGAACAAATAAAACACTGTGTTGTATGTTCAGGCACTGTGCTAAAGATATTAAAATCAAACTTTTGTGTGTTAAAGCACTGTCAGTAGGCTGCCATTACTGGGAGCACTATGAGGCACTTGGTTGTATGTTCAGGCACTGTTTTCAAAAATTAAAATATTAAAATGTACGTGCTAAAAATGTTGTATCCTTAGGGTGCCACCCTTATACTAGGAGTGCTGTGAGGCATTTTGTTGTGTGTTCAGGCACTGTTATCAAAATTATAAAATTTTAAAACTGGTGTGTTAAAAATATAACATCATTAGGGTGCCACAATTATTAGGGGTGCGGTGAGACACTGTGTTGTGGGTTTAGGCACTGTTATCAAAATAATAAAATTATACAACTTGTATGTTAAAAAAATATAACATGATTAGGGACCCACCCTTATACTAGGATTGCTCTGAGTCGATATGGATCACTCGATAGAAGACCAAGAGCAGCAACCTAGTATTAGTGCTGCAGCTGCTGCCAGCAGTCATGATAGTACTAGAACATCTACTAAAGGAGGTACAGGCAAAATAAAGTTTAAGAAAGGGCACCTGAAATCTAAACAATGTTTTATAATGTTAAAGAAAACATCACCTCTAATAATAAAGGGAAAATTTACTGCCAAAAAATGTAAAAATGCCAATATTCCATACAACACATGCAGTGTCATGGAAAGGCTCAGGCCTTTGCTTTCCTTTATGAGTGGTGGTCTTGCTACTAATGTTTCATGCACTAGAATTCCTATTGTGGAAGCCAGGTCCAAACACAATCAGGCATCTTCTGAAGCCTCACATGAAACACCTTCTCCCTAAGGACTTGATTCAGAGCCGCTCACTAGCGCTGTGTGCTTGCAAGCAACCCGATGGTTTGCGAATGCGCATGCGCACACTTTGTTCTGTGCATGAGCGAAGTACTCTGTGTGATTGCAGCCCGCTTGCTCGCCCAGAACAGACAGCCCAGTGAAATGAGTGATAGGAGAGGCCGTTTTTGGGTGGTAACAGGGGCAGGACACTAATAACAGGGGTGTGGAGGTGCGAATCCAGGCATGCCTCGGTGTTTGAAAACCATTTTTAAGGCATAATTAACATGCAGCATCATAGTACATGTCACACGCCTATATTTTACACTGAAGTGCTTGCTGCAGGGTAAGGCAACCACGAGCACTGCGACCGCTACCAATGGTGCTCGATGTACAAATGTTTTAATACACTTCCTGGAGATGACGTGCTCTAGTGGGCGTCTCAACATATGCTAATGGGTGTCTGCATACACAGAGCGATCACTTGCAGCTAAAGTGGGTGTGCTTATGACTTGGCAAGCGATCGCTTCCCATGGCGTCACTTTGGAAAATTTGCATACGCTGGATGCGAGCGATCGCATCTAGCAAGCGGCTCTGGAAGAGGTTTTCATCTCTTTTTTCCTCCATTCCTGAGGAATTGCAGTGTACTCTTATTATTGATACATATGTATTGCTTTTATTGATTGTGACATTGTTATTAAATTGTTTGTATTTTTGTTCTACAAGCACTACATTTGTTTCTTTTTTTATACATGTTGTTTTTGATGGCTTGCAGGTTCCTGACATTGTAGCAGCTTACTGTAGACCAATTTGTTCCTAGGTTGAACTTATTTGTGCACCACCCCTTTTTTTATCTTCGATTAAAACAAATTTTGACTGTGAAGCAATCCTTTGCAAGAGGCAGCAAGTATGAAATCTGTTATCCAGTTGCACAGTGTATCACTGAATCCATAATGGCTATGCTAGCATTAGATCTGCATCCAATAACCGTCATCAATGCAAGTGATTTTAGACAGTTAATTGAGGTCCTGTGTCCCTGCTACCTAATTCAATTTTACCAGAACAGCAATTCCTCACCTGTAATGGGACACTAAAAAAACTAGTTCTTGGCCTAGAAAATGCCATTGTATCCACTATCCACTTTACCACAGATATGTGGACAAATGGTACTGGTCAAAGTAAATATTACATGACTGTGACAGCCCACTGAGGGGGTGTATCGCCTTTAGCAGCAGCTGTATCTAATACACAATACCACCTCATGCAGGCTACTGCTTTGTATTACCAGCTTCACTAAGAGGCATACCAGTGTCAACCTGTTAAAAAAACTCAGGGATGTCATAGCAAAATGGCTTAACCTGCTAGGACTCTTCTCATAATTTGTCATTTCTGATAACACAAGTAACATTGTGAGAGCATTACAACTGGGTTAGTTTAAACATGCCCCATGTTTGGCCCACACAATAAACCTAGTGGTTCAGTATTTTTTCTTAAATGAAAGGGGCATGCAGGAGATGCTGTCTGTGGCCCAAATAATGTCTGTACATTTTTGGCTTTTAGCAACTGCATGTAGAAGATTGCAGTGGCTGCAAGAACAGTTAAATTTGCCATGCCACCAACTGAAGCAAGAGGTAGTGACCATGTAGAATTCCACCCTTTATATGCTTCAGTGAATGATGGAACAACAACAAGCCATACAAACCTACACAACAAGTCATGACATAGAAACACACTAGAGAATACTCTCTGTTTTATGCAAGCTACTGAAACCATTTGAAGTAGTAACTAATGAAGTGAGTTCAGACAGCCAGCTGGAGTCAGGTAATTCCCTTAATAAAACTACTGGAAAAGCAGCTAGATAAACTGAAGGAGGAAATAAAATAAAGTGATTCTGCTATGTTGGACTTGTAGATCAACTTCTTTATTCACTCCGCCAGGACAAAAGGGTTGTCAAGATCTTGTAATTAGATCACTACATTTTGGCAACCTTGCTTGACCCTAGGTTTTAGTGATGTCTATCTTTGCAACTGACAGAGATCTTAAGAGATGCAAGGTGTCAGATCAAATTGCACATGAGATGACTATATCCCTTGCCTCTTCTGCAAATGCTGCTGCCAGGAAAAAAACTGACCTTTTCCAGGAGACCCACTGGGGTGTGGTTGATAAGTCAACTCAGCTCACCAAGGTGAAATACCATTTTAAAATCTGGTCAGGCTTAAAGAATTGGCCACAATTATTGACACCTCTAACATGATCCAATCTGATACACTAAGCATAAGTAGAATGGTGAATAATTATTTTAATGTTAATTATAAATTAGCATGTCACACAGTCCTATTGATTACTGGGAGAAAAGAAAGGCAAATTGGAGCCCATTGTACAGACTATCTTTTGTGTACTTAAGCTGCCCTCCAGTGTGCACCTTTTTAGCGATTGGCATAGGAGGCTACTTCCTCAAAATGTGAAAAAACTCATGTTTATAAAAATGAACTACAAATACTATGAGGAAGACTTTTTCCACTAAATGCAGCAAAGTACAGAGACTTCTGTAACAGTGTATTCCAGTGGGGTTGAGCTAATATTGTGTGATGATGTTAACACTGATGAAGGTGAGGAGAATGGTAATGAAATCTTCCCAGTGTAGAGATAATTAACAATACTGTTAGCCACCTGAAGCTCATTGGTATCTTGTTTTGTGGGACCCAAAGAAACAAAGCACTTCAGCCACAAAAGTGGAAGTCCCTGTCACTGAAGTATTTGGTTTGTTAAACTGTGCATGTCTTTTTTAATATGCAACATAAGGGTGGATGGGAAGGCCTAAGGATGATTCCATTTTGTACCACTTTTCTTTTCATTATGGGCTGTAGTTTTGGGGGGCATTGGTGACTGTCTTTTTTCATAGACAATTTTTTTTGTTTTTTATTGCTCTAATAAATTTATAATTTGTAACACATTTTTTACCAGAAATAATGTGGTGCCTCTTAAAAAATATTTATTTAAAGATTGATGGTGCATATTTAGTCTTATTAAGTAATATGAAGTGAAAAAAATAAATAGTATAATTTTATGACCTTTTCTTAGTGCCTGCAAAACAAGACTACATCTCAAAATTAAATTATCTTAATAAATTAATCAATTGATCAATCAAACCATCAGTTACCTCTCTTCTACTACATACATACTCCACCTTAATTTCCCTATACTGCCCTCTGATCTAGTTTAATTAATGAAAACATTATTTTTATGGCAACATATAGTTTATTAAACTACCAAGCTGTCTGCCACTGCTGTGCCACAATGTTTCACAGATGTGCATATATGACATAAGATACAAATGTGAAGGACCAGTCATATCAGAGATTAGGCATCGGTATAAAGTTGTTTCTACAATTTATATGCATTTGCTATCATACAGAGAAAACACATACATACGTACATACAATACAGATAAATATTATACATTAAAAAAAAGTGGTGATTAAAAAGAGCATGGGAGGTATTTAACAGAGTGAACAGAGTGAGAAAATGTCTATTATGCCCCAAATGTTTTACTTGCATTTTCTTATCCGAATGAATGTTGCCATCTCTGGAGTGGATACCAGAGAGGGCAAGACATAATATGGAGAAACAGTGAAGGGAAAATTAAAATCTAAGATTACCAATCTAAACTATGGGTAAGAGAGACAAAATTAAATATTACAGCGGAGTTACCATAAACCAGATAGAATATTGGAAATAATAATTTAGAAAAACAATATAGGAGCAACTAAATAGAAGTAAAAATAGAGAAGGAAGCAATCGGCCATGTTACTGCAGACCACTTTCGAAAAATTTATATCATACCAAACAACCAAGGGTAAGAAACCATTCTATGAGACTAGTCATGCAGAATTTGGAAGTTAGTTAGATGATTGCTCTTATCATAGCAAAAGAGATACAGTATAATCCACATTTTACTACACTACAAAAACATATAGAAAGTACACAAAAACAAGAGGCCTTAAGCAGACACATATACTAAGAGAAAACTGACATGTTACATTACTAGTTGTTACTAATTTTATTCATCCAAGCTACTGCAACTCTGCACCAAGAAAGACCAAAAAGCAACATGTAAACAGGATAAATGCAAAATTTAGGTTGAACAGATGCTAAAGCTAAATAAGATGCATTGCAGAACCAATGAGCATGTTAGGTATCAATTGCCATAGTCATAATAGTCAGTGTAGATCTAATTCAAACAGAACAAGAGTATAAGTAAATAACAATCTATTCAAGTAACAGCACCTAGGGGACCTTGGAATAACGGTGGTACACAATATATACAGCGTGGGTACATTAAGGAACAAGATTGGTATGGAAGGTCAGTACCAAAGAACTAATATTATCCAAAAAAATTTTTGGCTCCAGCCAAGAAATGTTTACAACTCCTGACCCATCAGAGCTCATGCAAAATATGCTGTCAAATTGGCAACTTGTCTGATAGCTGCTATGTCTAGATAAATCTACTCCCACAGTCTGAGGAAAGGAAGAGACTGAGCACTGAACAATAGGCTGCACACAATTACAATATCCACCATTGAAGGTGAACATAACTCGTCTGTCAAATAATAAAGCCAAAATTACAGGTTACGATTGATCATGGATGTGTAACCAATCAGGCCAGGAGACAACTACATTGCACCACAGCTAGGAACAAGAACAATAATTATTGTCGTGAGATAGTTATAATGATGCCTAAGAAACCTGGTCCATATGGGTTAGCAGTATCATTCCACAAGCTGTGTGGTATGGAGGTGAGGGTAAAAGCCTCACAGCAGTACACTTAAAGGAATGTACAGGTGCTAAATAAAAAGGCAGTCTTGGGGAGAAATTGTCCCTGAAGAATTAGTACTATAAAAAATGATAAAACACTGGTTGTAAATAATGGGTGTCTTGAAAGAAAGCTAGGTCTATTGGAACACCATAACCACTAAATAGATGTGCTTAATTCTGTTATACAGCCATGTGTTTGTGCTGCTTCTCTGTTGCTTAGTTTAGCCAGCCAGCCTTTGACCAATATGGATGGAAACAATATTGTGAGCTGTGAGGTCGTCAAAATTGACTGGACATGACTGGAAATTTATTTTATTGAGGTTACTAATATTGTAAGAACAAAAACAGGCCCAAATTACATAATTTTAGATGTTTTTATCAATTTTAAAAAATAATCCAGATTCAAACCCAAAACACGTGAGGGTGGTTTTAGCAAAACCAAAATATGATGGTCTGAGCACATCTCTAATAAAAACATATCTGCCCACTTATATAAAAGTCTTTCCAAATGGCAATAACAAGTCTAAAAAAAAATGATGGAATGCGCTTAGTGAAAGTCTCAGCAGGGCATGTACAAGCTGATGGAAATTGTTTATGGAATGTGTTAATTCACAGAACAAGATTTACTTTACTTACTTTATCAAAACACATGAGATTTAGTTGCCCGGCTAAATTAATCCTTTGAGGACTGATGCAGAAAATGCCCAATTTCTTCAGCCTTGTTTGAGCGTACAGAAGGCCCAGCGTAATAGAGGCAGGAAGAGCTGCATTAACCGCAATGGTTAGCATCAGAAATGACATCAATACTATGTCATGTATACTGGCCTAAGGATTAAAAAGATGGAAAACATTTTTGTTGGTCTATGACTAACTTTATTTTTAATAATTAAAAATTGCACATTTTCAGGCCATATTTTTTTAAACCATAAGAGCTAGTAAAGAGTAATATAGCTACTGCATACTTGCCAACTCTCCCTCATTGTCAGGGAGACTCCCTGAAATAGTAGTAATCTCCCTGTCTCCCTGAAGAGTCTAGCAATCTCCCTGATTGGACCTTACTCCCATTATGAAGCTGTTATATTACAAAAAAAAACAAAAAACAGAGATATATACATTCAAGAAGGATCATTAGTATAATTTCTCTGCATTTGTTATAAGGCACAATGATCCCTATGGCTACATGCATTTTATGGAAAAGTATCAGTGTATTTTCATCAACAAATAGATCTTACTGACTGATTTTGGGCTTGTTTACATTTGGATGTAAGTAAAGTTTATGACACGCCCAGTTGCGGACTGGGGTGGGGGGGCAGGGTGCCGGTACAACTGTGCTGCACTGTGCTCTAGAGGCAGTGGTATTATACACAGCCGCCAGTGCTGGCGGCTATATGTTTGTTTTAATTAGCAGTCAATAAGAGTCAGACAGACTCTCATTGACTGCTGCGCCCACTGCCGGAGCCATCCTTCTGGCTCCTGCAGTGGGTAATGGGAGAGACGTTATGGCATCATGATGTCTCTCTCATTATGCAGAGCGGCCCAGCCCGATGTGAGGATTGAGGAACGGATGGCAGTGGTGGGAGCAGTAGCCAGAGCGGGAATTCAGGAAAGTATTTTTTTGTTTTTTTACTTTTGTGTGTGTCTGCGGGGGGTGCCACTACTGGGGTCTACTACTGGGGGGGAGAACTACTATTGGGGGCACTGTATTGGGGGGGAACTGCTATTGGGGACACTGCATCCGGGGGGACTACTACTGAGGGCACTACATGGTGGGACTACTACTGGGGGGAGGACTACTACTAGGGGCACTGCATATGGGTGGACGACTATTGGGGGCACTGCATATGGGGGGACTACTACTGGGGGCACTGCATCGGATTGGGGACTACTACTGGGGTCTACTACTGGGGGGAGGACTACTACTGGGGGCACTATATAGGGGGGACTACTACTGGGGGCACTAGATACAGGGCAATACTGGGGGTACTACATAGGGGGGATCACTAATGGGGGTCTGCATAAGAAGGGGCGCTACTGGGGGCCTGCATAGGGAGGACCACTACAGGGGACACTGTATAAGGGGCACTGCATAGGGGGGTCACTACTGGGTGCCTGCATAAGAAGGGGCACTAATGGCGGCCTGCATAGGGGGACCACTGCAGGAGGCACTGTATAATGGGCACTGCTTAGGGGGGATCACTACTGGGGGCACTGTATAAGGGGAACTAATGGGGGACCACTACTGGGGGCCTGCATAAGGGAGACAACTACTGGGGGCACTGTATAAGGGGAACTGATGTGGGACCACTACTGGAGGTAATGTATAAGGGGCACTACTGGGGGCCTGCATAAGGGAGACAACTACTGAGGGCACTGTATAAGGGGAACTGATGGGGGACCACTACTGGAAGTACTGTATAAGGGGCACTACTGGGAGCCGGCATAAGGGGGACCACTACTGGGTGCACTGCATTGGAAGAACTGTACAAGGGGCACTGCATTAAGGTGCATATGGAAATAAATGTTCCCAAAGTGAGGCGTGTGTATATATATTATATATAAAAATAAAATATTGGTGTGTATCCACAGTCTCCCTAAATGTTTTACCTGCTTCATTTCTTCCTTTCCTTCATCTATGTGCTCCCCAGATCCTATTTTGCTACTTGGAGTTGTGGCCTTTGCTTGACAATTAGATGCAGCCAAATAGAGGAAGCAAGGTTGAAATAAATTTAGTGTAAGGATATACATATGCACTGTGGGCCTGATTCAGAGCCGGACGCTATTTGCGGACAGTCGTTCTGAAAAAGGGGCCGGATATTTAAATTAAGCGCTCGCTCTTTGCGGTCTGTTGACGCCTCTATGTCTGAACGAGCAAACGAAACATGCGCTCGCTATTTTGAAAAAAACGCCCCCTGGCCGCTCGCATCATACGTCATCTCCGCTATTTATTAGATTAATCGAGTACATCGAAAGGCGTATGAACTGCTCGCTGTTCTTGTGGTAGCATTTTCCTACCGCAATCATGCGAGCAGTTCAGGCTAAAAGACAACCAAGTGACGTGGTCAATGACGCTGCTTTGTTAATTATGCACTCCCATTAAACGCCCGTTTTGACCGTTTGGCACGCCTGTGTTGGAATCTCCACTCCCCATTTTCAAGCACCTTCCCCTTTTACCACCCACAAACGCCTCATCCTGTCACTCAAATTAGCAGGCATTCGCTATTTTGCGAGCACACGATTTCCGACCGCACTGACTGGTTCGCACATGGGTATTACAACCCATACGCATGCGCAGATGTGCGAACATCGCTCGGAGTGAACGAGCGTCCGCTTACGAGCGGCTCTGAATCAGGCCCTGTGTGCCCTTAACTAAACTGAATCTGGAGATGGCATTACCCTATCGGGCCAAGCTCCTAAATGATGGTAGTAAAGCCAGGGCCACTTGCTTGTGTTTGTCCCCTGGCTGAAAGTTGCCATGCAGCCACTGGACACGCCTCTCAGATATAGCAGTACATGTCCACTATACCGCCGCGCTCCTAGGTGGTGCTTTCACAATCTCCCTGAAAAGCTTTTGCGGAAGTAGGTAAGTATGAGCTAATGTTGAAAATGTTGGCACACAATATGGCATAAAAATAGAAAATAGTTTTAATTTTATATCATTAGATGACCATGGGAGCCTCTATCTCAATTACTATTATTATTATTTATTGTTTTTTTTTTTTTTAAATCTAATCATTTTTATTACATTTTTCTATTGAATATACAAATAAAAAAACATTGCATTACTAAAACATTACAAACAATACAATGTACTAAAAACAATAAAACAAAATAGAAAAATAAAAATTACATACAAGTGTGGTTTCTCTTTTCGTTATTCAAATATCACTGTATATTACCAATATTCCCCCGCATACAGATCAAACCAGTATATATGGTAATCTTACAACTGTAAACATAAGTATGACATCAAATACAGCACCGCACATATTTTATTGTGCTTTTTTTCCTTGGATCTACACGCTAAGAAAGAGAAGGGTCTATCACTCCCGACCGATTATACAGAGAATCTAGCCATCTATCCCATACACTATATTACTTTTGTATTATATCTCTAGCGGTATAGATGTATTTTTCGTGTGTAGCAACCACATCTACCAGAGATATCCAAGCTTCCAGATTTGGCCCATTATTTGCCATCCAATCCCTTGCTATACACATTTTGGCAAGCGTGGAAAGGTTATTAATATAGCGCATAGCAGGCTTGTCAATTACGCCCTCATTTATTACAGCCAATATGCATGCTGCAGGGGTTCGAATATTCTGAGATATACCCGTAGCAACAATAATCCTGAATACTCTTTGCCAGAAGGAGTTTACTATAGAACATGACCATAACAGATGCCAAAAAGTACCCTCGGACAAATTGCATTTGGGACACTTTGAGTCCATCCTTCCCCCTATTCTCAGTAACCTGTCGGGTGTCATATATACTGTATGTAATACGAAGAATTGTATCTGCTGATATCTTACAGACATAGTGGCAAGGCGAGGACTGGTAAGAGCTGCACTCCAGTCATCCTTCGCCAACACACCAACGTCGTTTTCCCATTGTTGTTTTATGGATAAATCAGACTCATGATGCTTGTTCAGTAAGTTAGAGTAGATCACAAAGATCAAGCGATTAAGACTAATAGATTGTAATAAAGTTTTAATAGGAGAGTCCTGTATAGTCAAAGGAGCTGCAGAGAATTGGGCATTTAGAACTCCCGCCTGAAATATTTGTCCCAAAGATATTACATCTCACTGGCCCCAGGCTTCTCCGACTTGGATGGCAGAGAGCTCCTTAAGGCTATTGGCATGGGCTAGCAGAGTATCTGGATCTATGCCTTCCGCCTGCAGTATATGTGAGACAATCCTCCAAATATTGATGGCCTGCTTAATTAAGGGCATGTTGACTATGTGTATATTATCGCTCAAAAGCAGACGTAGGGGCAATAAACCTGTCTTGGACTGAGCCAATATGAGGGCCAGTAAGGATTCAGCATTTTTATCATTTAACCATTCCCATATATTAGAGATGAGCGGTTCGGATTCTGTGGAATCCGAACCGCTCCGAACATTGGGGATCCGAGTCCACCCGAACCCTGTTCGGGTGTTCACCGCCTGACTCGGATCCCCGTTCGGGGCCGAACGGCGGCCGCCTGATGTCGGATTCTCACTAGAGAATCCGACATCAGGTCTCCTCGCGTGTAGGGCAGAGCGCAGTGATAGCGCTCTGCCCTACACAGACACAGACACACAGCCACCAGCGGCAGCTGTGTGTTTGTTACAGCAGCCAATGAGAGTCACACAGACTCTCATTGGCTGCTGCACGGAGGGAGCCGGCTGGAGCTCACACATGAGCTCCGTCTTCCGGCTCCCTCCTCAGCGTGTGACAGAGCGGACGGCGCGGGAGCGGGGATACAGGTAAGTTTTATTTTTTTTATTTTTTTACTTGTCAAAGGTCCGGGGGCACTACTGGGGGGGGGGTCTGCACTACTGGGGGGGTCTGCTACTGGGGGGGGCTATACTACTGGGGGGGCCATACTACAGAGGGGCCTGCTACTGGGGGGGCTATACTACTGGGGGGGGGTCTGCACTACTGGGGGGGGGTCTGCTACTGGGGGAGGCAATACTACTGGGGGGGCCATACTACAGAGGGGCCTGCTACTGGGGGGGGCTATACTACTGGGGGGGGGTCTGCTACTGGGGGGGCCATACTACTGGGGGGGATCTGCACTATTGGGGGGCCATACTACAGAGGGGCCTGCTACTGGGGGGGGGCTATACTACTGGGGGGGTCTGCACTACTGGGGGGGGTCTGCTACTGGGCAGGGCTATACTACTGGGGGGCCATACTACAGAGGGGCCTGCTACTGGGGGGGGCTATACTACTGGGGGGGGTCTGCTACTGGGGGGGCCATACTACTGAGGGGCCTGCTACTGGGGGGGGGCCATACTACTGGGGGGGCCTACTACAGGGGGGGCCATACTACAGGGGGGGGCCCATACTACAGGGGGGGCTACTACTGGAGCAGCCTACTACTGGGGGGGCCTGCTACTGGGGCAGCCTACTACTGGGGGAGCCATACTACTGGGGGGGCATACTACTGGGTGGCATGCTAATGGGGGGCATACTACTGGGGGGGCCTGCTAATGGGGGACATACTACTGGGGGGGCCTGCTAATGGGGGGCATACTACTGGGGAGCATTCAACTGGGGGCACTGCATAGTGGACCGTACTACTAAGGGGACTGCATAGGGGGCACCACTGCTGGGGGACATTGTGTAAGGGACACCGCTACTGTGGGCATTGTGTAAAAGGGTCACTACTGTGGGCATTGTGTAAAAGGGGCACTACTGTGTGTCGTAACATAAATAAGAGACACTACTTTATGGTGTAATGTGAATCAGGCCCTATGTGCGGTGTAATGCTAATAAGATTGTGCACTGTGACTCCTAGGGCCGTAGCCCACTTTGTAAACAAGTACTGTGACTCTGCTGGCCGTACCCCACTGGGTGGGTGCACTACTTTTCATTTCTGCCACTGCTGTGTGGCAATGTGTCATAGATGTGCTTTATACTGTGGTGTCTGTGTCGTTGTGCCGCTGCTTTGTCGCTTAGTAACCAGTCAGCTCACTGCAACCTTTGGCCAATAATGTTGAAAACAATATCATAAGCTGTGATATGGTCTAAATTGACTGGAAATTAATGTTATTGAGGTTAATAATACTCTAGGAAGAAAAAAAAGACCAATTTATGTGATTTTAGCTTTTTTTGTCAATTTTTGTAAAAAAATCCAAATCCAAAGCCAAATCCAAATCCAAAGCCAGTCACCGCAGTTTGGCAAATCCAAATCCAAATCCAAAACCGGACGACGAATTAGAACCAAATCCAAATCCAAATCCGGCAAAAATGGTCCGGCGCACATCCCTACCATATATGTGATAGTTGTGCGGCATAATAATATAATTTGAAAAGGGGCAGTGCCAAGTCACCACAGTCTCGAGATCTGGTTAGAGTGTCCAACTTGATTCTAACTCTTTTGTTAACCCAGAGTAATGAGGACAAAAGACCATCAATCTGTTTGAAAAATTTCTGAGGAATATATACCAGGGAATGATTCAAAATGTAGGGAATTTTTGGCTGGAGAACCATTTTCACTAAGTTTACCCTACCCGTTAAAGTTAGTGGCAATTTACCCCATATCGGGATACGGTACTTGAGATATTCAATCTGTGGCTGTACGTTCATTGATAAGTACTTTTGAGGTGTATTAGAGATCCAGATTCCCAAGTATTTAAATGAATCCATCAACTTTAGGGGAAGATTTATGATAGGAACATTGGGGCGAGTTCCCCTGAATGGGAGGATACAGGATTTGTCCCAGTTAATTAACAATCCTGAGTATTTCCCAAATAAATAAATGATTTCTAGAGCCTTAGTAATAGAGGTCTCATATCGCGAGATAAATAGTAGTATGTCGTCCGCATAAAGTGCAATTTTATTTACCCTTGAGCCTAGCTGAAAACCATAAATATTTGATTGAGCTATAATCATGCAAGCCAAAGACTCAATAGCCATAGCAAATAAAATGGGTGACAGGGGACATCCCAGCCTTGTTCCATTATATAGTGAAAATGATGCAGAAACAAAACCGTTTACCAACAATCTCGCCACAGGATCCATATATAATAGTTTTACCCACTTAATATGTCCCGGGCCAATACCAAATCGTTGCATGGTTTCCCAAAGAAACAGCCACTCGACCGAATCGAACGCCTTAGCGGCATCTAGTGAGCCAATAATAGAGTTTTGTGCATCTTCCTGTTTTAACTGTAAGTGTGTAATGGTTCAAATCCCGACCGCGGAAGCCCGGCAGGGGTGAAGATCCCGAAGCTACAAAAGGTAAGTACTAACTAACCGTATTCTACCCCCTAATCCTAACCTCCTTTAGGGGTGCCTAACCCTAACACCCCATGTGCCTAAACCTAACCCCCCCCATTCCCCGCAGCCTAACCCTAAGTCTCCTGGGGGGGTGCCTAACCCTAACCGCCCCCCGGGAGTGCCTAACCCTAACCCCCCCTTCCCCTAACCCTCCCAGGGGGCTGCCTAACCCTAAGCCACCCCCGGGAGCCACTAACCTAACCTTCCCCCTCCGCGCAGCTGTCCGCGCCCGGCACCCGGCTTATCTTTGATCATTATGCCGGGTGTCGGGCTCCCAGCATAGGTCTAATGACAGGCGTCGGGATTTCACAGTCGGGAAGCTGGTGGTCGGCATTGTGACCGTCGGCTTCATGACTGAATCCCAAACAGGTACTGTACAAATGTAGCAAGCTTGGAGCGGATTGGGCATTACCCTTTATAAAGTCATATGACAGAAAAAGGCAACATCATGTGACATGTCGGAACAGGAACACAAAAATATGCAGACTAGTATGTTGCAGTGAACCAATCTGCTATACAAATATCTGGACAGATAAGTTACAGTCGAAATATATGCTACATACAGTAGTTTGAGTATTTTGTATGTCTGCATAAAGCATACTTGCCTACTTTTGAAAAAGCTTTTCAGGGAGAATGTGAAAGGAATACCTATGAGTGCAGCGGTAAAGTGGGCGTTTACTGCTACATCTGAGATGCGTGTCATAAAATTGAAATACATTCAAATAAAAACAATCCCCAAAGCAGTTATACACTGATACTTTTCAGAAAATGCATGTAGCCATAGGGATCATTGGGGGAGATCAGGGATGGTTCTAGGGGCGGGCTTACAGGGCCGTCGCCAGGAGCGCCGCTCCTTAGAGGGCGCCGCCGAGGCCCTTTATTCTTTTTTTAATGCCCAGCAGCTGCCATTTACATCCTCACCCATTCCGCTGGCTGCCACGATCGGAGCTCAGCTCCGATCGGGCAGCGTTTACAGCCTCTGCATGAGCAGCCAGCAGCTCAGCTCACTGAGGCTATAGAAAAAAATGGCTGACGGGGGAGCGGGAGCTGCGGAGCCTGTCAGTCACCACTGGCGGCTCCGCCTCCAGACTGGTACAACGAGTCACTGCAGTAACAGGAGATCCTCCAGAGAGTCATGGCAGTGACAAGGGGGACAGGCAGCGTGCGTGACATGACGCCGTGATGCTGCTAGTATTATATAGAGGAGCCACGCGCCGGGTCTGAGAGCCGCCCGCCACCACCAGGGAAGGCTGAGGATGGAACACAGGCAGCCTAGTGTTGGCTGGGGGAGGTGTATCAGACAGGGGCTGGGGAAGAGGGGGAGGTGTATCAGATACGGGCTGGGGAAGAGGGGGAGGTGTATCAGACATGGGCTGGGGAAGAGGGGGAGGTGTATCAGACACAGGGGCTGGGGAAGAGGGGGAGGTGTATCAGACACGGGCTGGGGAAGAGGGGGAGGTGTATCAAACACAGGGGCTGGGGAAGAGGGGGA
The DNA here is from genome assembly GCA_031769625.1 of Taudactylus pleione. Lineage (NCBI taxonomy): Eukaryota > Metazoa > Chordata > Amphibia > Anura > Myobatrachidae > Taudactylus > Taudactylus pleione. Next base: position 10,663,188 of record JAUIMM010000370.1, read on the forward strand.
GGTGTATCAGACATGGGCTGGGGAAGAGGGGGTGGTGTATCAGACACGGGCTGGGGAAGAGGGGGAGGTGTATCAGACACCGGGGCTGGGGAAGAGGGGGAGGTGTATCAGACACGGGCTGGGGAAGAGGGGGAGGTGTATCAGACACCGGGGCTGGGGAAGAGGGGGAGGTGTATCAGACACGGGCTGGGGAAGAGGGGGAGGTGTATCAGACACCGGGGCTGGGGAAGAGGGGGAGGTGTATTAGACACAGGGGCTGGGGAAGAGGGGGAGGAGTATCAGACACGGGCTGGGGAAGAGGGGGAGGTGTATCAGACACCGGGGCTGGGGAAGAGGGGGAGGTGTATTAGACACAGGGGCTGGGGAAGAGGGGGAGGTGTATTAGACACAGGGGCTGGGGAAGAGGGGGAGGAGTATCAGACACAGGGGCTGGGGAAGAGGGGGAGGTGTATCAGACAGAGGGGCTGGGGAAGAGAATCAAGGTGTATCAGACACAAGGGATGTGGAAGAGGGGGGAGGTTTATCAGACACAGGGGCTGGGGGAGGTGTATCAGACACGGGATGTGGAAGAGGGGGGAGGTTTATCAGAAACAGGGGCTGGGGAAGAGGGGGAGGTGTATCAGACACGGGCTGGGGAAGAGGGGGAGGTGTATCAGACACAAGGGATGTGGAAGAGGGGGAGGTGTATCAGACACAAGGGGCTGGGGAAGAGGGTCGAGGTGTATCAGACACAAGGGATGTGGAAGATGGGGGAGGTTTATCAGACACAGGGGCTGGGGGAGGTTTATCAGACACAGGGGCTGGGGAAGAGGGGGAGGTGTATCAGACACAAGGGATGTGGAAGAGGGGGAGGTGTATCAGACACAAGGGATGTGGAAGAGGGCTTTGTGTGACAGGCTAGGATAAGGGCTAGAAGAGAGGATAGGGGGCCCCAAAAACATGTGTACCGGGCCCCAAGATTCTGTTGCTGGCCCTGACTGACTGCGCTGCACTCTGCACTAACAAGCAGCCTGAATGGCAGGCTAGACTGGAGGACTGAAGGTAGGACACAATAATATACTGGGAGATTTATATATACAATTAACGCCAGTGTGGTAGATTGTGACTGTGACATACAGTAAACACCCTCATGAAATCAAACAAACGAAACCTAGAGTATCACAAATTCCTCCAGCACTGAAGTGGTGAACATCTATCCTGCTCCCTACCCCTACACCTCACAGCTCCAAACACTTCCCACACCCTATCCCCAACCCCCCTTACCAACATATGTCACCTCACCTGCTCTTTTCTCACAAACAGGTCCCCCTTCCAGCCCTCACCTCACAGCTCCAAACACTCCCCCCTATATAATATATATATATATATATATATTAGGGATGTGCAGGCTCGGATAGGTTCGAGTTTGCACGTGGAGTTCGGATTTTTCCCTCCAAAAAAACGGAACTCAGAAAGAGGCAAAACGTCATCTTGCACGGATGAACATCATCATTCCTGGACAAAAGTCCAGGAATGATGATGTTCGTCCGTGCAAGATGACGTTTTGCCTCTTTCTGAGTTCCGTTTTTTTGGAGGGAAAAATCCGAACTCCACGTGCAAACTCGAACCTATCCGAGCCTGCACATCCCTAATATATATATATATATATATATATATATATATATATATATATATATATATATGATATACAGACTCTCCAAAATGACTTGCTCCACCCAGTACAAAATTAAATTGGGTGGGAAGTCCAGGAGCAGAGCAATTTGTACCGGGTTGAATGAGATATGTTGTAGGGTAGTGAAACTAGGGATATATAATATATTACTGTATATCGTCCTCCCCTCCACAGACACTGCCCTCTCAACAGACCCGCCCCTATTAGGGCTGCTACCAGAAATTTTGAAGACTGATTTTCCATCCCGTCCGCCCCTGGCGCCGGCAGCAGCAGGTCCTAGCCGCAGCCACCGCCCCTATTCCCGACCCACGATCCCACTGTGCCTTTTTTCACACTCTGCTCGGTATAGGCTGCCTGTCACTGAGACTCAGTGACAGGCAGCCTATACCGAGCAGTGTGTGACAGTGAGAGCTCCACTGTGATACCAATGCAATGCCTGTTCCCAGCATTCCTCCCCTGCTCTCTCCGCCCCCCCTCTAGGAGCCAGATGCCGGGCTGCCAGGTTACAATGTGAGTGTGGGATGTACAGTACAATTATGCAAATTTGTAACTATATATGAATATATATGTACCTATGGATAATATGAGTGTATGTGTGCATATGGGGCATTACAGTGTGGGATAATGTGTTATAAACGGCATTACTGCGTGTGGCATAATGTGTTATACAGGGCATTACTGCATGTGGCATAATGTGTTATACAGGGCATAACTGCGTGTGGCATAATGTGTTATAAAGGGCATTACTGTGTAAGACAGACTGTGTAAGGTGCATTACTGCGCACAGAAATTATTCACCTTGAGGGGAGAGCTTGGGGAAAGCCCAACACCTCTGTAAGTGCTGGGCATGTCCCAAAGTGTGATGCATTGGGGTGTTCCACAAGGACACGCCCCCTTTCCGGAAGCGTGTGCACCGAAGGCGCGTGCAGAGGAACGCCCTCTATATAAAATTATTTTTTGGGGGGTTGGGCGCAACTGGGAACTTTCGCCCTGAGCTCCGCAATGTCTAGAACTGGCCCTGGGGGAGATGTATTATAGCGGCACTTAACGTGCCGCTATAACACTTCCTGCTTTGCCTCTTTACTGAGGTGAAGCAGAAAGCACTAACGATGAGATGTATTAACTTCTCATCGGCCAGAGCCGGGTAGTGATAACTCCCCCCTCCGGCGATCCCCGATAGAGACCACAGCGCATCAGCCTTGTGCTGGCTCCACTGATCATGCACGGGATCTCTGTCCCTGCTGTGTCGATAGGGCATCGCCAGGCTGCAGATGTCGATAGTGACAGCTGCAGCAAGCGGAACAGTCAGGCGAACTGACCGCTCATACATAGCCCAAGCTATCAGCGCTGCTATCTTGTAGATAGCGACGCCGATAATGACAGGGGTGCGTATCCAACTGCTTCGGCGGTTAATACAATCTCCCCCTTTGTGCCTTATAACAACTGCAGTGAAATGATACTAATTATCTAATTTGAATGTATATATCTCTGTTTTTTTGTATATAACAGCTACATAATGGGGGTAAGGTGCAATCAGGGAGACTGCTAGACTCTTCAGGGAGTCAGGAGATTGGTGTTATTTCAAGGGTCTCCCTGACAATCAGGGAGAGTTGGCAAGTATTGCATAAAGTTGTTCATCTTCTAGGCAGAGTGAATATCCCATATACTGACAGGGGGCTACAGAGAAACAGTGAGGCATCATCCCACCATGGGACGTCAGCATTCAGCTGAGGCTCCTCACTTTGAATGACCTCATCATCAGATTAGTGTCACAGAATCTTCAGCTGGATAGTTCACACCAATAGTAACTGTAAATATTGCCTAGGCCTAGGGCCTTATAGGAGGAATAGCATTACAGAGAAGGAGTTATATTTTGTGTTAATAACTGTGTATTATAATCTTTTACTCAGGTTGAACTGATAATGTCCAATGGGTAGATGTAGTAAATCTTGGAGAGAGATAAAGTAGAGAGAGATCAAGTACCAACCAGTCAGCTCCTAACTGTCATTTTTCAAATGCAGACTGTAAAGTGACAGTTAGGAGCTGATTGGTTGGTACTTTGGGCCTGATTCAGACCCGCTCGAGAGCGCAAGGCGCTTGCAAGTGGGTCGATGTTCCCCCACTGCGCATGCGCCACCTCCGGCGTGCTCATGCGCGAGCCCCCGTGAGCGACGGCAGCTCCGGGGCTCCCTACAAGTCGGGGCGGCTGTCGATATTGATTGACAGCTCGCTCCGTTTTGTAGGCGGGGAGGCGGGGTGGCTGCACAAAAGCAGGCGTTCCCTTAGGAACGCCTGACATTTATGGGCGGCCCTACTGACATCACTTGTGATATCAGTAGTGGACTTCCTGCTCTATTAGAGCAGGAAGTCCACTCGGGCTTGCGGGACCCAAGACCCTCCCAAAATGCCTCGACGCAAGCCCGATGGTCGCGATAATCGCGACCATCGCCTGGCCGCTCGCACTAGCACAGCTTTGCGAGCGCCTGGAGGCCGAAAAAAAAAAAAACGCCCTGATTCAGAGCCTCTGAATCAGGCCCTTAATCTGTCTCCACTTTATCTCTCACAAATGTTTCGCACATCTCCCCCCAACTCAGATAAGTACATCTATTTTTTAAAATCTATATTTATTTTGTTCATTGTGTGCAAAAAACAGTATTCCCAATATATTATCTAATGTAATATTCTGCTAAGCTTCTCAGACCTCTGTAATGTTACTATACAAACGTGGGTGTTGTTTCCAGTTTATATTTGCTGTTACAGTTATTTATGAATGTCATTTCATTAAGAAAAGTTTAGGGAACAGAGAGAATGATTAGCTTTTCCAGATATAAGTGTTGAATATACAACTATCACTGACTTGTTTGTACAAAATGTATAGGAACACTTACCCCATTCTTTGTGTAGACAATCGCTGTATAGATAACTCCAAAAATAGCAACCCACACAAGTCCCATGAGGAACCTAAGGGCATCTCTGTGCAGCTTCACATTTACTGGCTTGTTATACAGAATGGCTCTCACCAGGTCTCCTTTTGCTGTATTAAACCCTAATTAAAAATGTTTTTATGTTATTGCATTTGTACATTATTGAGAACGGTTATAACACCTACGTTTACTAGATTTTGTAAAATAATCACTTCACAGTCATTCAAATGTTGATTTTTTTTAAAAAGCAGTGGATACAAAGTCATCGGAGCTATTCAACATTGCTCCAGTCGTGAGACAGGTGATCCGCAAACCAGCCGTCTCAGTGTTGTCCTTCACTGCTGCTCCCCGCAGGAGTGAAAATTAGCACTGCTGAGTCAGACTGCGCATGCATGAACGTCAGTTTACCATGCGCAACCTCTGGCAGAAAGAGCCGGACGGGGACAGAGGAAACCCTCAATGCAGTCGAACTTCAAATTATATTATTTTCGGAGCTTGATAAATTTAGGTCTCCGTGCTAGTGTATGGGGACGGCAGGCCACATAGGGACTGAAAGGTAAGCAGGAGATATATGTGATATTTCCTGCGTTACCTTTATAATGAATAGCCCTCACACTTAATTTAAACAAAAGTAATTGACAAAGTTGGACACTTAAATAACTATATACAGTCACAAATTAAAAATCAGCTGCTTTGAGATACAAACACTGTGTGTATTAAATGTGTATCTGTAACAGCAGCAATAACACACTAGTTATTAATTGGATGTGCAATAATAAGTCCAGTTCACTAATTTGTGATTACAAAGATGAGTGTAATAATACAGTGATTCAGAGGTGGACGCAGTGGTGATGTAAGATGAAAGCGGCTATTGTTTTCAGTCTGTGCGTGTTTCCAAGCAACACTGTGCATGCGTCCCAATAGCTACCACACAAAGACGATGACTGATATTTAGCGTTCCCGCTAGGCTGTTTCAGTGGGGCGCTGCGCCCTGCCCTATTTTTAAAGGGCAGAAGCGCCCTGCCCTCCAGCGCGGTGCCCCGCTGAGACAGTCTGCGGTTCCTGTCTCCACCCGCAGGTCGCAGTGTCCGGCATCCATTCACAGTGACCGCAGCGCTTGGGAGCTGCCCGGCATGTCTGTAAGTGCCGGGCATGCCCCCAGTAGTGACGGAAAGGGGACGCATCATAAAGACACGCCCCCTATATTGGCCATGCCCCCTTATCGGCCCGCGCGCCTTCGACGCTCGCAGAAGTGCCCTATCTCTAGATCCGGCACCCTGCCTGCTGCCGGACCTAGAGTGAACACTAGATATTGCACGCAGATCTAAGATATTTCGGTGGGTGTTTCTGACAGGTAACAGGGGGTGGCTAGCCAGACTCGTGTGTGTCGCAGGCATGTTGCTGTCAGTAACTGCATTCAAAGATGCAGTTGCACTGACCCTGGCGGCCATGTTCAGACAGGAAAATTGCACCTGGTATAAGGTGGGGCAATCTCCGATGGTGCGTCTCATGGTGTGACCAATGCGTCCTATGGTGCGTCTTATTATGCACAACAGCGGTTTAGCACCATTGGCAGCAGCATTAGCATAAAGATTAAGTTGCGGCTGCATAAAAAGATGCAGCCACGGCAGCAATAGCACCCATCTCCGAATCATGCCCTATATGTGTAGTAGTATTCCAGTATTAGTAAATAGGTCTCTTAAAGTGTTTCACCCTTCATGTGACTAATTGTTCAAATAAGAACACACACCAGTTTGTAGGACAACAGCTTTCACAAGATCTTGACCACTACCCTTGGTCTGGATGACCTCAGTTCCACAAAAGAGAATATGTCTTTTGTAATCATCACCACTGTGTGTCATCCATGGAATGCAATTGTTGATATTGGGTAGTGGAGTCTTTGTCACTGGAATGCTTTCTCCTTAAATTTGAAAAAATATAATTAGTAAATAGAGATAAAGTAGTTCACTAGGTTAACAATAGATACTCTATGGGCCTCATTCACTTTTAATATGAGTACATATGTCTGTTTTTTAAGTTTTGAAGTTCAAAAGGGTCCTCTGATCAGTGGGTGAGAATACATTTTAATGGCCAATGGCTCAATCACAAATGAAAATATTAGAGCTTTCCTGTTTAAAATCTTGAAGGCCACAGAATTCACATTATTTGCCAAAGTAGTCACTGAGGGTCTGGGTTACTCTAAATTCCAAAACACCATTTGTATATTTACTAGAAAATCCCATCATTGATAGGATATATCTATGGTTAAGCGGATATATATCAGCTAAATTGCCATGCTATAATGTAAGTTGTAAATTTCATGTGCCCTATTTTTAATGGCCAAGTTATCCATTGGATGCTATTTTAGTGTAGAGGGCCATAAAAATGGAAGAACATTGTGGATTATGCTGATTGTGCACCTGGTGTTGTCCAAGCACTGACAGCCTGGGACAAAGTCAACTTGATCTGGAGGAACCAAAATGGAAGGAAACAGGTTTAGATGGGTTGCTATAATTTTTGCAAAGATTTTTAAAAACACATTTTGTAGTGAATGTGCCAACAACTCTTACAGACTTCTAGGTTTAGGTATTACCATTATATTGGGCCTTGTCGTAGCCAGGTCAAAGTCTGTTCCCTGTTGTTGAACAATTCTGTTAGCTTTAGTGCAGATGTGGGGAACCTTTTTTCTGCCAAGGGCCATTTGGATTTTTCTAAAATCATTCGCAGGCCATACAAAATATCAACTTAAAAATTAGCCTGCTGTATTTGGTCAGAAATGTTATTAACTCACCCTTAATTTGATGGCTGGAACTGCAATACACTAAATACACAGGCAAGTGGGCCACCATTACACATAGGGGTCTATTTACTAAGCAGTGTTAGGAGACAGAGTGAAAAGTGATAAGGTGCCAGCCAATCAGCTCCCAACTGTCATTTTTCAAACACAGCCTGTGAGATGGCAGTTGGGAGCTGATTGTCTGGCACCTTATCACTTTTCACTGCTTAGTAAATAGACCCCTTATTTCTTTGTGGGCCAAGAGGAGGGGCAGCCCCCATGATTGTGTGACAGGCACGTTGATAAGTCAGCCTTGGGGTCCTCTCAGTCCAGCGCTGATGTAACCTAACCACCCCGATGTAACCTAACCACCCCGATGACAGCCCTGCCTGTACACACACCCCTTCTGCATTGTCTGCTGCCAAGACCTGCACATCTGCTGTTCTGACTCTGCTGCCGCTGAGGGGGAGAGAACCACAGCCGGCTGGGCTGATGAAATCGTCTTGCTGGCTGTATACGGCCAGCGGGCTGGAGGTTCCCCATCCCTGCTTTAGAGTGAGACCATTGGTACATTTCTTAAAGTATTGGAGTGAGGCACAAACAAGGGGAAACAATGTCCACAGTCCACATAGACACAATATAAATCACACAGTGGGCTTATGCCCTTTCACGGAGCTTGTATAATAGACACAGTGGGCTATGCCCATTCACAGAGCTTTTATGCACTCACTGGGCTTATGCCCTGTTACGGAGCTTGTATAATACACTCAGTGGGCTTATGCCCTTTCACGGAGCTTGTAGAATAGACACAGTATGCTATGCCCTTTCACAGAGCTTGTATGCACTCACTGGACTTATGCCTTTTCACGGAGCTTGTATAATACACACAGTGGGCTAAACCCAGTCACTGAGCTTGTATAGTACACACAGTGGGCTAAGTCCAGTCACGGAGCTTGTATAATACACTCAGTGGGCTTATGCCCTGTCACGGAGCTTGTATAATAGACACAGTGGGCTATGCCCTTTCACGGATCTTGTATAATACACTCAGTGGGCTATGCCCTTTCATGGAGCTTGTATAATAGACACAGTGGGCTATGCCCTTTCATGGAGCTTGTATAATAGACACAGTGGGCTATGCCCTTTCATGGAGCTTGTATAATAGACACAGTGGGCTATGCCCTTTCACGGAGCTTGTATGCACTCACTCAGCTTATGCCCTGTCAAGGAGCTTGGATGCACTCACTGGGCTTATGCCCTGTCACGGAGCTTGTATAATAGACACAGTGGGCTATGCCCTTTCACGGATCTTGTATAATACACTCAGTGGGCTATGCCCTTTCATGGAGCTTGTATAATAGACACAGTGGGCTATGCCCTTTCCCGGAGCTTGTATGCACTCACTCAGCTTATGCCCTGTCAAGGAGCTTGTATGCACTCACTGGGCTTATGCCCTGTCACGGAGCTTGTATAATACACTCAGTGGGCTTATGCCCTTTCACGGAGCTTGTATAATACACACAGTGGGCTTATGCCCTTTCACGGAGCTTGTATAATAGACACAGTGGGCTATGCCCTTTCACGGAGCTTGTATGCACTCACTCGGCTTATGCCCTTTCACGGAGCTTGTATAATAGACACAGTGGGCTATGCCCTTTCACGGAGCTTGTATGCACTCACTCGGCTTATGCCCTGTCACAGAGCTTGTATGCACTCACTCGGCTTATGCCCTGTCACGGAGCTTGTATGCACTCACTGGGCTATGCCCTGTCACAGAGCTTGTATAATACACTCAGTGGGCTTATGCCCTTTCACGGAGCTTCTATAATAGACACAGTGGGCTATGCCCTTTCACGGAGCTTGTATGCACTCACTGGGCTTATGCCCTGTCACGGAGCTTGTATAATACACTCAGTGGGCTTATGCCCTTTCACGGAGCTTGTAGAATAGACACAGTGGGCTATGCCCTTTCACAGAGCTTGTATGCACTCACTGTTCTTATGCCTTTTCACGGAGCTTGTATAATACACACAGTAGGCTAAACCCTGTCATGGAGCTTGTATAGTACACACAGTGGGCTAAGTCCAGTCACGGAGCCTGTATAATACACTCAGTGGGCTAAGCCTAGTCACAGAGCTTGTATAATACACTCAGTGGGCTTATGCCCTTTCACGGAGCTTGTATAATACACACAGTGGGCTTATGCCCTTTCACGGAGCTTGTATAATAGACACAGTGGGCTATGCCCTTTCACGGAGCTTGTATGCACTCACTCGGCTTATGCCCTTTCACGGAGCTTGTATAATAGACACAGTGGGCTATGCCCTTTCACGGAGCTTGTATGCACTCACTCGGCTTATGCCCTGTCACAGAGCTTGTATGCACTCACTCGGCTTATGCCCTGTCACGGAGCTTGTATGCACTCACTGGGCTATGCCCTGTCACAGAGCTTGTATAATACACTCAGTGGGCTTATGCCCTTTCACGGAGCTTCTATAATAGACACAGTGGGCTATGCCCTTTCACGGAGCTTGTATGCACTCACTGGGCTTATGCCCTGTCACGGAGCTTGTATAATACACTCAGTGGGCTTATGCCCTTTCACGGAGCTTGTAGAATAGACACAGTGGGCTATGCCCTTTCACAGAGCTTGTATGCACTCACTGTTCTTATGCCTTTTCACGGAGCTTGTATAATACACACAGTAGGCTAAACCCTGTCATGGAGCTTGTATAGTACACACAGTGGGCTAAGTCCAGTCACGGAGCCTGTATAATACACTCAGTGGGCTAAGCCTAGTCACAGAGCTTGTATAATACACACAGTGGGCTAAGTCCAGTCACGGAGCCTGTATAATACACTCAGTGGGCTAAGCCCAGTCATAGAGCTTGTATAATACACACAGTGGGCTAAGGGCCTGATTCAGAGCTGGACGCAATTAGCGCTCGCTCGTCCAGAAAATAGGGGTGGCTATTCAAATGAACCCTTCACTCTTTGCGGTCTGTTCACGCCTCTAGGTCTGAATGAGCGAACAAAACATGCGAACGTAATTTTGAAAAAAACGCCCCCTGGCCGCTCGCATCCTACGTCATGTCCGCTATTTATTAGATTAATCGAGTACATGGACCAGCGTATGAACTGCTCGCTATTCTTGTGGTTGGTTTTTCCTACCACAATCTTGCGAGCAGTTCTGACTATAAAATAACCCAGTGACGTGGTCAATGACGCTGCTGTATTAATTATGCACACCCATAAAACGCCCGTTTTGACCTTTAAGCACGCCTGCGTTCGGATCTCCACTCCCCATTTTCAAGCACCTTCCCCTGTTGCCACCCACATACGCCTTCTCCTGTCACTAGCAGGCATTCGCTATTTAGCGAACAAACGATTTTCGGCCGCACTGACTGGTTCGCGCATGCGTATTATGATCCGTACGCATGCGCAGTTGGGCAAACATCGCTCAGAACGAACGAGCGGCCGCTTACGAGCGGCTCTGAATTAGGCCCAAGTCCAGTCACGGAGCTTGTATAATATAAATACACACAGTGGGCTAAGTCCAGTCACGGAGCTTGTATAATACACTCAGTGGGCTAAGTCCAGTCACGGAGCTTGTATAATACACACAGTGGGCTAAGCCCAGTCATGGAGCACACAGTGGCAAGAACTACTCTCTCTAACTATAATCTAACTCTAGTCTCACTTTTCCCCTCTCTATCACTAACTAAGCGTGACTGTTCCGTCTGATACAGTCACGTGAAATGGCGTCGACAGCCGGGCGCCGTGCCTTTTATAGTGGCCGAACGTCATCCGGCTCTCGCGAGGTCTCGCGAGAATCCGACGCTGGCCGGGTGACGTTCGGCCTTGAGGTGGAATCCGAGTCAGGCGGGAACACCCGAATTTGCGTTCGGGTGGACTCGGATTCCACCTGTTCGGAGCGGTTCGGATTCATCACTAGTATAAAGTTTGACTTTATTCATCATGGAAACAGCCCTTATAAATCTTTACAAGGAAAAACTGAATATCTTAAATAATACTTAAGTAATTAATATATATTCAGAAAGAAGAAGGCAACAACATACTATCTATAATAAGATATTTGTTTATAAACTAGGGGTGAAATTACCTGTTAACATTGCTTCATTCACAGTGCATCCTCCGCTTAGTAAAATAGCATCACATGGTAAAAAAAGCTTAGTTCCACCAACAACAATCACATCTCCGGGCACCAGGGACTGAGATTGTACTTCTTCAAGGTCTGTATAAATGGGAATTATACACACATTTACATCATGATTAATAAACAACTGAAACTACTTTCTGGAAATCTCTTGTCAAGGGCGTCTTTAGAGAGGATGGGGCCCATGCGCATTCCCAGTCACGGGCCCCCTCCTCTCACCTTGGCGATCGGCAGCCAACTGATGCATCTGGCTGCCACCGCAGAATCAGTAGACTCTGGGCACTACAGTAGAGCGTGCTCAGAGTCAACTGCGCATGCACAGATTGCCAGGGAAAAGGCATGGCTGACATTTTCCCGGAGATTTCCTCACAGCGCATGCGCAAAATGGCGGTAAAATGCCTGCAGCGCCCATTTTCCGGCGTTTTGAGTAGTGCTGAGAGGCCCGACGTGGGACCACGGAGAGGTAAGTTTTAGATAATATGGGTGCACCGCACACCCTGCACCTATTATAGATACACCACTGTCTCTGGTAATGGAAACTAATATCTGCTAGGACTGTGTAAAAATTTTCAGCAGTGCTTCTTTGTGATGGTACTCAGGGGTTCGCAGTAGCAGCACTTTTTTTGTCTCATTTTTAATTCTTATAACTAGTTCCGGAAACAGGAATACATCAGTGAAATGAATGAAATAACTTGTAAGTTTAGGTGAGTACTGGTACCTCTTTTCTGTATACTGGCACCTTTTATTCACATACAAAAAAACACTTGCTGTGAGGAATTATTGTTTGAAAAGTCCCTCCGCAGTGACGGTGTGCTAAGTGCAGGGCCATAGCTAGGGTAGTGCGGCCGGTGCCATCGCACAGGGCACCACAGTTCAGGGGGCAATGTTTGGGCCTGTGAAATTTCTGTTTATTAACATTCTTGCTTGTAGCTTCCTCTTATTTCATCCCCAGCATCTCCTGGCCTCTCTTATCTTTTCCCTGGCCCTTCCCCATGAAGCCATGGCCCTTTTTTGGGTGCATTATGTCCCTTTGAAAAATGAGGGGGCCGCCAATGCTCTTTCTGGCACAGGGCACCAAAAAGTCTAGTTATGGCTCTGACTAAGTGTGTGATAAAATTCAAATAGAAGAGCCACACCAACTGACAGTGAGTACCAATAGCATTTGGGGTGGCAGTTGGTGCGGCTTCCTTATTTGAATTTTGGACTGCAGCTGACACACTGTTTCTCATACACAGCACACAGTCACTGCAGAGGGACTTTCCGAACTCCCTGTATATAATTAAATATATATTATAGCCCAAGGAAATATGTGTCTGTGTCCCTACCTTGTGAGAGAGGGCAGGGCCGTAACTAGGGTTGTGCGAGCGGTGCTGTCACCAGGCTGCAGAATCCTGGTGGTGGCACTGTTGCTGCCCCACATCCACTGCATTGGTATTTGGGGGTAAGGAAATTTACTTTCAGACTTTGTGATCTGAGAAAACCATGTGGGAATAACAGTAATATTCTTATGTCACATATATCTACTTATCTTCTCATTTGTACTTACAGATTTAATTGATTGCAATGAAAGACTTTATTATTTAAAAGTTACTTTGAGTTTTGTCATTTATCCTGGGAAAAGAGGAAACCCAGGGACTTAAGCTGGCCACACACTAGAACAACTTACGTCCAACCAGCCAACTTGCTGATTGGTTGGAATGAAAATCTGGTAAGGAATGGGAGTAAATGATGATCAGCAATTTACTCCTAAATACCAAAAAACAGATGAAAATGGCCATCAGACAAGTTTGTTAAATATTTGATCTGAACAATTTGTTCGTACAACAGTTTTGGTCCATTTTTCAGCGTCTGGGAGCAAATTGCTGATTGTATTCCTTACCAGATTTTCATTCCAACCAATCTACTAGTTGGCTGGTTGGACAGATAATCTTTAGATGTGTGGCCAGCTTTAGAATGTGTTATTGCAGACTTTAGGCTACAGTGGCAACAATGGCTAATGCCAGCTAAAGATGATGTTAGCTATGGGTGCCAGCTGCGTAGAGCTGGGCATCTTGCAGCTTGGTAATTGTTCAATGTTCACAGCCCCCATAGAAAGCTATGGAAACTTATTTTGCAAGTGAAAATAGAGGGATATCTCTGACAACTGCAGTGGCACACTCGTAGTAAATAAATAATTAAATAAAACGCCAATCATCTGACTCTAATGGAAACGTTATGTAATAAATAGGCCCCTTTGTGATAAAATTGCCGTGAGTGAGACAGACAGACAGACAGACAGAGGCAATAATACCTACAGAAACAGTTTTGCTCACTAGTACTGTATATCAGTAATTGTATATGTCATGTATGTTTCTCTTTACCTCCATTTGTGTGAAGTACAGTAACCATAATGCTGTTATAGGATGCTGACATTTTGTGTAGTTTCACAGATTGCTAGGGAAAAATAGAAAACAAAAACACCTTAATCATTTTCCGCTTTGTGCAGCAAGTGAATAAAACATGTGTCATCTTATATAGATACATACCACTCTCAGATTGTATATGGTGGCACCAATAGACATGATAGTCATGAACAAAATAGCTAAGCTAAATTCAATGTATGAAGTAGCTATCCACATGCTTAAAGAGTAAACTTGAAAAACATAAAATGGATTGAAAACCTGTAAAACAAATGAAACAGGAGTAATAACATAAATGTTATAGATAATCACTTGCATAGTACAACCTAAGTAAACAGTCTGGTGGGAAAATAAAACCTGTGAGCACAAAAACACAGTATATGTCCAAGCTACACATATACATAGAAACTTTATGGGCCAAATGTAATAGGGGGAGAGTTTAGCAGTAATAAACTCTCACATTGGTTGCTTTTTATCTTTAAAATGAGAAAACATCTTGATGAGAGTTTAAATTGTGAGTTTTTTAGTCTAAAAAACATGCGAGTTTGCATATTCATGAACTCAACATTGGCCGAGTTTAATAAGTGTGAGCGTTTACTGCTAAACTCTCACATTTTCTAATCTCACATCTTACATTTGGCTCTATGACTCTCTTTACAATCTAGGTACAGTTTTTTGACATAATTATAAATAAATAGCAATAATGTGTTGCTTGAGTAAGAACTTGCATTGCACCCACAGAACAATTAAATCTGGCTTATGGCTGGAAGAAAATGAAACAACGAGGTTCAGAATAAGTTCTAACAATGTGTTCTTGTGTAGAATTTTTTTTTTCTTTTCAGCAGATTAATATCCATCATCTGTGCAAAGTGTAATAGGATCCAACAAATAATCTTTTCTTTACCGTATTACCTTTTTTAAAGGGCAAATAAAAGATATTGGTCAATTTTATTTTGGTAACAATTTGAAACAGTTTAAGGTTTGATCATTTTGTCACTCTAGGGCATATTTATAAAAAATGCTTAGAAAATAAATACAATATTTTGTAGGATACCCACAAAAAATTAAGTATCCCCAGAAGATAAGAAGGGAAGATCACAGCAGATGTCAAATATATTTACTGTGGTCCCTCTGGATGAGCTCCATTTTCATGGAGCGTCCTCCTGGACGCTCGTATAGCTGTGGGTCACCACCCACAGGCTATACGAGCGTGCATTGTGATGGCCGTGATGGTCGAGACCATTGCGACCATCGAAATTGCGAGCCGGAGCCTGCGGTTGAGGTTTTCAACCGCAAGCTCCGGAGTGATTTTGGCTCTATCAGAGCCAAAATCACTCCCACTGACATCACTAGTGATGTCAGTGGGCCGGCTTCTGATGGGAGGCGTTCCCGTGGGAACGCCCCCATCAGGGAGGCACGCCCACCAAAGGGGGCGTGCTGTCAATCAACATTGACAGCACGCCCCCTTTGATCGGACACAACGAGCGAAGGACTTTCCTTCGCTCGTCGCGTCTGGCGCATGCGCACGATGGAGCTCCCTCCATCGTGCGCATGCTCAGTCCATAACATCGACCCACTTGCGAGCGGACAGCCGCTCGCGAGTGGGTCTGAATCAGGCCCAATATGCGGACTGTAATAAATATGCTCCTCATTATCATTCAAAAGGGATACCCAACAAACATCAAGTTACCCACAGCCAGACACAATCAAATCAGTAGCCCTTGTAGTTGTAGTTAATGTTGCCAAATTATTTTTTTTTATTTTTTTAGCAGCCACACTGATAAGCTTTTATTGATTGGAAATGCATTTTCAATGTCAACATTGAAAGAAATGTTTGTATATCTAGCAAAATAACAAATAAGAAAAAAAGCAAAATCTTAAGCGCTCCTCCTCATGAGGTAGTCACATAGAAGTCCTTTTTAGTCCTTAAAAGTCTCAGGTAAATATAAAAAGTAGTTGAAAAAATGTAGAATGTAAAAACAAACTTCTCTTTCTTCTTCTTAAACGACACACTAGCACAATAAACCCTTCAGTGTTTTACAGCATCATCACAAGCAATTATCTCTCTTTCTCTGCAGGCCTCAACATGTTCCCCAAGCACTGAGTGCTTGGGGAACATGTTGAGGCCTGCAGAGAAAGAGATACAATTGCTTGTGATGATGCTGTAAAACACTGAAGGGTTTATTGTGCTAGTGTGTTTGAAGACTGTCGTTTAAGAAGAAGAAAGAGAAGTTTGTTTTTACATTCTACATTTTTTCAACTACTTTTTATATTTACCTGAGACTTTTAAGGACTAAAAAGACTTCTATGTGACTACCTCATGAGGAGGAGCGCTTGAGATTTTGCTTTTTTTCATATTGATTGTCAGTGATGTGTGTAGGTCACATTCTTAAGCTGCACTCGTGTGCATTGGAGCATGGGTGTATACACATTTTTTAAAAATATCAAAAACATTTGGTACATTAGAAGGTGCAAAATTACGCCCGATTGTTAGTAGATAAATCTGTTAATCTGTGAGCTCTAAGGTAGATACAAGACAAATTGTGTTTTGATATGGCATATTTTTTTTTTTTTAAAACAATAATTTTTATTGAATTTTCCATTTTAGTTTTTGTAAAGGCATACAAAAAAAAGAGGAAGGGTACAGAAAAGAGAGAAAGGGGAAAAATATAACAAGGGGGAAATACAGGCAATTGTCAATGAAAATATCACATAAAACTAAAAGTCAAAACAAAACAAAATCAGTGTATGACCTACACAGATAGTAAAAAACACTCCATAATTCCCATTATACAAACCAAAATATAGAACACATCCAAACTTTGATATATCAATGTGTGGTTATTGGAAGACATGGATCCTTCGTTATAAATTCATGCCAGCTGAACCACTTAATCATTGGTGAGTTATCAGAAGAAGAGTAAGAGCAATTTAGAGTTTCCATCCGGAAACTGTAATTTATTTTGGACTTTATCAAAGATAGGGGGGGAGGCTTATCCTGCTTCCAGAACTGGGCAATATCTGCCTTGGTAGCAATAAGTACATGGCTAATAAAATATCTATGGTGGGTGGGAACATCATCCTGAAACATATGTAAGAGAGCAGTAGAGGGGGTCAGAGATAGCCGCAGACCTGTGACCTTCAGGATCAAATCTTCCACCTCCAACCAAAGGGAGCGTATAGCAGGGGAATTCCAAAAATTATGGAATATCTTGCCTATTTGACCACATGCACGCCAACACAAATTAGATTGAGCAGGCCAAATTTTGTGTAATCTATCGTGGGTCAAATAAATGCGGTAGAGCAATTTCACATACATTTCAATATGCAAAATACATCTAGACATTTTAAATACAGAAAAGAAAAGTGTAGCCCATTCATGTGAGTCCAGACATATATTTAGGTGATATTCCCATATAATAATGGCCAGTGACTTGTCTGGTTCTTCCGCTGTAAGTATAAGAGAGTACCAAAAAGATATACCTCCTTTGCGTGAAATTGAAGATATGCGTGAAAATACATGGGGAGGAATCATTTTCGTCGAGCCTGCTAAATGCGGAATGGACTGTATCCAATGTCTGACTTGAAGAAATTTATAAAGATCTCTAGAGGGGATGGAAAAGCTAGCCTGTAATTGGGCGAAAGAAAGGAGGTTATTATTCAAAAAGAGGTCTCGGAGAGTACGGATACCATTGAGGTACCAGGAGAGCAGGTTTAAATTTGGGATTAAAAATGATAAACCATGAATAGAGAGATGGAGAGAAGGCAGGTTAAATTGTAGAAGGAGAGACAGGCTATCCCACGCTTTGAGAGAAGCTATTGTTGCCCTGGACATAGATTTTAAAGAGACTCTAAAATTGGTTGAATCCAGAGTAAATCACAAAGGGGGAATTTGCCTAACAGATCACTTTCTAGCCTGACCCAGGGTTTAGGGTTAAGAACATTCGACCAATCACTAAGCTTATCAACCAAGCATGCAGTTTGATAGAGTGCTAGATTGGGGTATGCCAAGCCCCCAGATGATCTAGACATCATTAAATATTTCTTAGCGAGTCTGGCTCTCTTATTATTCCAGATATATTTGTTCAGCACCACATAAAATCTATTTAACCATGAAGAAGGGAGGGTCCTAGGTATTGACCTAAATAAGTACATGAGTTTAGGGAGAAGTGTCATCTTGACGGCCGCCATTCTGCCCATCCAGGAAACCTCATGATTCATCCAATCTTTTGTGAAGGCAATAAATTGGTTTAAAAGGGGGCCATAGTTATATTCAAGAAGTTTGTCTTCTTTAGCCGACAAAGAAATACTCAAATAAAGGAGAGACGGTGATTGCCAATTATAATTATATTGGAATTTAAGGGAATACAGGAGCGGGGGTGAGACATTTAGTGCTAATACCTCCATTTTGGATGTGTTTAATTTATAATATGAGGCCGCAGGATAATCATAAAGTAATTGTTGTAAATTTGGGACAGAGATTTCCGGGCGCGTAACAAACAAAAGGATGTAGTCCGCAAACAGGCAAATTTTATGTTGAGCCTTTTATAAGGGGACCATGAAGAAGAGGGTTGGTACGGATGTGTTCTGCTAAAGGATCTCTTGCTAAAACGAAAATGAAAGGAGATAAGGGACAACCCTGTCTGGTGCCATTACTTATAGAAAACAAAGATGACAGGAAGCCGTTACAATATACTCGTGCCCCAGGTGAACTATATAGTGCAAGAATAGCGTCTAGAAACCGACCTGAAAAAACAAATTTGGATAGTACAGCCTTCATATAGCCCCAATGTAGCCTATCAAAGGCCTTTTTGGCATCTAATGACAGTGCCAGGAGTAGGTCTGCTACTCGTGAAAAATGTTCTATGATGTTCAAAGCTCTTCGTGTATTGTCTGGAGCTTGTCGGCCCAAAACAAAGCCGTTGCCAATATTTTTTAATTGTAATGTCTTTGACATTTCACAATGAAGAAATACCTTAGGGAACTATACAGTAATATGCTGATATGATTATTATCCTTTATCATAGTAGACCTCCGGGACACTCACAATTTAAGGAAGCTCTCCAGGTCCCCCAAGTCTACATCAGCCTTCAGAATCTGAATACTTACCCAGTGAAGTGAGTGCACTGGGGGCTTGATGATATAATTTCAATAATCTTTAACTAACCAGGACCCAAGGTACCTGAAGCAGTTCTGATTACTTACTGCCCCACTTGATTACTGCGATCTGTAGATGTAGGAGTATTCGCAGTACCTAGAATCTCCCTGAATTCATGTAGAGGTCGACTTTTTAGCTTTACGCCTCCAACTCTATGGAACTCGCTTACCCCGCACGGTTTGAGAGGCCTCCACTCTAGAGTCCTTCAAACACAGACTCAAGACTCACCTGTTTACTCACACATTTCACATGTCCTTTCACTAATGTTTCTCTTTGCTGTTAAGCTTATTTTGCGTTTTAAATGCAAATATAAAGCACTTTAAATCCTATTGGGAGAAAAGTATTATATAAATAACATTATTATCATCATCATCATTATTATTATTATTATTATTATTTAACTGATACCCGAAGATTCATTTTTTTAACAAAGACTCACCCTCTTATTCATAATATAATGAACCACAACCTTGCTGATATTTTGGCAAGGTGCAGGTAATTGTGGCAGACATGGGGCATGGTGAATCTAATCATCACTGCCCCACCCTGATGCTCTTGCCGCAATATGCGATATTGGGCTGGGAGAGGAAGTGTTTTTTTCTTGTTGCGAGCATTGCAGTCACAAAGAGTTACAGGATAGTGCAATCACACAGAGTTACAGGATAGTGCAGTCACACAGAGTTACAGGATAGTGCAGTCACACACAGTTACAGGATAGTGCAGTCACACAGAGTTACAGGATAGTGCACTCACACAGAGTTAAGGATAGTGCAGTCACACAGAGTTACAGGATAGTGTAATCACACACAGTTACAGGATAGTGCAGTCACACAGAGTTACATGATATTGCAGTCACACAGAGTTACAGGATAGTGCAGTCACACAGAGTTACAGGATAGTGCAGTCACACAGAGTTACAGAATAGTGCAGTCACACAGAGTTACAGGATATTGCAGTCACACAGAGTTAAAGGATAGTGCAGTCACACACAGTTACAGGATATTGCAGTCATACAGAGTTACTACTACAGGGGGCACTACAAGGGGGGGACTACTACTACTGGGGGCACTACAAGGGTGGGACTACTACTACTGGGGGCACTACAAGGGGGGGACTACAACTACTGATGGCACTACAAAGGGGGACTACTACTACTGGGGACTACTACTACTAGGGGCACTACAAGGGGTGGGCTACTACTAGGGGCACTGCATAGGGGGGAGGGGACTACTACTATGGGTACTACATAGGGGGAGGGGACTACCACTGGGGGCACTGCATCGAAGGACCACTGCTGGGGGCTCTATATAAAGGGCAATACTGGGGGTACTGCATAGGGGGGAGACTACAACTGGGGCCACTATTTAAGGGGCACTGCATAAGGGTTACCACTATAGGGGGCACTGCATGGGGGGTGGACTGCTACTGGGGGCACTATATAAGGGGCACTGCATAGGGGGTACCACTATTGGGGGCACTATATAAGGTGCTTACTACTGGGGGCACAAGGTGCACTGCACAGGGGGGATCACTACTGGGGGCACTATATAAGGGGCTTACTACTGGGGGCACAAGGGGCACTGCATAGGGGGGATCACTACTGGGGGCACTACTGGAGGCCTGCATAAGGGAGTCCTCTCCTGGGGCACAGGGGGGCACTGCATATGGGCACTATGACAGGGGGCTGCCCCTAATCTTTATTTTTACTTTACATTAATCCCCTATGGACCCGCCTACTCCCTGGAACACTTGAAGGGGGGGGGCACCGTAGCATGCACATTCTTCGGGCACCCTGCCAACATGCTACTCCTCTGCCAGGGCCGCCTGCATGCATTTGCCCCCCAGGCTAAAAGTTGCCAGCCAGCCCCTGTAGCCAGGGTTGCACATGTGACTCTGCACTAGCAAGATGCACTAGCCTGTAACAAGAATGGAGTATCCTCGTGAAATCACCATAAGTAAATTTTAATTGCTCTTTCATATGTTTTGCAATTTTTATTTTAGTAATTTACTAAAAGTCTAAACTGAATATACTAACCCTTTCAGGCATGAATTATGATAACCTAATGCAATCTTTTTTTTAAATGTTTTTTATTAGTCTTTAGGACAGTGGACAATATGAATCTGCAACAAAAAAAACCTGCCTTATTAATGTGAAACAGTATTTTACCATGAAAGTACTTTTTGTTCAAATAAAAAATTAAATGTCTGGTATAGTTCCAATTTGTTCTTATAATGTTGCTTATTTTTCTCCAGAAACAAAAAATCCTCTAAGTTGACAACGCTAATTATTTTATTCTTTTTATGGATATATTCATATAGAAATAAAAATTCCCTCATTGTTTACAACACAAATATTTTAATTTATTTCTCAGTCTGTGTCATACCTAACAAGTTATCCTTTTTCACTTTTATGAACTGAATTTAACTGATTTTATTGCATGACATCCACTGAATTGGACATATGAATTAAAAGTACTATATGGATCTTTGTATTGCATGCCATCCACTGAAGAGAGATATGATTTTACATTAACCGTGAAAATAAATAAATTGAGTATTTTATCAAAACATCTACCATATTATGCTATTTTACTTTCCATGAATTACTTTTTGCTACCTGTACTGCTATGTTTAGGTAAAAATGTTTCACAGAAATCCCAAAAATGCTCAGAACTGGAGAATTTTTCTGTCATTCTAATTTGACCTCATTTGTTTTGTAGGAATTAAAAGCTGTCACTATGTGGCATACTTTCTACTTTTGGTAGAGGTCCAAAAAAGAAGACGCCATGCACTAGTGATGTCAAAAGTAGGTTCCATAGGAAATAATTACTTAAAAACAGCTGTCCACTGTAGTGGTCTCTATGCATTAAAGCAGGGGTGGGGAACCTTTTTTCTGTCGAGGGCCATTTTGATATATATAAAATTATTTGTGGGCCCGGTGTGATGTCACATGGGGCGGGGCCACAATGATCGGTGATTACAGCAATAACCGGCGCATCCTGCGGATGCTCCGGGGAGCTGTAAGGGCAGGGATGTGACCGTCTGAAGCATCCTAAGGATGCTCCAGGTGACATTACTGCATATATTCTGGCTGCAGGGTGCCATTCTAGGCACCCTACTAGCCAGATGAGGCTAGCAGAAAAATGCTCCGAGGGTCAGACCAAAATATTCTGGGGGCCTTATTCGGCCCCCGGGCCTGAGGTTCCCCATCCCTGCATTAAAGGATTAAACTTTGATAGAGATATTTTTGATGGTTAAAGAATTTAAGACTTATTTATTAAGCTCGATAAACACAATACAATGTTTATAAATCAAGCAATTATTATTATAGGAGATTGGGATTTATCTGCAATTTCACTGCTGCTCTATTTGGTTACCGCTGGTGTTACCATAAGTTTTACAGCAAAATAAATCTAATCTTTTTTTCAGATCTGATACACTACACAACACCTGGCGGTGTGCCACCCATATGCAAATCCCCTCTGATGGCACACGTGCCTACTTTTGATGTACAGTAGGAAGTTTTAAAATGCCACCCAAAACTACTACCTTGTCTCTGATACAACACGGTCTACTTGCACATTCTGAAACTCTCCAGCTATAAGATGACTGTTACACATGTCCAGGTGAACCAACATCATCCAATCACAGAGAGCACTTGAATTTCTATGTGTGGTGCAGATATATATTTTTAATGTGTAGGTCTTCGAACTCTTTGAAAAACTGTTTGCTGCTGAGCAGCTTACAGGACTGAGCAGCATAACTATTGCCTCTCCTAGGAGAGGAGGCACTAGGCTGCTATATCCAGGACAGAGACACAGCAGAAAGGAGATGAGGTTTTCGGACTACTCATCAGCCAGTTGTTTACCTTGCATACTTACCTCTCGGATCTGGTAAAGCAGCCACCTGGCAACAGTCATCTATCTATTTATTCATCTAGAGACATTTTACTGTTATATGAATATTTATTTAATAATATATTTATTCATCCAGAGATGTTTTGCTACTATTAAATATTTAAGTTAAGGATTACTGCCTATTTTTAAATTGTTTATTTTCCTGGCCTTTGACTGATTTAATAAATTGTGCATATTTTACCGTGACAGCATAAATTGGTTTTATAGATTAAAAAAGCCATACAGCATCATCATAGACTGTAGACACCTATAGGATTTGCATAAGGGTAGCGCTTGAGATCAAATCCTACTGTTGAATTAGTTCTTGCATTTAGGTGTGGGTACACCTTTTTTTGGCCTTACTATTTTGACAGCGCTTCTAGGTTCCCTCCGTGTATATATTTTTACCTATATGAGGCTATTTGCTTCATAAAGTTTGTGTACCAGTTATATGACGACACAATTTTTGTAATGATGATACCTTCTAACCCACATTGCGTGCCAGTGGGAGATTTCCCAGGATTTTTGCTTGACCTCCTGGGACATCTCCCATTAATCTGTTAAAAACTATTGCAGTATTTTGATGGGTAACTGTGAATGTGATTTCATTAATTCCAAGGCTACTCCCTTAAACTTTTCCCACCACTTTCCCTAGTTGTTTATCTTGATTTTGCAATTGAAATACCAGCATTGAAGATTAATCTGTATACCAGTTCTATTATGTAAATATTTTGTGTCCATGTTTATTTTCTGTTATCATCAGGAGTGACAGGTATGATCTTAGGAATATTGAAAATGCAATATTTTGATACATCGCTACTAAAATGAATTGATTGTGCGCACATGGAGGTAATTCTATTGCATAAGAACATGTTATGATCCTACCTCTTTGAACAGTAGTTTCCAGATTGGAGTAATCTTTACTGTAATTGTGTTGAGCCCGCAGATTTGTCGTCTGCACAAGCATAACATGAAATATAACTGTAGTACTAAAGTTGTGGAAAAACATATATAACAGCAAACCTTATAAAAAAAAGCATGGCCATTATCATTATCCTTTAAGTATATTTTTCCAGCCAAATATGTTAATATTACAACCAGAAAGGAATTTTGATACTTAGATACATTGGAGTTTGATATAAAATTTCTCTACCATATGGAGTAGGACCCAAGAACTTGGAGAAACCCACAAGAACATTGGAAGAACATACATTCTCCACGCACATAAAGTATCTCCCTTATAGCAGTGGAACCCCAAGCCCCAGCACTGGCAGACAGCAATGCTAACACAATGAGGGAGATTTACTGAAGTTTCTAAAAATGAAAAGTGGTGGTGTTGTCCATAGCAACAAACAGATCCTGTATATTTTCTAAAATGGATTGTTACCTCTTCTCCTAATTGAGTTTTACTATTATGTTAACAGACAGTCAAAATGACTAAGAAAGAGAATAAAAATCCCCCCCAAAATGGTGACCAAAGCCTTCCTGTTTTTGAAAAACAAATAAATTCCCACACCAAGATGGCCGCCGGATTACTTCCGGTCACGGCAAAATACAAACTGTTTGGGCAGTGCAAAAGGTCTGCCTGTACCATCTGTGAAGCCAGGCACATAGGACAAGCTTGAGGATCCCAATAGGACAAGCTTGAGGATCCCATGATGTGACCATCTAAGATACATACAGAAGGCAGAATCAACTGGGACACAAACCGGAAGTCCCGTGATGTCACTTCCACCCACTGCCAGTCCGAAAACCGGAAGTGGGCAGGAGGAACTTCTGACAAGCCCACTTCACTTCACAGACTGCTATAAAAAGACACAAGGAGCACAGGTAAGCAGCAGCCTGAGGAAGAGACCTTGCGTCTCGAAACGCGTCAGCCACCTGCACCTGTGTCATCTCCTAGACTTCAAAAGCTTTTATACAGGAGTCCTTCCCCATTTGGGTTAAGTGACTGGAGCCACTGCATGGCAACCCGGGTACCCTGCAGCCTAACACCCGCTGGCTCCACACCATTCTTCAGGTAGGATCTCCTGAATATTGTCATAAATAATTATCTGACAGACCATAATATGATTTTTTATGCATGTTTTTATATTGCATGCACTTGATCATATACATATTGATAAACCCGAATCACGTGCAGAAGGAACCGCCGCCCCACCCCCTTTTTCTGAGATCAATTGATCACTGAACTGAAAATCTTGGACTCAGTACACGATATATGTACTGTTTCTTTTTGTCAATTATATATTTTTTATCTAAGTTTTTTATTTTATTTTAAAACATTTCTTATTTAATAAATGCTTATGTTTTATGTCTAATCTTCACGGAATACGTGAGCTTCAATTCGCTATTGGTGGTATCTGAGTATCACCTATGTACAGGTAAAAATCCATTTTAGAAAATTTTGCTAGTGGTTTCCACTGGGGAAAACTTTTTACCCTACATGGCCTGCTTACACTCAGGAGTGCCCAGTTTCACATATACACCACATTTTTAGATCCTGTATAGTATTTTCTAGGATGCAATAAAGAAATGATAGCTAGAATCTAATTGGTTGCTATTGGGAACACCACCACTTTTCATTTTTACAAACTTTGGTAAATCTACCTGATGCGTTTGTGCTCCTCATTATTAATAATCAGAAAATATGGTAAAGTGACTGGCTAACAATGCAAAACTATGAAAGCAGTATGTAGAATGTTTCATACCTGATTTCTTGTTCTTCTTTGGTGAGACCAAAACCATATTTTGAATGTATGTCGGAGCAAGAGAGGCCATCATCTAGAACCCTGGGGAAAAATACCACATCATAATCCTTATATTGCTTTGATGCATTAAACTCTACGTCACTTTTTAAATCCATTTAACTCACCCAATTTTCGTAAACTTGCAGTCAGACGGGACCCAAACATAGCGGATTTTTTGTACTTGTATATAGCGCACCTAAAATGCATTAATTTGTTCAGATTAATTGATTTATTGTAAGAATGAGGCATCTATTGAACGGTATCATTAAAAATAACAATGCAAATTGCATATTCAATTGCAAGCAATTTTTTATTTTTCCCACAGTTGCCAAGGTTTTTCTATACAATAGGGTTTGAGAAAATTAGCCACAGTAATTTCAATAGGAATGAGTGTGGTTTATTTTTACATTTCTAAAAAAAAAAATAAAAGTGGCCTCATATTGCCCCAAAATTACATTTTCTTCTGGTTTTTTTTAACCTTTTTATTTTTTATTTAAATTAAGTTTGTTTTATATAATTTTATTACTTTTAAAAATAAATGCAGAAATCAGCCATTTTTGATTTTTTTTTAAAGCTTCAAATATTTTACTTCGGGACTGTAATACACTTGTATTATGTTATACATTTCGTCTATTTTTTGTCTATTTTTCAATTTTTTGGGGGTACAGGCTGATTTTCCCCATTGTTTTTTGTAGTAAAAATCCCACAACCATTTTTTTTTTCAATTTGATGGCGCGGGAATCACGAGCACGCATACCCTAGTTAATGAAAAATAGTCGCAATGGCCGCAATAATGTTTACCAAAAAAATGCACACCTAATTGGATACGTACCTAAAGTTTTTCTACCACTATGTCAGTTTTGTCAAATGTGTTATTTAAATGATTATCATATTGTCAATGACAGCTGTTATATTGCTGAACCTTTTATATGGTATAAAGAAAGGGAATTCCATTTCTAGTTGCCCCTGGGAATCACTGTATGCCAAAACAATATACGTACTGCCATTCATATTTAAGATTCTAAACAAGACATTTTCTGTGTATACAATAACTACAGTATCACCATATATTTTATAATAATTTTAAGGGTAAATACTCTAGTAGATCACATATACCAGAGTTTCCCAACCTCCACCATTACAGTTCAGGTTTAAAGGATATCCATGCTTGAGTCCAGATGGTTAAATCAAATTGACTGAGGTACAGTACTAATTAAGTCAGCTGTGCCCAAGCATGGATAGCCTTAAAACATAGACTGTAATGGCGGAGTTTAGGAACCTCTGACATATACATTTCCATTAATACTGGTTTGGTGAAAAATATCTAATTCATCCTACAACTCATGTTTTATCTGCATATTTAGAATGTTGCACAGACTCAATAGGGATATTCTATAAGAGAATAGTAAAAGTGGGGTAAAATCAAACTAATTTTATATTACTCTTCTGAAAGGCACTTCTATAAATTAATGCTTTCAAAACTATACCAACTTTTGTTTATAATATTTAACATTTAGAATAGTTTTTACTGATGGGAACAAGCCCATAAAAAAAATTCTAACCATAACACAAATGCAGTTCTCAAACTTATGTCAGCAGATGAAAAGAGCTTTACAGTTTATAAGTGTTACAGATTCACAGTTAAGGAAACCTTTGAAATATTGTGGGAAAGTGATGGGTGTTCCCAGGTAGTGACTGGGAGTTGGTTAGTAGAGCACTCAAAAATGGGCCGTTCAGTGGGCGCAGTAGGGGAGTGTCATGGCGGACATGTCAATGCAAGCGACTGCATTTACTCACACATAAGCTTAGGAGGACATGGTCAGACTGAGAAACTACACCTGTCATAAGGCTGGTGTAAGTTTCGACAATGCAACTGATGGTGGCATATAAGGATACACCAATCTGTATTACAGGCGCTAAAAGTGGGTGTCTCAGACCTTGCACATTTAGCTGCACAGATCTACACAAGAAAAGAAGTTCTTTTGTAAATATAGCCCTTTGAGTAGTATAATCCTTCAACCTGTGCTAAAATATTTACCTTGCCATCTGTCTTCATAATGGATTTGCTTATAATTGAATTTTTATCATGGACAATTGGATGACCTGGTTCTGCACTGTCTAGATTAACATGGATCTCAATCACCAGTTTTTTTATGTACTCCTTACTTTCACCCTGTGCACAGAAGGAAGCGTTGTGTTATTATGCATGTCCAATATATTATGTTCAGAAAACAATATGATTTTATTTTACTTTCAACAACACACACATGTTCTAATAGTATTCTCTTTAAAACGGGTTAAACACATTTTTAGCAAATAAAAAAAAAACCTGGTAAAATGTAAATAATATCTTTTTTGTGAAAAAGTTGTTTTCGAAATATATTTCCTTATACCAAAGAGGCTACAATTACTAAAAAATAATCTCACACTGGAGGTAATTTACACAGGCAAAATGCCTGCTCCGTAGTGAAAATACATCTTTGGGTTGACTGCATGCCTCAATTTGGGCACATTCTCAGAGGCTTACACAGGGCCACATAGTTTGCAGAACATAGTGGCAATATTTGAGGACACTCTGGGTGGTTGCACAGGCTGCAGGATGTCTGCCTGGAGCACCCTGAGTGACAGCACATGTCATATATTTCAAGTTACAGCCCTGGTGCAGTGTACATAATACTACAGACATACACAAAGCCAGTGATCACAGTAAGTTGTGGTTGTGTTCAGACTTAGACACAGTGTTGGACTGGGACATGAAGGGACCACCAAGGAATGCAGTGATAGGGGCCCAAACAGAAGACATGCAAAGAAGAAGACCCCTTTATAAAGGGTTGTGTCAGGACCACCCACTTTGATTGGCAGGAGGGTGAACCTTGGTGTAGTTTCCACAGATTCAAATAAAGCAAGTTTATCCATGATCCTGCTACACCAAGTTACTGACCTTGAATGCATGGTCTAGAACCTGACCCCTAGATGAGTGTATAGGGTCTTCAGGCAGTGGGGCCCACCAGGGATTTCCCCTGTACCCCTGTGGGCCAGTCCAACCCTGCTTAGACATGTTTTGATGTACAATAATATCCTATTATTTTGGATATACAGTAGAAAGAATATAATCATGTAAAACTGGTACTAAACAGTCACAATCATTTAATAATAGGGAGCAGCTGATGTAAGGAATGTCACAGACATGTTCTATGACATCCCCATCAGACTCTGCACCTCTCTACAATCATTCAAACAAGTTCTTAAGACCCACTACTTCATTAAAGCCTTCCAGCTCTCATCCTAACTTGCTGCTACATATTCCTTTCTCCCCGCCTACTCCATCTGTGTCACTCCCGTTTGTCTGCCCCTTCCTTAAAGAATGTAAGCTCTTTCGAGCAGGGCCCTCCACCCTCATGTGATTCTCCATAGTGTAATTTCATTTATTTCTTACCCCCCACTAGAGCAACTAACACCTGGCTGCTTATGTGGGTGTAATGGTTGCTTATATAGCAATGTTTATTATACATGCCCGTGTCCTGCTTTGTATTGTATTGTAAGTCACTGGTTACTTATTTGTTTATGTACTTTGTAAGGCGCTGTGGAACGCTTGTGGCGCCATATAAATAAATTATTATAATAATAATAAAAATCCTTAGTTTATGTTTATCTGAGGATAAGTTCTCTCTTTTCTGTGTTAGAGATGTGCCTCTGAGATCAACCCACCTTAACCCTTAGATCAGACCTTATTGTATCTTATACATTTGTCCACTAGTCCATGCATTGCCAGATGCTGACTAATTAAGTTTCTCTGCGGAATGTGACCTGTGTGAGGTCTATGGTGAAGCCCGTGACTCATTACTGGGGAACAGGGTGTAGACTGTTGGCCAATTAGACTCTTCTTCCTGGGTAAGCTAGCATCAACTGTAAGCAGCACAGTGGGTCTACAATCACAATCACCAACATCTTCCACAGTGACAACACAATTTGACCCAATGTCCACTGAACTCTGTAATCCACCAGAAAACATTTACTGTCTCTATTATATGTTTTTAGGGTTCACCTCCCCATTGTCTTAAAGTCTGTTTGTAGAACTAGTCAACATGTAAGTACCAGTTCTCTTATAGGGGCCTATTTTATTATTGAGTACTCTATCACTGAAATAAGCCTGTTTTTTTAAATTCCTGTTTGCCAGCTCACACATGCACAGTAGAACATATATCCACATTTGGGCTTCAGTACAACTAATGAAAAAATAAAAAGCCTAAATATAAATTAAAAATAAAATAAAATGTCTTTCCAAAACCTGTGTTGAATCTGCATGCTCATCTCTAGATAGGATCAGTATGAAAAAAAACTGTCAGCTTGTAGGTAGAACAGCTACAATATAGTGACATTGCTATTGTTACAACTTGCTGAAATCTTACATATTTTCTTTCCTGGTCCGAAATGTTATTATTTTTTATTATTAATTATTATTATTATTATTATTATTATTATTATTATTATTATTATTATTATCATCATCATCATTTAGCATAGTCCATTGAGCTCTCCAATTGAGAACAAAACTGTAATAAAACAGTATTAAAACAAGACTGGGTAATAATAAACAGACAAAAAAGTAAAAGGGCCCTGCTCGCAAGCTTACAAATTACTTTTTGTATGATGTCTAGTACAAAATCCCATTAATCAACTAAATGTTTCATAAATATCAAAGCAGAGCACTAACAGAAGCAAATATACTGAATGTTAAATAAAGCATGTTTTGTAAGAAATAATAAGTGAAAAAAATAACATTATAAAAGGGGCTGTTTAAAAAAAAAGAACCTACATTTTTGTTTACTTACCTTATCTGATTTCAAATGTGTTTTATTAATAAAGAAAACATGCTCACATATTGTATGAATAAACAGAACACACTCTGCTTTGTTTGATAAGTGGACAATAAACATACTCACTGTGGTTCTGAGCAAGACAACTTTAGCTTCTGCCAAACTACACGGGACACAGTGACACCAAACATCCATCTCTGGCTTCCAATAGAAAAGGAGTCTTAGAAACCCCAGAGAGAAAATGTAACCAAGAATACACAGAACATTGCGCCAGGTCTCTATCCTAAATCCAAATAGCTCCTGCAAAAAAGGTACAGAAATATAGTTGAACAAAAGCGACCAGATTTATAGGCCATCACTTTTACATAGACAAGTTAGTGTACTGCAATACTATTTGCTTTCTGACAGTTGAATATTGTCAATGACACACAAGGTTATCATAATTACTGTATGCAGTCCAATTGTACTATCAAACTAACTGTGCTGTATTAAGTTTATCCACTTCACACCCTGCTCTATCAGAACCAACCACTCTGCAGTTATCTACAGTACTCACAACATGGAGAATTTCACAAACACAATAGAATTAGGTTATCACATTTTAATCCCTACAATAGAACAAATATATGTAGTTGTAATCCAAACCGTATGATAATATAGAATGCAGCCATCAAAACGTAATCCTATAGATTAGCATTATTAAATGCTAATGTTAACCTTGTACCATTTAGCTACGGGGGTGCAGCAGGTTTTTAACATGCTCATTCCTGTTCTTAGTTAAATTCTAATTTTACAACAGTGGGGCTGTAAAATTGCAGAAATGTCATCACTTTCTAAATCTGGACCTATTACATTTGGCCCCTGATGGTAATGAAATGATAATGAATGTGTATTTGCTCCTGTACTATTTTACTGTATTTGGAGTGCAAATCAAATACAATGGGAGCTTCTACTGGCTGATCAGCCCTCATAGCAACTTATTTATGAAAATCCTGGTGCGTACTGTATTCCTTTTCTTTAGAATATATTTCAAAATGATTATTATATATTTAAAAAGACATATTACTCATTGCTGTGTATTGAGGGAATCATGAAACGCAAATTAAAAACAATGTCAAGAAACAAAGGATAAAGTTTGCCCTTCTCAAATGAAATTATAATGTAAGAGATTTGGGGAATAATTGATACATAAGATAACTGAAAAACAATTGTATATGTTGGTAAGCAAAATGCACGTGGTTACTGTATGAAAGGTGTGTTATCTAGCACCTATACATTATATATATATATATATATATATATATATACACACACACAGTGCAGAGCAGCACACATTTTAAAAAAATCACAGTTCAGGTGCTGTATAGTGTAGACCAAAAGAAATACAGCGATATACTCATCTAGAGCCTGGTGACAGAATATGCAGTGAGTGGTATCAGGCCCGACGGCCGTTTAGGTGTATCTACACCTTCATCATGATCACATTTACCTTAGGGAACTCAGCTGTATAAGTACAGGAAAAAGGCGCCACCCTGAAAAACAAATCAGATCACTCACCTGGAGTATCGTGCACGAGACAATGCGTCCCGGACGTGTCTCCCCGGACTCCAGCTGGGAGACGTCGTGTCGCACCATTGACGTCATCACGCAATGAGGCAAATGCGGTGCTGGGAACAGTGTTGGCGTGAGCCTCATGCACAGCACTATGACGTGGCGGTTGCCCAGACAACCGGAGGAAACGTGTACTTAAATCTAAAACTATATAGTGAGTGTCAGATTTGAAAGTTTGGCTGGCGCCCCTCCTGCTATCCAAACACGACAAGACAGTGGCAAGAAAAACCCAACATAAACTGAACAAATCATAGTGACTAGCAAACATATAATCTCCAAAGTTCAAATCAATAAATCTGAACATCTATAAATAAACAAAGACTATCTAAAAATGTAACTATTAGAAAAATGGAAAAATAAAAAAGAAGAAAACAAGAAACCAAAAAAAAAAAAATAATAGTTACGTTACGTAGATACACCGAAATGGCCGTCGGGCCTGATACCACTCACTGCATATTTTGTCACCAGGCTCTAGATGAGTATATTGCTGTATTTCTTTTGGTCTACACTATCCTCAATACATAGTGTTTATTTTGACCATTCCAGTGATTAACATGCTGTCTGACTTAGTGGTGACATGTGATTTGTGGACTAACACATGCTGTATTTTTTATACAATATAATGTGACCATTGGGTCTTTTTTTACATTAAGAAGTGCGCTGGTCGTGTTTCTATGCAACAGCATTGGAATATATCTTTATATTATTAATTATGGGATTACAGCACCTGAACTGTGATTTTTTTCAAAATGTGTGCTGCTCTGCACTGTATATATGTGAATTTCTTATGATGAGCAAGAACCATGTATTAAACTCTATGTGATATCTTATTGATACAATCAGATAAAAATTATTTTTCAAAATACATTGTTGATTTTGGACACAATCTTTGTGACATTATGGATCTTGAGGCGGGTGATTTGTTGGGAACCAAACGTTTCCTTGACAAGGATGTATCGAAGATTCTTTTTTTCTAACACTGAATCTTTGAACTTTGACCTGGATACACCAAATGAAGTTTTTTTGGACCTTGTTAAATTGAAAAAAAGACAGGTCGAACTTAATCTGCATGGGCTTACACTTTCCCAGTACCACAAGGAGAAAATTATTCCGAGAGGGTTTCGGATTCGGGACCAACCAACTATCGGTTGGAATAAGAAAGCATTCTGTAAACAGTGGTGCTCTATTTTAAACCAATGTAGTTTTGACTTTATGCTATTGGTGATCCAACAGGTCAACACTGACCTCACGATCCTGGACAAGGAAATCCTAACATGTGAACACAAGGGTTTGAATGTTCTCAAGAGTGATGACTCTTGTGATTGGATCACAAAACTTGATACTAATATAATCTCATTTAAAACTGAACTGCTGACTTTTAAAAAGAATGAATATAAAAAAGTTAAGGATGACTATAAGGAACTAAGGGTGTACCCATGGGTTTTTTCTCAAGGGGGTAGACGACAATGGAATTCCTCTCAGACAGATAGAAAAAGATTTGACAAATCCTATACGGATTTGGAATCACAGACTTCTGATTCTGACAATTCTGGTACTCGTGGCCAACCTTTTTTACGAGGGAGACCCCCCGCATGCACCAGAAACAGAAGGGGTGGTGTAGGAGGGGAAGAGGTACCACCAGGCCCAAGTCTGGATGTGATATCAAAGGGTCGAAAGAAAATGATTTTTAATATCTCAGATCATCATCCTACCCCTACTGAATTGGTGGTATTATCGAAGGGTCTTTCATTCGTAAATACACATAGACAAAGGGCCTTTGACTGTGAAGTAGAATTGTACAAATTTCAATGGCAACTAAAATTAAAAGACTTCTTTCATAAATCGAACAAGTTTTTTTAATGATAAATCCCCATTTCATGTTCCCAGTACCTTTGACCCACCATGTTCCAACTCATCTATTGAGACATTCTTCAGGCTTGTTAGACAAGATGTAATACTGCATATGAAGACACAACAGGTGTCTTACTCTAATACAACTAAAGAAGAATGGCAGGCAATAAAAAGAGTGAAAGAGAATAAATCGATTATTATAAGGCCGGCAGACAAGGGTGGAGGTACGGTGATCATGAACCGGGAGGATTATATCAGAGAGGTTCAATTACAGTTATCTAATTGGAGTTGTTATAAATTACTAAGATTTGATCCTACTACTACCTATAAGAGGGAAGTCGATGCCATCATAGCCCTGGGATTTACCAATGGGTGGTTGGATGATCACCCAGTTAATTTCTCAAACAAGATTTTCCAGTGATCCCTTTGTTATATATCTTGCCTAAGATACACAAATCGATGACTAGGCCCCCTGGGAGGCCGATTATTTCATCAAGGGGATCAATTTGTCAATCGCTATCACAATTTGTTGATTTTTTTCTTCAGCCCATCGTCAGTGGTGTTACCTGGATTTTGAGGGATACCACTGACTTTTTGCTGAAATTTAATTCTTTTGGATCTCCACCTAGTGAATGCCTTTTGGTTTCTCTTGATATAGTGAGCCTTTACACAAATATTAATCATGATGATGGTATGGCAGCTACTAGGAGAGCTATTTTAAATAATCCAAGGTATTCTGGACCCCCTAGTGAATTCTTTCTATTAGTTATTAATGTGATCCTTCACAAGAATTATTTTCTCTTTGAAGATGCATTCTACTTACAACTACAAGGCACGGCTATGGGGTAAAATATGGCCCCTAGCTATGCTAATATTTATATGTACGACTATGAATCAACACATATATTCAAAAACGTAAATTTTTCTAAATTTATTATTTTTTATGTTAGATTTATTGACAATATTTTATTTTTGTGGACTGGTGGAGTTGAAGCACTTGGCGAGTTTGTTGATGAACTGAATAACATTGCCAGCACAATCAGGTTCACATGCTTGAGTATCCCAGATACCCTCCATTTCCTTGACGTGAGTGTTTCAATTGTGGACAATAAGTTTGAGACCAACATTTTCAAAAAACTCACAGACTTAAACACAATTCTGATCGCTAAAAGTTTCCACCCGAAACCCCTCAAGAAAGGTTTGCCTTTCTCTCAACCGATCCATGTGGCTAGAATCACATCTAATAGAGATAATTTATTTACAGCTTTAAGAAAAATGGGTGATGATTTCATTAATCGTGGATATGATAACCGTGTAGTGTAGGTAGCCATTTCAAGATGTATGGAGATATATAGAAATACATTGTTGATGCCAAAAGCTGTGGATAATAAACCTGCTCGTGTGGTCTTTCCAACCACATTTTCTATCTCCTCATACAAGATGAGGGAATCAGTACTTTGGCATATCATCAAGACAGACCCCATTCTTAAAGAGTCATGCCAGAATAATCCACTCTTTGCTTATAAGAGAAGTAGTAACCTAAAAGACCTGGTGACGAATGCAGATGTGAGTGTCAGACAGCATAATGACAACTGGCTTATGCTAAAAAATGGGGCTTTCCGCTGTAGTGGATGTGTAAACTGCTGATATCTTCTCACAGGTGAAACTTTTGTGCATCCTTCTAATGGATTACGCCATCGATTGTGTCATTGCATGACTTGTGAAAGCGTGATATGTGATTTATCTTATAATTTGTCCCTGCCATCAACTATATATTGGCAAAACCACCAGAATGCTGAAAGAACGTATTGCTATGCACCGTTCTTCAATCAAAAAACTGTAACGTCAATTGATCATACTACCCCTGCGGTTGCGAGACACTTTCACTCTATGGGCCACACTATTAGTGACTTTCGGTTCATGCCATTGGACCAGATCAAGCCATTGAAGAGGGGCGGAGACAGGGGGAAACTTCTTTTGCAGAAAGAGTGTGAATTCATTTATAAATTCAACACGCGACGTCCTAATGGACTAAATGAGGGGATCTCTTTTGGGGTCTTTATATAATTTACACAATATCCCCTTTGGCAACAGTGCGGCACTTAGTGTCTTATTGGATTCTTTGAAGAGATCCCACTTTGGACACTCTTATTACTATTATACAGATATCGTCTGGTGCAACATTGCGACATTTAGTGTATTGGTTACTTTGCATAACTTCTACTACACCAATTCTTATGTATTCTCTTTTTTTTTTTTTTGGTTTCTTGTTTTCTTCTTTTTTATTTTTCCATTTTTCTAATAGTTACGTTTTTAGATAGTCTTTGTTTATTTATAGATGTTCAGATATATTGATTTGAATTTTGGAGATTATATGTTTACTAGTCACTATGATTTGTTCAGTTTATGTTGGGTTTTTCTTGCCACTGTCTTGTCGTGTTTGGATAGCAGGAGGGGCGCCAGCCAGACTTTCAAATCTGACACTCACTATATAGTTTTATATTTAAGTGCACAAGTTTCCTCCGGTTGTCTGGGCAACCGCCACATCATAGTGCCGCGCATGAGGCTCACGCCAGCACTGTTCCCAGCACCGCGTTTGCCTCATTGCGTGATGACGTCAATGGTGCGACATGACATCTCCCGGCTGGAGTCCGGTGGGAGACACTTCCGGGATGCGTTGTCTCGTGCACGATACTCCAGGTGAGTGATCTGATTTGTTTTTCAGGATGGCGCCTTTTTCCTGTACTTATACAGCTGAGCTCCCTAAGGTAAATGTGCTCATGATGAAGGTGTAGATACACCGAAACGGCCGTCGGGCCTGATACCACTCACTGCATATTCTGTCACCAGGCTCTAGATGAGTATATCGCTGTATTTCTTTTGGTCTACACTATCCTCAATACATAGTGTTTATTTTGACCATTACAGTGATTAACGTGCTGTCTGACTTAGTGGTGACATATGATTTGTGGACTAACACATGCTGTATTTTTTATAGAATATAATGTGACCATTGGGTCTTTTTTGCATT
Source organism: Taudactylus pleione (assembly GCA_031769625.1). Classification (NCBI taxonomy): domain Eukaryota; kingdom Metazoa; phylum Chordata; class Amphibia; order Anura; family Myobatrachidae; genus Taudactylus; species Taudactylus pleione. The sequence goes on from JAUIMM010000370.1 coordinate 10,700,250, forward strand.
AAGAAGTGTGCTGGTCTTGTTTCTATGTAACAGCATTGGAAGATATCTTTATATATATATATATATATATATATATTCCATAGACAAAAAACCTTACGGTTTCATATGTCCCATTAAGGATGCTTAGACATAATCTGAAAATTCACAAATCCTATTGATTTTCTGTCACTCAAACTCCAAAAAGCAATGAAATTACGATCATTAAGGCTGACGCCTTAATGGACGTGTTCCTTGCGCAATACAGATATGGTATGCCATCACACCCTGTGGTTAATGGCAGATTCAGCACTCTCACAGAATGAGATTGCTGTCACTCACAAAATGGTGGAGCTGCTAATTCACAGAATTATGTGCTCATTGGAATACACACATGCAGTCTATGCAACTGAGGTCAAAGCAGTTATGTCCCTCCCACATCCCACTTAGTGCCCACAAACTTTCCATTTGATCACCAAAACAATCTCACTAACTTCCAATATCCTTCTCAGTGCATACATTTATCTCAGTTAGAATACATGTTCAGCTCCCTTATTTTTAAAAATATCATACTCTGTCTATGCATGTACACTATGTTCCCCTATATGCCTCCATGCTGCTATATATTCCCCAATCCCTACTGCTGTGTGGTCTCCCAACTGTGATCGTCTGTGTTCCCTCATCCACACCAATGTTTATCCCCAGCCGCACCGCCCTGCATCCGTGCCTTCTCCACAGCCACGCTGCTGTCTTTCTCTCATCTGTGGCACTCTTTCTTCCTCCATCTGCACTACTCTGGTTCCTCAACTGTGCAACTCTGTCTCCCCGAAGCACCTGCACCACTCTGTCTTCCTCCCCATCCACACCAATCTGTCTTTCCCAATCCTTACTGCTGTGTGGTCTCCGAACTATAGTAGTCTGTGTTCTCTCATCCGTAGCAATCTGTCTTTCTCCATCTGCACAGCCTTGCATCCGTGCCACTCTGTTTCCTTCTGTACCACTGCCTTCCCCAAAGCCATGGCGCTGTCTTCCTATCCTCTGTGGCACTCTTTCTTCCTCCATGTGCACCACTCTGTCCCCCCCAACTGTGCAACTCTGTCTCCTCCCCCCACCTGCACTACTCTGTCTTCCCCAATCCCTACTGTTGTATGTTCTCCTATTTGTGCTAGTCTGTATTCCCTTATCCGTACCAATCTGTCTTTGCCTGTCTTCCCATGTCCATGCCACTAGCTTCCCCCATACACGTCGCTGTCCCCCCAAACCGTGCCACTCTGTTTCCCCCCATCTGCACCACTGTTTTCCCCCCATCTGCACCACTGTTTTCCACCCATCTGCATTACTTTGGCAACCCCCCCTCTGTACTGCTTAACCTTCCCTCCTCTACACGCCTTTGTGTCTCATCTATCCACGCTGTTGTGTCTCCTCCCCCCATCCACACCACTTTTATCCCATCGGTACAGCTCTATTCTCTGCTTTGACCTCAGTTGCATAGACTGAATGTGTGTATTCAAATGAGCAAGCAATTCTGTGAATTAGCAGCTCCACCATTTTGTGAGTGACAGCAATCTCATTCTGTGAGAGTGCTGAATCTGCCGTTAACCACAGATTGTAATGGCATACCATATCTGTATTGCGCAAGGAACATGTCCATTAAGGCGTCAGCCTTAATGATCGTAATTTAATTGCTTTTTGGAGTTTGAGTGGCAGAAAATCAATAGGTTTTGTGAATTTTCAGATCATGTCTAAGCAGCCTTAATGGGACATGTGTGAAAAAGGCACGCTCGGTTCTCACCATTGAATTCAATGGTGAGAACCGCTCATTGTCTGAGAGGCGGAAGGCTCGCCTCTCTCAGCCAATGATCGCTCCGCATCAGGATTTCTGTACTGAAATCCCGGGCGGAGCTGTCAATCGGGCAGCTCCGGTTATCTCCGGTTTTTTTTTTGGCAAGACCCTGGATTGTGTGAAGAGGACCTGATCCACGCATAGGGGGAGGTGAGTATGGAATTTTTTTTCACAGGTAATCCATTGGATTGTCTACAGGAGAAGAGGATAGATTGGCTTCAGGGATACATAGGTGAGTATGTGAGATAGTTTCTATGCATGTGTGAGTACATGTGTGTGTGCATGTATGTTTTAATAAAATTATACTTTTCTACAGTGTGTATGTTTTTTTCAATATTGATTTTGCTGTGGAACTAAAAGGTACCAGCAAGCCCGTAATGCCCCGCATGCTGATACTTGTGGTTCTCCAAGTACCGGCATGCAGGGGAGGCT